>CM076579.1:289078445-289414456 GCA_034641835.2 Pinus albicaulis | reverse complement strand
GGTTTGAACATATTCCATAGTTCAATCAAGACAATCATGAAAAGCCAGCACCTATTGGTATAGGAGTCTAGCAGTGCAAGGCTTTCTCTCCTTGAGATAAAAATCCAAGACAATAGAAAGAGCCCTCAAATAGTAAACCATAGTTGCAGCTTCAGGAGGCCGAATCTCTTTTAGCATGTTGAAATAAATTTTTTGAAACCTCCTATGGAACTCAACGATTGATTCATTGCTCTGCCTCTGGATAGAATATAATTCCAAAAGGTGCTTTTCATATGACTTACGCTCGCCCCAATATCTAAGAAATATATCTTGAAAACCTTGCCATGAATTAATTGAATTTTCTTCCAAACAATGGAACCATTGTTGAGCACCCTGCTTTGATGAATGAAAAAACATCCTTAAAGACACATCTTCATAAATAATTTGAAATTTTTCTAGAAAGTACTCAAATTCCAGGATATGTTGTTCAGCTAAAATATCCTCCTCCTCTCTAGAAAAACTTGGCAAAAAATTGAATCCTTTTGAAGGAGACTGATGGAGAATTGTGGGCAACACTAAGGGTTTGAAAATCATCTTGGTTCCAAGCTAGAAAGAGGTGGATCCCTCATGAGGTAGAATATTATCACCCAAAGATGATGAATCCTCACCTTTATGCCCGGATTGTGACAGATTATCTTCATTAATTGTAATGCAACATTCATCTCTCCTCTCATATTTAGGAGATAAAGTTGTGTCAAGATCAATAATACAATCAAAAGAAAAATCTTCTTTCCCCAATAAATAATGTACATTTTGGGCCTTATAATCTTCTAATAATATAAAGCAAGAAACAATCTTCTTGATATGTAAGGGAAAATAGACCACCAAACTGATAGTGAAAAATAAAACTTCTTTTAAAAGATTCCAACTCTGATATCTGTATTTTCCAAGGTGCTTTATCATTTTCTTTCCCGCGGAATTCCTCATCTAATGAAACCTTCATTATTGGAGTCTCCAAGTGAATAATAAACAACTAAATTTATATCGAAATCTTGTTCACCATTGAGAAATAGATCTCAATACCCAGGGAAAAATAACTTTGTGCCTTCGTCCCTGGAAACGGCGCCAAAAAATGTTGTATCTTAAGATAAAATACCTTGGTTGTGAAAGGAATCAGTGCTTAAGACATTTTAAAAGTGTGTCACATAAATAATTTTATCATTAGGTCTCGGTTCTATCCCACTGGAAACTAGTTTTCTAAAACCCTTAATGATCTGGAATAATAGAAGATTTCACAATGCCATTGACTTCTGATATCTGAATGGAAAAGAAGAACTGCAGGGGAAACTCAAAGTAATATGTTGTAAACACAGAATCTATTACTTTTAATTTTCAGAGGAAATTCATGGAGGGAGGAGAAACTCAAAATAATACATTATAAACGGGTGAAAATGTGAAGTTGGGTTACACTTTTTGCCCTTTTTTGAGAAAAAAATTTCATTTTTTTCGGTTCTTCAACTTTCTGCAAACTATAACAATTTTTCTGTTTAGAATTTCATTTTGCGATAAAAATAAAAGTTGTCAGAAATTTTGTTAGCTTCCTATTACTTATTTTTTGAATTTTTTTTATGTAGATTTGATATGTCAACTTAATGTTTCTTTGATTGTGTGTTTCTTAACAATCAAAGGATTCATAAGAATTCATGTTAATAAGCAATGTTGTATTCATTGAAAATTTGTGTTCTTGAGAAAACAAAATGTGTTACAACAATCCAGACAGAGTCTACTTCGGTTTCATCATATTTACAAAGCCAATGGATGGATATCATAATTAATATAATTTTTTGAACTGGTCCAATATGAAAAAACTGCATATTTTGGATATGTTTCGCGACGCAACAAATTTCTTAACATATAAGTTATAAACTAAAAATCTAAAAGCTACCCATTAGAGACGATGGACCAATGTAATGCCCCATAATTTTTCAATTTTTTTACAATGTATTTTGGGAGATATAGAATTTTGATTTCACTGAATCACAATGACCCTCAGAAATTGTTTGCACCCATTTTATTAGAAAATTAATTAAAATTAGTAAATGTTTATGAAATTCCATAAAAGTTATATTTCCTGAAAGTAGATTCAATTCTGAAAATGCTTTTCTTGGTTCCGACGGTTAATTCAGAATGTTTCATGGAGTTTAATCAGTTCAAAGTTGCAAAAACATCAAGCTGCGTGACTGGTGATGCGCTAGTTCGGCTGAAATTTAATTAAAAGTTTGGCCGAACTATTTTTTGCACCAACGGCCCATTAAATCTAACGACTTAATAGTTCGTCCAAACTATTAATCGAAGTTTGGCCAAACTTTTAATAAAATTTCGGCCGAACTGTAATCTAATTTTCCGTCGGCTGGAAAATTTCGCGGCGCCCCTCCTAAAACACATTTCACAGCAATATAAATTGTCGCGAAATCATTCATAATTTTTGCACATTTCGCACATTTTATCTAATTTTATAAAGGTCTTGGTTTGGGTTTGAAGACATTTCTTGGAGGTTTGAGTTTAAGGGCATTTCTTGGAGGTGAACCAATTTTGCAAAGAATTGTTTTGGGTTTAAGGACATTTCTTTGAGACGGTTTGATTTTTGAAAAAATTGTTTTGGGTTTAAAGAATTTTCTTGGACATACATTCAAAGGAAATTTCTTGGAGGTATGTGATACATTTTGTTGGATGTTTTTTTTTTCATTTCTTTTGAAAGTATGGATTTGTGCTTAAATTTGAATTCTTGGAGACGGTCTGATTTTGCAAATAATTGTTTTGGGTTTAATGAATTTTCTTGGATGTACATTCAAAGGACATTTCTTGGAGGTATGTAATACATTTTTTTGGATGTTTTTTGTGCTTCATTTTTTTTGAAAGTATGGAGTTGGGCTTAATTTCGAAAAGACATTTTCTGGAAGTATTTTTTGAAGTATTTTTTAAAGTGACATTTTTTTTTTTTTAAGTTGGAGGCATTTTTTGAAGTGACATTTTTTAGAGTACGTGTTTTGAGTTGAAGTAAATATTTTGAGCTTCGTTTCATTTTTATAAGACATTTTTTTCTCGAATTTTTTAAAGTAAGTGTTTTGGATTGGAGTATGTATTTTTTGCAAAAAATTTAAAATGATTTTTTTTTTAAATTAAATCTTTTGTGATGCTTTTTCTAATTGAGTTATTGTCTAATTTTTTGAAGAAATGTTTTTGAATTTCATACTCTATTATCATGGGAAATCGAAGGACTTGTGCGAGAAAATATGATCAAAAAAGAGACCCTGAGGAACGTAGAGAAGAGACGAGACAATCTCGCAAAATAAAGATAGAAGCCCTCTCAAATATTGAAGGGGAAAATCAACCTCAAGCAGAAATTGAAGCAGGTATGTAAATGTAAATATTATGATCTATTGATATATTTAAAATTTTCTTAGTATAAAATGTGAAGCTTAATTTTTATTTGATGAACTAATTTGAATTTAAATATTTTGTTTAATGTAAACAGACAGAGATATTCCTCAAAACATTGATGATGAGATACAAAATTTTGAAAGAGAAAGTGAAAGAGGTATTGAACCAATGATTGAAGATGGTGAATGTATATATATATATATATATATATATATATATATATATATTGAACACATGCACGTATTATTGAAATTATACATATATTTATTAATTTAGTTATTTATTGTTCATATGTAAGCTTATTATGTACTATTTTTTCGAATATGTACAGATGAAATCAGTGTCAATGATGAGATGTTAGAAAATGTTGACACTCACACATATGGAGATAAAAAACCTGACCATGTTATACGATATCGTGTTAACTGCATTTTTGAAAAGTATTTCTTAAATTAGCGGGTGACAGTTCAAGCTCAAATGTTGAAAGGTCTCCTATCATTAAGGAAAATAAAAGAAGCTACAACACTACTGGGTATTCGAAAATCAACCAAAGATAAAAAAAATGAAGGAAAATGTGATACAAAATACAAGTAGTACTATAAATTCAATTAAGAGATTTAAAGATAAAAATGTTTCAATTGTACGTAGAGGAATACATATGGCAATGGTTTCATCAAGTACTAAATAGAATTGTTTGGTAACATCTATGGTACGAGCATTAGGAACCTCGCGAAAAACTTTGCACAAACATTGGAAATTTCGGCTGCAAGTAGATGTAAATGATGAACTCGCTTGTTGGAGAGCTATTTGTAGGCAACCATACAAAGATAGACTTGGATAAAATGTTAAAAAAATAATATATGAATATTGGAAGAAAAATTCGCATGCTTTGCCAACTGCAAGGCATGTGATGCGAAGAAGAATAGCACGAAATCAGTACGAAGAACATGAAAAATATTTCTTGGAAACCACTCAGATAGAGTTATTCAACAATTTCAAAGAAGAGAATCATCAAATTCATGTTTCAATCAATGCTTTTGTTCAAAAAAAACCATGGTATGTAAAACCTATCACCATACGCGACACTTGTTGTTGCCATTATCATGTGGAATTTGAGTTATATTATGACACATTCCTTGATTTTGGTAGAATATTATGGAAGGATTCACCTCCTCCTTCCACTATCTGTGATTTCATATCTCAAATTCTATGTGAAAGAGAAAGCGATGAACTATTTAACAAAAAGAAATGTGTTGGTGGTAAAAAATGCGATGATTGTGGAAATTTGACTAAATTTCAAAACAAATATTGTACTGATATAAATGATCAATCATTTTCCAACATGAAAGTGAAATGGAAGAGATATGAATATATCGGTACATCGATTCAAAGTGCAAATAGTGTTAAAAGAATTGAATTACTAGAAGACAAAATTTTTGTGATAGACTTTTTGAGAAAGTTTGAGGCAGAAATTTACAAATACACCAAGCATTCCCATAGAGCTCGATGGAAAGACTTGCAATTCAAAAAATATCGTGAAGTTTTTCCACCAGGGACCATTTTGTCAGTGATTGATTTTGCAGAAAACTACACATTTGTTCCACAAAAAGAAATTCAGAGTGAATACTATCATTCTGACCAAGTCTCCATGCTCGTCCATATTATATATAGACATGCTGAAAAAAATGTCGATCATATAGAAAGCACGAGTGAAAATCGACATATCATTAAATAATATCACTTTTATATCAGTGACGATCGTACACATGATACATGTTTTGTACAACATTGTTTTGGAAGAATTTATGATTCATTGAAAAATCGTGGAATAACATTCAATGAACATTGGATATGGTCAGACGGATGCGCGGGTCAATTCAAATCTGCACGATCATTCTTTTGGTTGTGTTGTCTTCATAAGAAAACATGCATTAAACATTGTTGGAATTTCTTTGAGACTGGCCATGGAAAAGGAGAACATGACGGTGCAGGAGCATGCATAAAACGAGCACTTCGAAGATATCAAATGAACCCCTCTGCAAGCCGACTTGTGAACGCTAAAGAAGTTGTTCAATGGTGCATCGCTGCTCTAAGCCATGAGACTAACCCATCAAGGGAAGTGCGAAGGTACATTCAATTTAATTTTTATTGGAAATCTAATTTTAAACATTGTGTACATTTATCGTGCAATGATTATCTTTGATTGTATTTTGATATCATATTTACAAATTCTTCTTTTAATTTTCCATATAAAGGTTTTTCTGGCATATTGGGATCGAAGACGTAGATAGATCAATTGGAAATGACATTGAAACAATAAAAGGGACTCGAAAATTACATTCAATTAAAACAAAGTCGTCCAGAAATGTGTTTGCATTGGATAAAAGAAAATATTCTTTTTTTTGTGATGTTTGCATAGACAACACAAAATCCAATGACGTTTGTGAAAACAAAATGTACGTGAACGATTGGAAACATACAGAGCTAAATACAAAGGGAAAAATGTCTGTTGCAATGTTTGAAGAAATGCAATCAGAGGAAACTACAATATCATCTAATGGTGATCGAGTTTCTGATCTTGTTAGAGAAGGTAACATTTGAATTTCTTTCTAATGATTTAAAGATCTAGAAATAAATTTAAATATGTATAATTTTGTTTAAAAGTTTGTTTTATTGTGCAGGAGATGTTTTTGTTGTAATTGCACCTATTGACAACGATGAAAATGTTAAGTATTATTTGATGCGTTGCACTAAACGAAAAATGAAATTATTAGAAAACTATAATGATCACGGATTTCAATATGACAGAGGATCTATTATACTGAAAGGTTATTTTTTCAGACAAACTAATCAAAGTGGGGACTTTGTTTACTTTGAAGACTATGAACTTGATTCCATAAGTTGTCAATATAGTCACTTGGTGTGTGCAGCACGCATAAAGTTGATAGAGGTTCAATCAAAGAGAAAAACGAAAATTAAGAAATGGAAAATGTCAAAATCCGATCATGAACGGATTATTGAAGATGGCATTCCATTGGAATTTTTTTGATTGAATTGCCTAACAATTTATTCTCTTTGGATTAAATATGTTTTATAACTTCCAGTACACATGAAACTAAAAATTGAGCTGCTTATATTATTTGTGCAAGTTTTTGCACATGTAAAAATTGTTTTGGTACATGTTCACGTGCTCTAGTATCAACTGAAAGTATCAAGGATATATACATGTGCATTGATGAAAAATGTTACATGTATCAAGGATATATATATATATATATATATATATATATGTTCTAGAATGCAATTAATTGTTCAAGTAGTTTTACTATGTGCATTGATGAAAAATGATTCACGTGTACTCAATATATACATTCTAGAATGCAATTAACTTGAACTAGTTTTTCTTATGTGCATTGATGAAAAAATAGTTGGATTTTCTGGTAAAAAGTATCCACAATGTAAATAAATCATCCGCAGTATAGTTTTGTACGAAGATTCCTTTCAGACAAGAGACTCGGAGCACTTCTCTGACTTTTGGTGGGATTTGACCCACATCTCTATTCCTGATTGAAAATCTAGTACAAAATTTGTTTGTCCAATGGTCGGATATGTTCAATGTGCATTGATGAAAAATGTTACTTACATATTGGATATATATACATTCTAGAATGAAATTAATTGTTTAAGTAGTTTTACTATGTGCATTGATGAAAAATGATTTAAATGTACTCAATATATATGTTCTAGAATGCAATTTTAACTAAAAGTAGTTTTTCTATGTGCATTGATGAAAAATTGTATTGGATATATACACGAACTTAATGTGCCCAATTTTTCTTGTGAGATTTTCTGGTAAAAAGTATCCGTGCAATGTAAATAAATCATCCACAATATAGTTTTGTACGAAGATTCCTTTCAGACAAGAGACTCAGAGCACTTCTCTGACTTTTGGTGGGATTTGACCCACATCTCTATTCCTGATTGAAAATCTAGTACAAAATTTGTCTGTCCAATGGTCGGATATATGTTCTATGTTCTAGAATGCAATTAACTGAATTTCATCAATTTACCAAATTATAAATCAACAAGGCTACCTATTTGAGTGCATTAATGACATTGACCCAAATTCAACAAACATATATGTACTTCTTATATTTCCAATCAAAATTAAAGGGATAATTTGTACATATATCTACTTATTTAAACTCTTTTTTCAATTAGAGCTCAATTGATACATGGTTAGTTGCATTGAAAAGCTATTTTCTTCCTATTGGAAATTTTTTCATTCAAACAAGACTACATGTAGAGATCAAAAGCAATCTTAAGATTCCAAATGTACTTCAACCATCCAAAACTTGAGTTTTAAAAACTTTCTGATTAAATCAAAACAATTTACAAGTCACATATGAGTCTTCTATCTAAGCCAAATGTAGATTGAAACCATCCAAAACTTAGATTAAAACATTTAACATTTAACATTTAGTTCATTAAATCAAAATTAAAGGCATTTACATATAACTAAGTTTCTTTACTCTTTTTTATTAAATCAAAACAATACTTCACATGGGAGTCTTCCATCTAGGCCAAATGTAGATTGAAACCATCCAAAACTTAAATCAAAACATTTAACATGTTATATCTTGAAATATTTAACATTAAATCAAAATTAAAGGGACTTACATATAACTACTTTAATCTTTTTGAATATATCAAAGCAATACTTCAAATAGGAGTATCTTCCATCTAGGCCAAATGTAGATTGAAACCATCCAAAACTTAGATCAAAACATTTAACATTTAAATAACATTAAATAAAAATTAAATGGATTTACATATATACAACTACTTCTTTACTCTTTTTTATTCAATCAAAAAAATACTTCACATGGGAGTCTTCTATCTAAGCCAAATGTAGATTGAAACCATCCAAAACTTAGATCAAAACATTTAACATTATATCAAAACATTTAACATTTAACAGTAAATCAAAATCAAAGGATTTACACATATATACAACTGTAATGAACATAATATACATAGAAAGACCCATCTCCTGGGTTGCCTAACTAGCCAACACCAGAGGGGGTATGAATCAAAAAAACAGAAAAGGGACTGCCCATAACCGGGAAAAAGCTAAAGAGGACCTGACATCAGGCTAGCTATCGATGTGTGTAGGAGGATTCTCCTCCACAATTGGACAACCGTAGTCCTCCAGATCATCATCTACTCCCTTGGAGTGCTGGGAGGAGTTGTCGTTGCTCGCGCCATCGCTGCTAGAGCTCGTCAAGGTGGATTTGACTGGAAGAGCTGCCAACTTTCGGTTTCCTGGAGTTGATGGGCTGGGATGGTGGACTTTCTCCACCGCCTCCTAGAACTAGAACCACCTTCATCTTGCGGCTCCTCCTGAAAAGAGATGGAAATGGTCGATGTAATTCACGGTCTAACCATAGCGCTGGAGAAGTGAAATTGTGCTTCATTGCTTGCTGGAGGAGGGTGGCTACCTGTGTCATGGATGGAAAGAGGAGGGCGAGAGCCAGCACTCCTAACCCCTCCATCCCTACCCCCACCTCCCCTTCTGCAACGCATCTGTTGTCTACGCATGGGGTCTTCCATTGGCCAAATGTAGATTGAAACCATCAAAAACTTAGATCAAAACATTTAGTTCATTATATCAAAACATTTAAAACATTAAATATCATATCCGAAATGTAGATTGAAATCATCCAAAACTTGAGTTTTAAAAACTTTTTGATTATATATATCGTGCAACATCACTTCACATGCCATGCCAATTATAGTTCAACTATCCAATAGAAACATTTAACATTATACCACATGTGCCAAATGTAGATTGAAACCATCCAAAACTTTTAAAAACTTTTTGATTATATATTGTGCAACATTAAAACATTAAACTTTTAAAACATTAAATATCACATGCGAAATGTAGATTGAAACCATTCAAAACTTGAGTTTTAAAAACTTTTTGATTATATATATCGTGCAACATTACTTCACATGCCATGCCAATTATAGCTCAACTAGATCCAATAGAAACATTTAACGTTATATACCACATGTGCCAAATGTAGATTGAAACCATCCAAAACTTAAGTTTTAAAAACTTTTTGATTATATATCGTGCAACATTAAAACATTAAATATCACATGCGAAATGTAGATTGAAACCATCCAAAACTTGAGTTTTAAAAACTTTTTGATTATATCATACATAACATTACTTCACATGCCATGCCAATTGTAGTTCAACTATCCAATAAAAAGATTTAACATTATATCACATGCCAAATGTAGATTGAAACCATCCAAAACTTAACTTTTAATTTAACAAAAAATTATAGATCACAACATTACTTCACATGCCAAATTTACTTCAAGCATTCAAAACTTAAATTTTAAAAACAAAACAAATTATAACACATCATTACATAAAATGCCAAATGTAGTTCAAAAGCAAAACAAAACTTAAATTTAAAAAACAAAACAAATTATAACACATCATTACATAACATGCAAAATGTAATTCAGAAGCAAAACAAAACTTAAATTTAAAAAACAAAACAAATTATAACGCATCATCACATAACATGCCAAATGTAGTTCATATGACAACATTAATTTATAGATGACAACATTACTAGTAGTTCAATTATCCAAAACTTAAAAGTTTTAAAAACCAAAAAAATTATATAACAACATTACTTCACATTCACATGCCAAAAGTACTAAAACCATCCAAAAATTAACTTTTGGAACAAAACAAATTATATTAACACTGTAATAAAATATGTCAAAAAATTGTAGATCTCACAAGTATCAAATTGTATCAAGTTATATATATATATATATATATGATAGTGCATCTAGATAATATCTAAAAAAGAAAATTTAAGACTTTCTAAATCTTGAAATCAAATCTACAAATCATGTCCATCAAATAGAGATGGATCTAGCATCTTTCCTATCAGGGTCTCAATCCGCGCACTATCATGTGAAGCATCATGGGAAACCTACATACACAATGCACATGTACTTGAACATTAAAATTTGATGTTTTAAAAATGAGTGAGAATATATATATCTAAAACTTCATGTAAAAAACAAAATATAACAAAAAAATCATGCAATACCTCATGAGGTTCCCTCTCCATTTGATGAACAAGTTCTGCCCCCATAGGAACATCTACAACGGTAAACTGTACAATATACATGTACAGTTAAATATATATATATATATATATTAAAAACTTTCAAATGAAAATGCACGTGTACATATATAAACTTATTTTCAATTTAATATTAAAAAAAGGAACTAAAGACAACTTGTTCAAATGTTGTGGATGTTCCTATCTCCGTCGCTAGAGTCCGTGGATTAAAGAAATCTTCTATAGGAACCTAAATTCAAAAAAATTTTAAATAACTCAAAATATAGATCTCTCTCTCTATATATATATATATATCTCAATTTTTAATGGAACTTTTTGAGGTAGAATATATATATATATATATATAACTTTTAAACATAAATTTTAAACTTGTGAAAAATTGTCCATACTTGTGGCTCATATCCCAAGGAAGTAGAAGGTACATCTCCCAAGGAAGAAGAAGGTACCGCCATCCCAAAAACATCAGAATTAACACATACCGTTCCGGTGCCCTCTTCCTCATGAAGAATTAGGTCTTGCAAACCATTGCGACAATTTTTTGCATATATTCGGAGATCTTCAACATTCATGTTGTCAATCTCCTCATCTGTACAATACACAAAATTGGCACGTGCATTTTCACGTGCTCTTTGTCGATTTAAACAAACATCGACTCCACCCAATCCGCTGTAAACATTTTCGATCATAACATCCCTTGCTTCTCGAATTATTTGAGAAGTCGCATCCATCTCTGACCGTAGAGTTTCAACTCGAAAAGGTCGACTCACCAATGGCGGCTCAGGGTGAGGCAACTCCACATCTCGCTTAGCGCCCTTACAGTCATATAATCGACCTTTCCCCAGGCCAAAAAATTATGACGGAAATTCATTGTAGTTTGGTTTCATACCCAAAAAAAATTCTGCGTAAAACATTTGTGAAAAATAAACAGGAACCTCGTCGTTCCATGGGAGCCTTCCATAGGTCGCAAGGTGCCTATCATACAAATAGCGAGCTATGTTTGGGTGCTTGAAATATTGCACCTTCAACATTTTTCTTTTTGGCCCTTCCTTGAAATTAAACATTGACTTGGCCACATCTTTTGTAACTTTTTGTTTTACATCCTCCCATTTATCTAGACCCATTACTGTTTCCTTTCTCTTTCTCATCACTTCTACAAATGTATCAGTCGTTGGCCCAAGAGTTTTGTACACATTTACAATTTCGCCTAATGAATGTGTAACTATTTCAAGGCTTTGTCGACTCTCAGCAGGTAGAGACAAAACCACGAGATCTCTCTGCAATTTTGCATGAAGTCTTTCACACCTTTGTAAGGTGCATTGCGCCATGTTTGTTTCCCATGGTATATCAGTAATTTCGGCCGGATAAGTTGTGCTGGGTAGACAACCTTCTTCTTGAATGTAGCGGTTTTCCCTGCATCTATTTTGACCACTAGTTGGAACATTTTTGGCCTCTACATCAATATATATATAATTTCGTATATTAGAAAAAAAACATGTAAAAAAAGTTGTACATGTAAATTTAATGAAAAAAATATTGAAATTGATGGCAACCTTGACGTTGTTGGTTAGCATCTTCTCCAACATGACCCTGCTGAGAACCAGACCCAGAACGACCCTGCTGAGAACTAGACCCAAAATGACCCTGCTGAGAACCAGCAGTCGTTGATTGGCCTTCGGGGGAATAAATATCACCCCCTTCACGCAACCTACTACCACTCATTGATGGCCCTCTAAGTGGATTTGAACCACCACCAACCTCTCGAGACGAGAGAGAAGCTTCATAAACAAATACAAATTTATAATCAATTGAAAAATACATTCATGTGTACATATAAATACATATACATATTCATTGATTAAATTGCGTGAACCATACCACGACTGAGTGAACCATGGGCACGCTCCATGGATGGAGTAGAAACCCTTCTCCTCTTACCTCCTAAAAATTAAAAAATGAAACTTATTAAAAAATAATTTAACTCACAAAGTTAATAAAAAATCAATTCCATATGTACATACATGTATGGAGATTTAAGATTATATTTAAATACCGTGAACATCCCCCGATCCCTGAACCCCCATATGGGATTCGGTTGATCTTTGTCGTTCATCCTCCATGATATATATATCTATTGGTGGACATTTACACAAAATAGATTTCAGAAAATCAATTTGTAATTTAGTGTACACAAATTATGTAGAACACAACTTTCAAAGCAATAATTGATGTGTGAAACTCAATTTAAGCAAAAAAGAAATTATAAAAATGATAAGTTCACCAAATTGCACTTTACATGGTGGGAGCACACTTGGTATAAAATTGAAAAAAACACATGGTCATTAAAAAAGAAGTGAAATTGCATTTAAACAAACTCCATTTAAACAAAAATTTGTTGAAGTCCTCGCATTTTAATTTTATAAAAATGTGAAGTTCACCACTTGTTGCAAATGTGAAGTTCACCAAGTTGCACTTTACATGGTGTGGTGGGAGCACACTTGGTATATAATTGAAAAAAACACATGGTCATTAAAAAAGACGCATTTATAAGTACACAACATAAACATATCCAAGATATGTTACAATGTCCATCAATTAATTTTGAAGGAGAGCATCTCAACACTAATTCATGTTTGAGAGATGAATCTTGAATTTTTGAAGAAGAGCATCTCAAAACCAATTCATCTTTGAGAGATGAATCTTGCATTGGCATTGCTCTGTATAATTCTAATTCATCTTTGATAGATGAATCATGAATTGGCATTGCCCCATGCAATATATCAGCAGACATCTTATTCACATTTGTACAATGCCTTATACTAAAAAATTGAAATTGGCTAACAATATTGTTTTCTATTCCATGCAGTTCTTTTAGCCTCTCCTTCTTAACTTGGCACACACCATTCATCTGGTTGCACACAAGTTCATAATTGGTGAAAACTACAATTCCATTTGATCCATACTCCATCGTTGTTCCCAAGCCTTCTATCAATCCAATATAATATGCCTCGTTGTTTGTTGTTCTTCCCGATATATTCATTTTCCTTTGGACGACTTTGCTAGTCGCAATATTGGAAAGCACATATGTAATCACTGCTTTCCCTGGATTGGGATAGCAAGAAACTTCTATGCATAATTTCCATTTTTCAACCATATTTAATGGTTTTCTTATCCCTAAAAAAAAACAAATTCAATAAAAATATATATATTAAATCGACATTTATTGCAAATGCATGAGAAAAATGACACAAGATCATGGTAAATGACATGTGCATTGTTTATATTAAATTTTGACTTAAAAATTTTATGAGAGTTCACATCTAAAATTAATGGGAGGAAGCCTTTAGTTTGTGGGAGAAATGACACATGTACACAATTTACCTTAAAGTGGTTGTGTTTTATGGATATTAGAGGAAGCCTTTAGTTTGTGGGAGAAATGACACATGTACATAGTTTACCTTAAAGTGGTTGTGTTTTATGGATATTAAAATGAAGAACTTCTATTTAGATCCATTCCAGAGATTGACTGTAGGGGCATTTACTAGATATGTCACCTTTCATAAAATATGAGATCCAAAGGCTACCTGGCCCTTTACAGACTCTGCCTATAGAACTTGTAGAAGTAAACACTAGACCTATCCCAATTTCACCATGTGAAGGGTGTAGAGGACTCGTGGAATCACTCAAGGTTGTATTATTAAACCTTTGGTTTAATGATCTTCAACCTTTGGTTGTAGATCCTTCAACCTTTGGTTGTACTTTGAAGGTCCTTGCCCTTCATCCTTCAACTAGAGGTTGTAGATCCTTCAAAGCCTCTTGTTAGAGAAGCATTTGAATATGTGAGAAACAAATTAGGAATAGTTCTTGTAAATTATCTTGTTAGAGAACCATTTGAACATGTGAGAAACAAATTAGGGATAGTTCTTGTAAATTATTGCCACTTATTTGACTTCAAAAAAAGAGCCTATGAAATTGAGCGCAATATCTATGTGGTAGAGTACACAATATCTAAGGGGAAGAATACAATATATTTGACTTCAAAAGAAGATCCTATGAAATTGAGTGCAATATCTATGTGGGAAGGAATAGAAAGAATAACAAAAAGCATATGATTGTGTCAATAATTTGAAGTAGTCAAGAAAGATAACAAAGGACCATCAAAATTGAGTGCAATATCTATATGATATCTATATGATCAAGTGTCAATAATTTGAAGTAAATAAAGATAACAAAGGACCATCAAAATTGTGTGCAATATCTATATATTGTGTCAATAATTTGATAATATGAAGTAGTCAAGAAAGATAACAAAGGACCATCAAAATTGAGTGCAATATCTATGTGGGAGATGTTGGAGAAAAGATGCACGTAAAATTAAACAAATATACAAATACTACAGCTAAGAAATATATCAAGCACATAAGACATGTAGGTTTAACGTGGTTCACCCAACCAATCTGGGCTACGTCCACACAACATAGGCATCGACAATCTTTATTAATCAAACAGGAGATTACAAACTCTCACACTCTCAAACAATCCGTATGGATACCTGTTATATAGCAAGGAGAATCTAACTGCCTCATAAATCCTCTCAACTCAAATTTAGGATGCATTAACTCCCTCCCAACAACCTGGAGCTAATCTAGCAACAAATTCCTAATTTTTGTCACCTACTGAGATTTTTGCCTATTTTAATGAAAAACAGAAAATCTCAACAATCTCCACCTTGACAACAATTAGCCTGATGCCCTGTTCTTTATTATTTTATCTTTTCTGCAAGCCAAGAGAAGCCAAACACCAACGCAGCTTCTCCAACAAAACTAGTTTCGTGAACATGTCTGCACAATTCTCCTTTGTATGCACCTTTTCAAGAGAGACTCCCCTTTCAGTAATAACCTGTCTTACAAAATGGTACTTAATTGGAATATGCTTTGATTTACTATGATAGGCCGGATTCTTAGCCAAATGTATTGCACTTTGACTATCACAAAGTAACCTGATGTTGTCTTGTAACCTACCAAATTCACCAAGCAAACCTTTCAACCAAACCGCCTCTTTGCAAGCATGAGAAGCAGCAATGTATTCTGCTTCAGTAGTGGATAAAGCAACAATATTCTGTAGCTTTGACATCCAGCTAATAGCTCCACCTGCAAGAGTAAAGACATACCCTGAAGTTGACCTTCTCTTATCTAAATCACCTGCAAAATCAGAATCAACATATCCGCAAACAAATTCACTACTCTTATTGTAAGTGATACAATAACTACTTGTGCCTCTCAAGTACCGAAGCACCCATTTCACTGCTGACCAGTATTCTTTACCCGAATTTTCCATATACCTGTTGACAACCCCAACTGCATGTGAAATATCCGGTCGAGTACAAACCATCGCATACATCAAACATCCTACTACATTAGCATATGGAATTCGAGACATATAATCCTTTTCTTCATCTGTATTAGGACATAAACTGGAAGAAAGCTTAAAATGGGGAGCTAAAGGGACTGACACAAGCTTCACATTGTTCATACCAAACCTCAAAAGTATCTTCTCAACATACTTCTGTTGTGATAGCCACAGCTTACCATTACTCCTGTCTCTGAAAATCTCCATGCCCAAAATCTGTCTTGCTGCTCCTAGATCTTTCATATCGAATGTCCTTGCCATTTGAGTCTTCAACCTGTTGATTTCTTCAATGCTTTTTCTTGCTAAAAGCATATCGTCAACATACAACACTAAGATAATGAACATGCCATTACTTAACTGCTTAAAGTAAACACAATGATCATATTCACTTCTTATATATTTTTGACTCAACATGAAAGAATCAAATTTCTTGTACCACCGTCGAGGCGACTGCTTCAGACCATACAATGACTTCTTGAGCCTGCAGACAAATTTCTTATTGCGATGCTGAACAAACCCTTCCGGTTGTTCCATATAAATTTCCTCATCTAAATCTCCATGTAGAAATGCAGTCTTAACATCTAATTGTTGCAACTCTAAATCAAGCAAAGCCACTAATGCTAACACAATTCTAATTGAAACAATTTTAACCACTGGTGAAAAAATCTCATGAAAGTCAATACCGGCTTTCTGAGAAAACCCTTTTGCAACCAGTCGCGCTTTGTACCTGTCCTCCGTATCATTCACACCCCGTTTCATCTTGAAAACCCATTTACACCCCACAGTTTTCCTGTCTTTCGGAAGCTCAACCAGATCCCATGTGCCGTTCTTACTTAAGGCCATCATTTCTTCCTTCATGGCTGCTTTCCACTTGTCACTTTTCGAACCTTCTATTGCTTCCTGATAGCACAGAGGTTCATCGTCATTAGCAGTAAATGCAACTGAAGTAACATAATCATCATACCTTCTCGGTGGCCATTTGATTCTTGTCGACCTCCTTAAGGATGTTTCTGGTGCTTCCGCAATTGGCTGACTACCATCTGTAGGAACTTCTTGCCGATCAGTATCTGAGACCTGTTCATGATCTAAACCTGAACCCTGTTCATGACTAGTATCTGAACTATGGTCATCATGACTATCATTAGAAGTGTTGTCAAACTGAATGTGCTGAAAATCAAATACATCATCCTGTTTCAATTTACTATCTACATCTAACTGTACAAGAGAGGATTCATCAAACTTTACATCTCTGTTGATGATGATTTTGCGGGTAGTAGGATCCCACAATCTATATCCCTTTGTTCCAACACCATACCCAATAAAGATATACCTTTTAGACTTTGGATCTAACTTAGTTCGCTGATGTTTAGGCACTAGAGCATATGCATCACAACCAAACACTCTGAGTTTAGAATAGTCACAAGGGTGTCCTTTCCATACCTCTTGCGGAATCTTGCAGTCTATTGCCGTCGATGGAGATCGGTTTATCACATAACAAGCCGTTGCCACCGCTTCCGTCCACAACTCCTTTTGCAACCCGGCGTTACTCAGCATACTCCTTGCTCTCTCTAGAAGAGTCCTGTTCATGCGTTCAGCAACTCCATTTTGCTGAGGAGTATAAACCGTGGTCTTATGTCTCTCGATCCCTGCATCCTTGCAATAGCCGTCAAACTCCTTGGAAGTAAACTCACCACCATTGTCAGTTCTTAAACACTTTATTGTTCTACCAGTGCTGTTTTCTACCAATGCTCTAAACTGTTTGAAAATTGTAAAAACATCAGACTTCTTTTTCATCATGTAGACCCACACTTTCCTAGAAAAGTCATCAATAAATGATACAAAATAAGACGAACCACCATATGAAGTTGTAGGGGCTGGTCCCCAAACATCTGAATGGATATAATCAAGTATGCCTTTACTAGTATGTTTGCCTGTTTTAAATTTTTGTTTACTTTGTTTGCCAAACAGACAATGCTTACAGAAATCTAACTTTCCAGACTTCAGATTTGGAAGTAACTTGCGATCAGCCAAAATTTTCAACCCTTTTTCACTCATATGCCCCAATCTTTGATGCCATAAGTGAATGGAACTACTGTCATGTTTAGACACAGTAGACACAAAATCTGACCCTGTACCTCCTTCTAACTGAAACAGATTTCCTACTTTCTTAGCTTTCATTACTAGTAAGATACCTTTATAGATTTTCATAACTCCACCTTGAATTACAGTTTTATATCCATTCGTATCCAATGCTCCTAAAGAAATTAGATTTTCTCTTAAGTCTGGAACATGTCTCACATCTGTTAACAATTTAGTTGTGCCATCAAACATTTGCAGTTGTATACTTCCTATCCCAACAAGATTAGATGTGACATCATTACCCATGTACACGACTCCATCATTAACTGATCTATACGTCTTAAACCATTCTCTATGAATACACATGTGGTTTGATGCACCGGAATCTAACAACCAATGTCGATCATGATTTGACATATTAACAGACAACACTTCGTCGCTCATACCTGAACCAGATGCCGAACCTGTATCTGTCGCATTTGCCTCCTTCTTCTCTGTCGAAGAATCTGCTTTTGAAGTTTGCTGTTGTCGCTTCCAGCAGTCCTTCTTCAAGTGCCCCGATTTGCCACAAAACCAGCACTTTACTTTGCTCTTCTTCCCTTTAGACTTTGAACGAGAGTTGCTATGCTTACCCCCGGAGTGTCTCTCTCTTGAGCGACCTCTGGCCATCATTTCCTCTGATGTAGAGGTGTCTGCATTCGACTTCTTCCTCGTCTCCTCAAACAACAAGGCTCCAACCACATCATCAAACTCAAGGACGGCTGCAGTACTAAAGCTTATGGAAGTAACAAAGTGATCCCATGATTCGGGCAATGAACACAATAGAGTTATTGCCTTATCCTCTGAATCAAATTTTACATCTAGACTTTGTAATTGTACCACTAGAGTATTGAAAACATTCAGATGGTCAGTAATCGAGGTACCTTCCTTCATCCGCAAACCATAAAGCTGCCGCTTCAGGAGAATCCGATTTGTCAAAGATTTCGTCATGTAGAGCTTTTCAAGCTTTATCCACAAGCCTGCGGCGGTCTTCTCTGACACAATGTTGAATAGAACGTCATCCACCAGACATAACCGAATTGCGCTCAGAGCTCTGTCATCCAACTCATCCCATTCATCCTCCGTCAAGGAAGAAGGCTTTTTTCTTTTCCCTAACAGCGCTTTCGCCACGCCTTGTTGTACCAGGAGATCATGCATCTTTACCTTCCAGATCTCGAAGTTGTTTTTGCCATTGAATTTCTCAATTTCAAACCGAGCATTTTGAGTTTTCGCCATCTTGTATCAGCAAAAAACACAACAATCTCCAAAAAACCAACTTTAAATCAATGAAGTTTGTGTTTAAAAAATGCCTTTGCCTTTAAAAACAAACAAATATCTGCCCTTTGTACTTCACATACAAATTTCTGCAATGTGCACTTATATGCCTTTGCTTTCATACCATATGCGAATGGTATTAAAACAAAATTACAAATCGATTTTATATAAAAACTTTCAAATAAACTCCACCTTAAAAAAGGGCCTAAATACCATATACAAATGGCATATTACAATTTAAACAAAGCCCATTTAAATCGATTATTTAAAAAATATCGATTTACCTCCACTTGCATCTTTTTTGACCTTATCTGATTTACCTCCACGCAGACCTTATTTGTATATGACATATAAATATGGATCGATTTGTACTTCATATATATCGATTATGTATATCTATTTAAAATTCAACGAAATAAGCCTAATTCACGGAGCAAAATGACTACCGATCTCACCTCCACGCAAAGAAATTAAAAGACACAACAACAACTTTCACGCTCTCCTTTAGCACGGTCGACAACACACTGAACCGGAAAGACGCGCCTGATTTGATCTTATCGATCCCCTTTTTAAACTATCACATCTTACACGCAGATCAACCGCAAATGATGTGCGCTACAACGGAAACAAATGTCATTATCATGGAGAAACGTGATATATTCTAAGGGGGAGAATACAATATATTTGACTTCAAAAGAAGAGCCTATGAAATTGAGTGCAATTTATCTATGTGGGAGAGTACACAATATCTAGGGGGAGAATAGATATAAGGAAGGAATAGAAAGAGTAACAAAAAGCATATGATTGTGTCAATAATTTGAAGTATTCAAGAAATATAACAAAGGACCATAAAAATTGAGTGCAATATTTGTATTCAATATATATATTCAATAAAGTGTCAATAATTTTAAGTAAAGAAAGATAACAAAGGACTGGATCAAAATTGAGTGCAATATCTATATGATTGTGTCAATAATTTGATAATTTGAAGTAGTCAAGAAATATAACAAAGGACCATCAAAATTGAGTGCAATATCTATGTGGAAGAGTACACAATAACTAAGGGGGAGAATACAATATAAGGAAGGAATAAAAATAGTAACAAGAAGCATATGATTGTGTCAATAATTTGAAGTAGTCAAGAAAGATAACAAACCTGACCATTATCAAATTCAAATTGAAAGATCAAGTAGTCTTCTTCATGAAGAATAAGCATTAACTAGGTTCATCATTTAAAGGGTTCATTTTTTAATGAAAAAATTTATGAATAATATGGAATGAATCATTGTACATTATGAATTTATGAATAATATGGAATGAATCATTGTACATTATGATAAATCTTGTATTTAAATGACATTTGATCTATGAATAAAAAATAAAATGGGATCATCTCTTAATATATATATGTGTGTGTGTAAGAGAGAAATAAAAAGCAAAAGTAATTCCACCAAGCCTAAAGGAACATGTCCTAATACATTAAATTATGTTTGGTTTCTAGAAGCATTAATCATGAAAGCAAAGGTAATTCCACCAAGCCTAAAGGAGCATGTCCTAATACATTAAATTATGTCCTAATACATTAAATTATGTTTGTTTTCTAGAAGCATTAATCATGAAGAGTCATGAGATCCACATTTCAACCATGTACTATTTTCAAGTTAAAGGAGCATGTCCTAATACATTATTATGTTTTGTTTCTAGAAGCATTAATCATGACTTTTCTTTGAGATCCACATTTCCATCATACTATTTGCAAGTTCACATTTCCATCATGCTATTTGCAAGTTATATATGAAGATATGTAGTCTAATAACTAATTAGTTCACATTTCCATCATGCTAAATTTTCAAGTTCTATATGAAGATATGTAGTCTAATAACTGATTAGCAAGTTGTGATGTCCTAATAAATTATTATGTTTGGTTTCCATCATACTATTTGCAAGTTCTATATGAAGATATGTAGTCTAATAACTATACAATATAGCCCATATAACATATAACGACCTTTGACAGTATGAGAAAAGAGTCATAAAACAAAGAGGCCTCCCAGCAGAGTTCCACTTGTTCATCAAGGTAAGCAACATAATATCGGAAGTGAAACAATGACACCACTAAACATATGTGAATTTAGATATTAAATTGACATTTATTTCAAATGACATGTGCATGGTTTATCTTAAAGTTTGACTTAAAAAGTTTATGGTAGAATTCACATCTAAAATTAATGGGAGGAAGCCTTTAGTTTGTGGGAGAAATGACGTGCATGTAAACAGTTTACCTTAAAGTGGTTGTGTTTTATGGATATTAAAATGAAGAAATTCTATTTAGATCTATTCCAGAGATTGACTGTAGGGGCATTTACTAGATATGTCACCTTCCATAAAAGATGAGATCCAAAGGCTACCTGGCCCTTTACAGACTCTGCCTATAAAACTTGTAGAAGTTGAGAAATTTACATTGACAAATTTACTTGTGAGAAATTTACATTGACAACATATAGAGATTCAACTAGGCTTGTGAAAAGTACAAGTGGACAATGTATAATTCTACTTAGAAGAGTATTTGGTTTAATGGTTAAGCAAGAAAGAGTCGTTACTTTCTCTATCTAGAGTAGAAGTGGAATACATAGTAGTTACTTATTTTTGAGTGTTTTGGATGAAATGGGCTCTACAAGATATTAAGGTAAAAGCATATGATTGTGTCAATAATTTGAAGTAGTCAAGAAAGATAACAAAGGACCATCAAAATTGAGTGCAATATTTATATGATTGTGTCAATAATTTGATAATTTGAAATAGTCAAGAAAGGTAACAAAGGACCATCAAAACTGAGTGCAATATCTATGTGGGAGAGTACACAATATCTAAGGGGGAGAATACAATATAAGGAAGGAATAGAAAGAGTAACAAGAAGCATATGATTGTGTCAATAATTTGAAGTAGTCAAGAAAGATAACAAAGGACCATCATCAAATTCAAATTGAAAGATCAAGTAGTCTTCTTCATGAAGAAGAAGCATTAACTAGGTTCATCATTTAAAGGGTTCATTTTTTAATGAAAAATTTATAAATAATATGGAATGAATCATTGTACATTATGATAAGTCTTGTATTTAAATGACATTTGATCTATGAATAAAATTTAAGAAAATGGGATCATATATGTATATATATATATGTGTGTGTGTGTGTGTGTGTGTAAGAGAGAAAAAAAAGAAAAGGTAATATGTGTGAGCATAAAGATGTTAAATTCTTAGTTAAAAATAAAACTTTTAAAGTTGAAATTAATAAAAAAATTTCTCTGGATCACAAATCACTATACCATAACAATGAGACAAAGCAAACCATAACCCACTTATAATAGAGGGATAAAGGGACTCGTGTCACCTACTCCAAACCTAAAGACATAATAATGAAAACCACAATAACACATGGTACAAAATAACACATTGATTAGTTTAGGTTATATTAAGGTTAACATGATTAACTCAGAAGGTATAAGTTCAAGTTGATTAGTTCAGGTTATATTCAGGTTGATTAGTTCAGGTTACAGAAACATTGGGGCACAAAGTTTTACTCCCTTTCTATATGGTTTTTGGCCCTTCCCTGGTTCGGTATGATACTAGTAATCAAATGAACTAGTGTACACTTACATAGAGTAAACTGTAATGGTATTACCGTAAGAAGTTAATCGCATTAGCTTATCTGTAACGATGTAATGATATCATGTTCACCACATCAGAGATTATGGATGTACTTATACCTATGGAATACACTAATATTATGTAAACTACCTCTATAAGAGCTTAAGCTTACTTTATTACATAAACAGTGTCTATAAATCCCATGTATTAAGGAAAAAAGCACGCATAAGAGTGTTTTTTAATACTAGCTATAAGCTCCCAAGAATATCCGTAATGAATAAGTAAGTACTAGAAACCCCATATGTTGAATTACACCAATATCACTGATTAGGCTAATTACTCTATTGCTTATGTTTCCATCACTATGCTTGGACTTCTAGATTTCCTTATACTATAGCTTTTATATAAGTTGAATCTATAATCATATGGTGTTCAATCTTACTTGTATTGTGAATATAGAAGCACTGTAATGAATGGTAATCATACCAGGAATCGAACCTGTTCATGTAATCTGCTAGCTTATATATACATAGTGTTCAATCTTATAGGGTACCAAATCACAGCCTCTAAGAGATCAATGGTTATTGTTATTCCATAATCTATGACTCTATCAACTATTAGTAATACAGGATAGTTACAGGATCACAGGTACATAACTACTAACACAGATAAAGAGCATGTCGAATATGTTGAATACTGCATACATATAACAAACATATCTGCTTCATAAGCTTCTAATACAAGCTTTTCAAAGCTGACTGATACTACACCCTTATATACAAGTTGTAAGTAGTAGAAAAAAAATAGCAAGTAGCATCATGTAGAACTATGAATGGTTATAAATCTAAAATGACCCTTTGCATTACAGTGATACATTTATAAACAGTGATACCTGTATTAAGCACTATGATTTCCATATAATCTTCATAACGTTATGGTATAAGTAACAGATACTAGAGTGAATTACAGGATATGTGTGTGACTATAAACCCCATATGTTGAATTAGACCAATATCACTTATTAGGCTAATTACTCTATTGCTTATGTTTCCATCACTATGCTTGGACTTCTAGATTTCCTTATACTATAGCTTTTATATAAGTTGAATCTGTAATCACATAGTGTTCAATATTACTTTTATTATGAATATAGAAACACTGTAATGAATGGTAATCATACCAGGAATCGAACCTGTTCATGTAATCTTCTAGCTTATATATACATAGTGTTCAATCTTATAGGGTACCAAATCACAGCCTCTAAGAGATCAATGGTTACTGTTATTCCATAATCTATGACTCTATCAACTATTAGTAATACAGGATAGTTACAGGATCACAGGTACATAACTACTAACAAAGATAAAGCAATCATGGAGGCATTAGTTTTCCCTTTCCTTATCTTGTGTTTTCCACCCCTCTATTGTGCCTTTTACTATTTTATCATATTTTCTTGTTATGGGTGCATGGCTCAGGAGCCAAATCTTGAATTTGAGAGATTGAGCATTTATAATTCCTTAGGATGAGGTAGTTTATTTCTTGTTAAGCTTGGAACAATACAGGGCTCCTTTTATGTGTGGAGCATCAAGTGCTCTAGGAATTAGGTGATGACTATGGGGTAAAGCTCATACTAGGATTTTTCCCACACACTAAGTTTTGTCCCAACCATTTTTTCATTTTTCGTTTTTCCTTTATCGTGGCTTTCTTTTCTTTCATCATTCATTTGGATGCATGAAACTCTAGTGCAATTTTCTTTGGCCCAAACACAAGGATGGGGATGAGTGTGTCAATCTCCATGATCAAAGATTACTTTCCCGAAGAATGCATATGGAATAGAGGGAATGATGGAAAGTGGCAAGTATGGAATATCATGGCCATCCTACTTCAATTAGAGCCTCAATAGTATTATCCTTATTATAATACTAAGGCCTTAGAGGAGGTCCCATTGGACTAGGATTAAAGACTAACCTCCCAAGTAAAGTGAGGGAACAAGAATACAATGAAGATCAGTCAATCATTTAGATCACCCTTTGATTCATATTAGTATCCCACAAATTAATAAGCAAAATCATAACTACAAAATGGTAAAAGTCCCTCCTAATGAATGACCACCTTCCTTCAAGAAGAAATGACAAATGGGAGAGAGAAATCTAACTAGAGCATATATTTGGAGGGTCCATGGCATCATGTCAAGAGGAACTACAGTGGAACATCACAGAAAGGAGAAACTACAAATTATGATGATTTTCAACCTATGGGTAAACATAACATCGAAGGGAGGAGGAATTCTGACAATGAGGATGAAAGTTCAATGGGAAATTCTCTTCTTGAAAATCCTTCTTTGTTATTGCCACAAGAAAGTTTCCTTGAAGAAGGACATGAAGATGAAGGAACTAGAAGTGATTTTGAAATCACTAAAGATAAAAAGGATGATTTAGAGCATGGTTTTGTATCTTCAAAGGATAAATCTAAACTATCTGATGAATCAACATTAGAATCAGTTAAATCTAGTAATATCAAGGATATTTCCAACAATTCCATGGTGTTTCATGGATCTACACTAATTGGGGCAGATGAGAGGATGCTTTTGGAAATTCCAGCAATGATGGTCCAGCCATTGAGACTAATAAAGGGAAGATTTCAGTTGAGTGTGTTTCCATTGAAGTTATCTGTATGGAACCTCTTGATAAATTGCTTCCATGTGCACATTGTTGATAATTTGTTCTGTCTGCAATGCCTTCTGATTTGGCATAGTATTTCTGTTACTATTTATTTCTTTTTTCGTTCAACAAAATTTTTGGATGTAGTATTTAGGATTTCTTTTTTGTATGTGTACTTTCTAATCTAACTAATTTTATGTTTATGTGCTTAGAATTTTGGTTAAAAATTTGCAATTTTTTGCTAGTCTTCCTAGGTTTTAATTCTTCTAAATCTATGAAGAGTGGAAAAATGCTAAACATAAGCCATTCAATTGTTGTGACAAGATATGAAAGCCTTGTGATAATTCTAGTTACTTTTATTTTGTATGACTAGATTGAATAGTTTGTAAATTATTATATATCAGCTTGTTGTGTAAGTCATGTTACATCGGTGTGAAATTGAGGTAACTCCATTGAGTTATTTTTATAAAGTTAAAAATAGGGACTGCATGATTATATATTTTACAAATATTACACCATTATGTGTCGAGCATTTTTTTAAATCAATGCCTATAAGAGAATAATTTTAGGACAGGGAGTAAGCATGCCCAACTACTGAAAAAAAAGCAACTAAAATATGAAATGAGATGAGTAAATATAGCTACCATGTTAGTGAAATAGCAGCAAGACTATATTTCAAAATAAGATATGATTAGCTCTAAATAATATGAAATTAGAATCTTAACTAGATTATGAAAGTGAATGTAATGAATCCAACTATCATAATATTAAAAAATAGTTATATTATAAAAGAAATGACAAAAAATGATACTAAAAACTACTTACATTATAAAATAAATGGTTGAAAGGAATGAAAGGAAACAGGACAGAAAGGGTATGTAGATATGTACTTACCTAGTCACAACATCTGCATTGGCTCAGCTACTGATCATGATGGAAACTAATATAATTTAGGTACTTAAAACACTTAGCAGATTGGACAGTGTTAAAAGGTTTACATAAAAATTAAAGAGGTTATTTTGATCCATGTCCTGCCCTTAAACTCAGAAAAAAAGAGGCCCTTCAAAGTAGAAATTTCCCAAGTACTGAAAACAAAGCAACTAAAATATGAAATGATATGAGTAAATATAGCTACCATGTTAGTGAAATAGCAGCTAGACTATATTTCAAAATAAGTTATGATTAGCTCTAAATAATATTAAATTAGAATCTTAACTAGATTATGAAAGTGAATGTAATGAATCCAACTATATCATAATATTAAAAACTAGTTAGATTATAAAAGAAATGACAGAAAATGATACTAAAAACCAGTTACATTATAAAATAAATGGTTGAAAGGAAACATGACAGAAAGGGTAACATAGCGATATCTGCACCTACCTAATCACAACTACTGAACCCAATCGCGGCTACTGATCATGATGGAAGCTAGCCCTTGTTTTAGTACTTAAAACACTTAGCAGATTGGACAATGTTACAAGGTTTACAAAAACAGTAAAGAGGTTATTTTGACCCATGTCCTGCCCTTAAACTCAGAAAAAAGAGGCCCTTCAAAGTAGAAATTTCCCAACTACTGAAAACAAAGAAACTAAAATATGAAATGAGATGAGTGAATATAGCTACCATGTTAGTGAAATAGCAGCTAGACTATATTTCAAAATAAGATATGATTAGCTCTAAATAATATGAAATTAGAATCTTAACTAGATTATGAAATTGAATGTAATGAATCCAACTATCATAATATTAAAAACTAGTTAGATTATAAAAGAAATGACAGAAAATGATACTAAAAACTAGTTACATTATAAAAGAAATGGTTGAAAGGAAACAGGACAGAAAGGGTAACATAGCGATATCTACACCTACCTAATCACAACTACTAAACATAATCACGGATACTGATCATGATGGAAGCTAGCCCTTGTTTCAATACTTAAAACACTTAGCAGATTGGACAGTGTTAAAAGGTTTACATAAAAATTAAAGAGGTTATTTTGATCCATGTCCTGCCCTTAAACTCAGAAAAAAAGAGGCCCTTCAAAGTAGAAATTTCCCAAGTACTGAAAACAAAGCAACTAAAATATGAAATGATATGAGTAAATATAGCTACCATGTTAGTGAAATAGCAGCTAGACTATATTTCAAAATAAGTTATGATTAGCTCTAAATAATATTAAATTAGAATCTTAACTAGATTATGAAAGTGAATGTAATGAATCCAACTATATCATAATATTAAAAACTAGTTAGATTATAAAAGAAATGACAGAAAATGATACTAAAAACTAGTTACATTATAAAAGAAATGGTTGAAAGGAAACATGACGAAGGAGTAACATAGCGATATACGCACCTGCCTAATCGCTATTTGAACCTAATCCAGCTACGGTCATGGGTAGGAATCTAGCCTTTTATTCAAATTACTTAAAAAACTTGATAGATTGGACAATGTTAAAAGGTTTACAAAAACAGTAAAGAGGTTATTTTGACCCATGTCCTGCCCTTAAACTCAGAAAAAAAAGGCCCTTCAAAGTAGAAATTTCCCAACTACTGAAAACAAAGCAACTAAAATATGAAATGAGATGAGTAAATATAGCTACCATGTTAGTGAAATAGCATCTAGACTATATTTCAAAATAAGATATGATTAGCTCTAAATAATATGAAATTAGAATGTTAACTAGATTATGAAAGTGAATGTAATGAATCCAACTATCATAATATTAAAAACTAGTTAGATTATAAAAAAAATGATAGAAAATGACACTAAAAACTAGTTACATTATAAAAGAAATAGTTGAAAGGAAACATGACAGAAAGGGTAACATAGTGATATCTGCACCTACCTAATCACAACTACTGAACCTAGTCATGGCTACTGATCATGATGGAAGCTAGCCCTTGTTTCAGTATTTAAAACACTTAGCAGATTGGACAATGTTAAAAGGTTTACAAAAATAGTAAAGAGGTTATTTTGACCCATGTCCTGCCCTTAAACTCAGAAAAAAGAGGCCCTTCAAAGTAGAAATTTCCCTTGAAGAATGCTAGCAGAATATCATTTTTTTATGATCCTGAATAGGCATTAGATTATATTAAAACTATACTAAAGGAAATTGAGGATAAGTACAGTTTACCATTCCTGCCAGAAAACAAACTTTGATTCCATCATATCAAATACTAGTATAGAATATTTTCCCAATAAAGTGCTCAGAATATGAATTTTAATTGGATATTTTGTGAGCCTCTTGTTCCCGTGTTTCACAGAATTTGGGGCTACAAATATGTAATTTAGTCATGATGATGTACTATGTCTAGTTGAAGTCCAATGTTGGGTTTATGATGTAAACATATGGATGGCTATTTCATTACATCTAGAGGTATTTATCATGCATGCATTATTCACCTTCACAAAAAATAACAAAAAATCCATAGAATGATGTATTAATTTGGGTAATTTTGTAGTGCATATGATATTTACCACGGTTAAATATTTAAATCTTGACATTCACATGATACATCTAACATCACTCCTATAGCTGAAGCAATAGGCAACACTACAAATACATAACTACTAACACATATAAAGAGCATGCCGAATATGTTGAATAAAGAGCAGGACAAATACCTGGTATTGAAGTCGCTTGAAGTGTAGTAGACCATGAACGTGGATAGGGTGACAATACAGACATAAAACAACGAACAAATGAACCGAGGTAAACAAATAAACGCGGGCGATTTATTTATAGCAACTAGTTCGAAATTTGAATTTTGTTGCGGTTCCCATCTTCGGAAGAATTACGTTTGCCCACACCGTCGGTGTGCCGTCAATCTAAACGGAAGCACGATTTCGTTTCTAGTCGGCCAAACACTATAAAAGGTTCGGCCGAACTCTTGTAGAAAAAAGTTTCCGCCCCCCGATTCTCACAAAAGTGTAACCCATCTTCACATATGCCCAATGGGAAATGGGATATGATCAAGTAGCGATGGAGAACAAAACAACCTTCCATGGTTATTAATAGAGAAGAAAAGTGATGTTCTAAAATATGTCATTCGAAGAATTCAATTTCCCATAGGAGTTTCTTCAAACATAAAAATATCTTAACAAATAAAGGTGATTTTGGTGGGGTAAAAACACACAATTGACATACCTTCTTAAGGTAATTATTTTGGTATACATACATCTTTATGGTTTTTTTTGTCTACTTTGGATTAAACAAATAATGATTCATTTTTATTGCTACAGTATGTTCTACCTCTATCTCTCCCAGATGAATTCTACAACAACATCAAACACATTATATATGATATTAGCAAATACATGAGGTAAGTACCGATTTATTGCTGAGTGTTTTTTCAATTAGTTGTTGATAAAATTAATGACATTTGTTTTACTTGTAATGTAATATTATGTTTTGTTGAAACATGTTATTTGCTTGCATCATCTGTGTATGGTTGTCATTGAAAGAAATACATAAAGACTATGTAAAGCATTGGAAGAGAGAAATCCATTGGCTAATGTGTGAAATTCAAAAGTATCTACCGTTGACATTTTTCAATGCACAAGAACACTACCTCATACACCAAGTTGATGGTATTGAATTGCATGTACATGTACACACAAGGTAAATGTGGATGGTGGAAAGGCACTTGAAATCATTGAAGACTTTGGTTAGACAATGAGAACGTCTCAAGGATTCTATGGTGGAGGGATATCTAGTATATCAATCCATGGTGTATATTAGTCAGTATCTTCCTAAATTAGTAGAAAATATGTGTGTGGCTTACATTTGGGATGTGAAATCCATCAAATTTTTTGAAGGGTAGAACCTATTGGGGAAAGGTAGAACGGTGAAAGTGAGAGCTAATTAATTAAATATTTAATGTGGAGATTTATAAGACATTTTATAAGACTTATAATACTTTCAATTTTTGTGTATATCATGCTTATTTATTTTTTATTCTTTCATCAATTGTCAATATTGACCATGGTAACTAATATTTTTGGTGAATTATAATTTTATGGTATAGTTATTTGAGAGTGGGATGCACTACATTTATACATTACAAACAATATTTATTGGATGAAGCCATGGATTGAAAGCTGTGAACAATCTTATGGTATGTTATCATGGCAAGGGGTGTCTGCATTAGTTAAAGAAGCTCGTCATTCCCTATATTATAATCTTTGTAACCACCCAATCCCACATTTAACCTCTTTTAATAGCTATCCAGGATAAACATGAGTTCAGTGTTACTATGATATGACCCAACCTCTAAGTTATAATTATGGAAATGTGGTCTACTAACCGGAAACATACTACCATCCCTCGGGGACACTAGATCACCCAGATGACTGACAAAAACCACTGGCGATCCATCCCCAAGATGGAACCATCACTTCTTAGAATTTACACCCCAACTGCAGGCTTGGCACACTGTGCATGTAGATGGAAGGCTCCAACTGCATTCGTGAGCCTTCTTGCATGTGGTTATAATCGAGATTATCTAGTTCAGAGGGTGCGGTTGTGATATCTACGCCACTTTTTCAGGGTTATCCCACAAGACACTGCCTAGTACCACCCATAACTCTTCAGAACTCATTCTAGAATGACAACAAGTATTTACCATGAATACTAACGCTAGAAATTGCTCAAACATGTCAGTAATATGATAAACATTTCATTAAACATGTAGTAAACATAGTAGCTATAGGTCATGAATGCATATATGATCATGAACTCTCAAGCTAGTTGCAAAAACACTTGTTATCCCATGCACATAACCATTACATAAATAATCAAATCATGAACAAGATCCATAGTAAGAACACATCACTCAACCATGCCTGTAACCGACATATAACTAGAATAAAATTGATGAAAAACCAGCCATAAGATCAAAATAATAACCCATACTTTTTCTCATCACTCACAATAAGAAAATGGCTCATCTTAATCATATGAAAAATTCAACCAAGTTAGGGACTTATATGTACAACCCAACCATATATTGGGTTGAACCAATTCTCTCTTTCATCCAATCAACCCCATGCCATATTCCAAGCATGAATGTGGGATCTTATGGGTAAAACCAAAATAGAACCAACTAGGGCTTCTAGAGGCCAAACCACCTCAACCCTCAGCCATAGTGATTTCACCTAAACCGATCTAGAGATCACTAACATCAGAACAAGATTGGATACCTCTGACTTCCTTTTCCAACTCTAGAGGAATTTTCTTGTCTCCACCCATTCGTCAAGAGTTCTAGGAGAAATCCCATCTCCACCCTTGACCCTTGGGAATTTTCACAAGACCGCCTAAGCCAAGATCCAAGTCTAATGACCATCCAAAGCTTAATTAAAATAGAGAACCCACTACATCGTGTCTATCTAGGAAATGGAAAGGCAAGGATGAAAACATTGTCAATCTAGGAAAATCCCATGCCAATGACAACAAAATAACCAAAGAACCATATGCATGTACCATGCATCCAAATCTCAACAAGGAAATCACATATGTAACATGTTACCTACAATGAACTCCAATTGACGTAGTTGTTGATCCAACCTTCTTTTCCACTGCCCACAATTCCTTTGTTTGCTTCTCTCTAACTCCAAGTGAATGCTAGGATGCTCCAAGAGTTCTCTAAGTGTGTAAGAGTGTAAGAGAGCTAGAATGAACAAGATTTGAGCCAAAAACTGTCAAAATATGAACTGACAAAAGTTGTGAACTTTTTCTTTGGTGCCTTTTATCATTGATGCCTAGTCTCTTCCTTTCCTTTTTCCTTTTTCTTTCATTTTATTCATTTTCTCTCTAATTTAATTTGCATGCATATTTGTGTCTATTCCTCTTCCTTTTCTATTATTTTCCTTTATTTCCTTAATTAAATGTCGTTTATTTCCTCTTTGCCTTTTCAAATTTCCATAGCCATCAATAAACTGCAAGTGATGTCCACTACAATGTTTACCCACCGTTAAACTTGGACTATGTGTCCCATGACCTTGGTTTTTATTTTTATTTACATCAAAAATCAACTAGGGGCTGTTACAAAACCCTCCCCCTTGGGGGAACACCATCTTCGGTGTTCTATGACACTTATGACCAACAAAACATACTTCCTAAAGAGATTAATAACAGAGCTCATTGCAGTATTTACAATGACGACTGCTAAAAACATGATAACATGATAAACATACCGCTTATTGGAGCTTTATAACATAACTCGATATATATATATATATATATATATATATACACGAAAAAATCAATTGCTTCAACCAACAAATAAAGAAGGATATAATTCCTGCATCTAATTAGTCATCTCCCATGTAGCTTCATCAGGCCCAAAGTGTTTCCATTGCACTTTAACATGCTCTATTGCTCTATTTTGGAGTGTGAGTTGTTTCTGTTGCAATATGTGTTGTGGCTCTGGTTGGAACTCTCCCTCTAGTTCCACCTATAAACATCTTACGTGCATCTCTTAAGCAATGAAACATTGAAAACATCATGGAATTTCATTGTTGGCGACAATGCAAGTCTGTAGGCCACTGGTCCGATCCTCTAAATGATGTTATAAGGCCCACAATACCGAGGTGCCAGCTTGGCACATGACCCAATCCTCAAGGAGATCCTCTTGGGCTTGATGCACAAATACACATGCTCCCCAACCTGAAACTACTTGAATGCTCTCTGATGATCTACATAACTCTTTTGGATGTCCTGTACTTCCTCCAAATTCCTTCTGATAACCTGCATCTCCTGCTCCATCTCAGCCAACATATCTTGTCCAATCAACACCCTGTTCACTAGATCACTTCGGCTGATAGGACTATTGCAACTCCACCCACAGAGAGCCTCAAATGGACTCATCTTCAAGGATTCTTGATACCCATTATTATAAGAAAACTCCACCAGTGGAAGATACTCCTCGCACTTCCTCTACTGATGCATGACATACATCATTAACATATCTTCAAGAATCCTGTTAACCCTCTTTTTCTATCCATTTGTCTATGGACGATAAGATGTATTAAAGGCTAACTCTATACCCAAACCTGCAAATAACTCCTTCGAAAACTTGGAAGTGAAATTGGAATCTATGTCAAATACAATATTCTCAAGGACACCATTCAACCTCACTAAATGTATCTTCTAAATCAGGAGAATACTCTTCTCCTTTTTATTCAACTAATTTTCCCCATTCCACTTATTTCACATCAAACTAGTAAGGGGAGTCATGTGAACTGTAGTCCACCATTTTTCTCTTCATCTCTAATCTTCTATTTCTCGCAAACATACCATGTTAGATAAACCAAATAGAATACATAATCAAAATCATACCTATGCGTATCTTGGGGGATGCTATCACATCTGCACAACTCAGTCCATATTAGCACGATATATATACAATAATAGCAACACATATCAACATCACGATGCATGCATGATAATAATACAAAATTGTAACAATAAATGCACACATGATAACCATAACCATCTACATGTACCCCAAGGACCAATGTTGCAACCTCGCTCTGATACCACCCTGTAACCACCTTCTCCCACATTTACCTTCTTTTACAAGCTCTCCATGGTAAACATGAGTTGAGTGTTACTATGACATGAACTGACTTCCAAGTTCTAGTTATGGAAGTGGGGTCTACTAACTGGAAACATATTTCCATCCCTCAAGGACACTAGATCAACCAAATGAATGACAACAACCACTAGTGATCAATCCCTGAGCTAGAAATTTCACTTCTCAGACTTTAAACCCCAACTACGGGCTTGGCACACTGTGCATGCAGTTGGAAGGCTCCAAATGCACTCATGAGCCTTCCTAACTATGGTTATAACTGAAATTCTCTATTTCAGAGGGTGAAATTGCGAGATCTGTGCCAATTTTTCAAGGCTAGCCAACATGACATTGCCCAATACCACCCAAAAATCTTTAGAACTCATTCTATAATGATAACACGTATTTACCATGAATACTAAGGATATAACTTTATTAAACATGCCAGTCATATGATAAACATTTCTCAAAACATGTAGTAAACATAGTAGCTATAGGTCATGAATGCATATCTGATCATGATCTTATTAAATTCAACTGAGAATCCTAAAGAAGGATCAATTCCCTCAAGTTAGATGCAACAATAATTGTTATCCCAGGAATATATTAGCCATTCCATTATCAATCAAATCATGAAAACAATCCATAGTAAGAACACATCACTCAACCATGCCTTCAACCAACATATAACTACAACCATAAGACCAAAATAATAACCAATACATGTGCACATGTGCTCATCACTCACAATAATAAAATATCTCATATTAATCATATGCAAAATCCAACCAAGTCAGGGACTTCCACATACCACCCAACCATAGATTGGGTTGAACCAAATATTTCTTTTACCCAATCAACCCCATGCCATATTCCAAGAATGAATGTGGGATATTATGGGTTAAACCAAAATAGAAACAACTAGGGATTCCAGAGGCCAAGACCCCTCTACTCTCAATCACAATGACTTCACCTAAATCGGTCCATAAACCACCAACATCAAAACAAGCTTGGATGCCTTCGACTTCCTTCACCATCGCCAAAGGAATTTTCTTGTCTCTACCCATCCGTCAAGAGTTCCAGGAGAAATCCCATCTCCACCCTTAACCCTTGGGAATTTTCTCGAGACCAACTCAACCAGGATCTAAGTCTACCGACCATCCAAAGCTTAATCAAAATATAGAATCCACTACATCATGGTTATTCGAGAAATGGCAAGGCAAGGCTCAAACCATAGTCAATCTAGGAAAATCCCATTCCAATGACAAAAAAATAACCAAAGAACCACATGCATGTACCATGCATCCAAATCTCAACAAGGAAATATCACATGCAACTTGTTACTTGTAATGAACTCCAGTTGTTGTTGCTGATCCAAACTTCTTTTTCGCTGCCCACAATTCCTTTGCTTGTCCTTTTCTTACTTCTCTCCAAGTCGAAGTGAATGCTAGGATGCTCCAAGAATGAAATAAGTTTGCAAGAGAGATTAAATGAACAAGAGTTGAGCCAAAAATTGTCAAAAACTGAACTGACAAAAGCTGTGAACTGTTTCTCTGATGCCTTTTTATCATTGATGTCTAGTCCCTTCCTTTCCTTTTCCTTTTTCTTTCCTTTTATCTCTAATTTCCCTTGCCTGCATATTTGTGTCTCTTCATCTTCCTTTTCTCCTATTTTCCTTTATTTCCTTAATTAAATGCCATTTATTGTCTCTTTTCCTTTACTAATGCCTTTGCCAATTTCCATAGTCATTAATAAATTGCAAGTGATGTCCACTACAACGTTTACCCACCATTCATCTTGGAATATGTGTCTCGTGACCTTGGTTTTTATTTTTATTTACATGAAAAATCAACCAAGTGTTGTTACAATCTTACGTAGAGGGAAATTGATTTAGCAAATGGTTTGAAAGATAAACAAGCAAGCATGCATTTTCACCGGCCTTCAATATTTTATTAAGTTATTTTAGAAATATATTATTAATGTGAATTTAGGTGTTTTTTTTTTAGATACTTTCCAAGTTATATGAGTATGTTTATTAAATGACATTGCATTTTTTATATGTTTGGTATATTGCAGTTGAAACACCACATGGCTATGTACCACAATGGTCGTAAATTTCGCATTAAAAAGTTGGATGAAAAGAGGAAAACTTTTGATTGAAGGATAACTACAATCTTCTAGTTCACTAATGTTTCCTCCAAAAGTGACACATTTCCAAAAGTATCTGAAAAACAATACTGTGGGTATTTTGATGACATACTTGAATGTGACTTTGATTCCTTCAAATTGGTTATGTTTGATGTGAAATGGTATAGGCTATGAATGAATTAAAATGATCCTCATAGAATTGTTATTTAGCATGATAATGGATTTACTATGGTTAATACAAGGTCATTTGAGACAGGATCATATCGCGATGTTCTTCCAAGCCAATGCGAACATGTCTTTTAATTAGAGATTCCATTTAGGGTGGGTTGGTAATATTTTGTTAGATATGATCCAAGATGAAGGTCGGTAGAGATGAATGTAGTGAAAGAAGATTATAATGTTGAAGAGGATGATGACGTAGAGGAGTAATTATTTTATCATGTGTCAGATCACGAAGATGTTGAAGAATTTCAAGGAGATATTTAAGGCAATGTTCTTGATGAAGATGATATCAATGATCTACTATCAGATGAAGAAATTGAAGAAGTTGAACCAAATAATGAAATTGATGATGATGTTGAAATGGTTGATTGTTTCAATGCCATTCTTGAATCGGATGACATAAATGTTGAGTTGGATGAAGGAGAAGATTAATGATATCGAAATGTTGAAATGTATGAGGTATGCGTTTATGTGTTTTCAGTGGATTTGTTCTCTTTCATTTAACTTTAAATTTTGTTTTCTTAGTAATTTTTATATATGCTTGATTCTTATGATGTTGCTTTCAAATAGTTTATAGTATATCAATTGGATATTCAAAATATTGAGAGTGAATTTAGGGGGGGGGGAGGTGCCATATGAGCTTCCGCCTTCACATGGTTGGCCTTGTTGAAAAGAGAATATTATATTATTTTTTAAACCAAGATAATTCATTATTTTCACCTATCTCAAGCTTGTTGTCATGACCAATACATGGCATAATTTAATATATCTCTCTTATGCTCTTAGTTCCAATCTCAGTATATGAGTCCCATGAATGCAAAAATGATGTCTAGGAACCAATTAGATGTACCTATCTCAATTTTATTGTTACCAATTGTCAGCCTACCTCATTTAAGGACCAATGGCCATCACTACAAATTTAATAATAATTAGTGGTGAAAATGATGCTCTAATTAATTGAACCTGCACATAGTGATCTGTGAATGGGGCCAATGTTGTCTTTATTTTTTTTTTCATTTTGTGCTCGTAAACATTGGAATATGACATGGCTATAGTAGATGCATGAATTGACAGAGTGGGAGGGTTTCGAGACTGAAATACGACTCACAGAAATAATTTAACAATCAAGTGAGACCACCTAGCGCTAGGGCTATTTTGATTTGTTGTGTTTCATAATCTAAGTATTTTGACTCCTCCTATGTGAACTAAAATTGATAGTTCATTTGGATTCCTTTAACTAGGCTACCTCTTCACCTACGCTGTATATATATATATGATATGTTATCTCCCATGAGGCTACCTCTTCACCTATGCTGTATATATATGATATGTTATCTCCCATGAGGCTTCTTTTGCACCATAATCTTCTCCTTCCCCCATGCCCAAACCATTGATCAATGATTTGAATCACCTTAGATTTTTGGCTAGAATTCCCTTACAATTATTTGTCAATGTAAATCTCGCTCCTTTGAGTCCTAAGACATATTTGTTAGGGTCGCATCGGAGGAGACATTGATATGATAACTCTATGTCAATTGAGACATTGATCTACTAGGGCCACAAGGAAAGGATAAGCAACAAAATGGTAATGTGGTTTCTATATGCTTCAAAATAGTTCAGTTTGGCTTAAAAACTCCTGTGCAGGTCCTCCCTCTCACACAATCAGTTCATGTTCTTATTTAGTTATTTTTATTAGATTTTATGTCTTTCATTTCATATCTCTTTTATAATGATTATTGGTGAGATTTCTGAGTACTTTAGAGATTTGGAAATAGTGTTGTTTTAGATTGAGAGGTACATCCAAATTACCTTAATTTTAGTACAAAAATTCCCTTCTTTTCGCACCATGGACTCCATACACCCAAGATACTTTAGATCTGCTTTATAATTTTAAATTCTAGTTTTGTTAGAATTTGTCACTAAAGTATTTGAAAAAATGTTTGAGTGATCTTTGTCACATGGATGTCAGGTTTGATGGTATTTCTTATCACAAGGATTTCCTGCATTTCCATAGGGTTAATTTCAAAGAACTTAGCTTGGGCACATTAGTTGCCTACCTGTTCATGGTTTGGACCACACACACAGAGACACACACACATATATCCCCAAAATTTGTGTCGTATGCATTCAATTGTCGGGTCATTTATTGACATTTATATTCTCGTTTCACGGGTTCTGTTACCCTACCATTCTCGCCTTTAATCTTCAAAAATTTCTTAGTTTCCAGTCTTCGAGCTGACCAATAAGGTGGGTATGCCATTTTTTGCAAATGTTAAACTGCAGGGCTCGCATGTATGCCACCACAACCTAGAATTATGTCATAACACTTCTCTTCAAGATGCACCCCGCCTTGTATTCTCGGGAATAGCCTATGGGCTTACATATCATGGCGGATCCACCCAAAACATTGTCTATGTTTCCGGTGGGTCTATAGAATTTCACTCCCACTTAACAATTCCAACAGCCTTGCTTCTGCCATGGTGACCCGACGTTGATTCATCCTAGCTCTCCTGTGGATATTGTGCCTTATTATTTCTTGGAGATGGAAACTGGGCAGGGATGTCCCTGGCAATTTCCACAACATTTCCCATCAAGTGGGCCCCACTTGCCACTTCTCAACATCACAATAAGTCCTCTTCTCGTCAAAATTTGGTTTCCCTGATGACCAATGCATGAATTCAAAATCATACCAGCCTATTCCAGGTTACCGGAGCTACCACATCAACCCAGTCCTCATCAACCCAACTCTTCCTTTTGCGCGACCTTTGTGAACTCTAGGGGTGTAACCTTCAGTCTTACGTCATACTGGGCTTCCTCACGACCATTAATAACCATCTCTCGCACTTGATCCTAGCCCCTCATTACAAAGGCGCTCATTCTTGATCACAGGTCTAGTAATGAGGGTAGAAATGAGGGAGCTTAGTTAATGACAAGGCTTCTTATATGGTATGATCCTGCACTTTCTCTCCCACTGTAACGAGATAATTTTAGGTTGCGATAAAGTAAGGCAACTTCCTATACACACACATAAGTGTGTGACGGCAGTTGAGGCAGGTGGTTAGTGGTTCTATAGAACTTGGATGCGGCTGCGGAAGGCGACTTTGCCAGGGCATTACGAAGAATGCATATGTTTTATCTCTCCTTATTTTACCCCAAGGTTTCCTCTTCTAGGCTCAAAGTGACCGTGATAAGGATTGACGAGTGGGTTTTCACCAATTTATGTTTTTAGAAGCCTACGATTCCCCAGGCTACATCCCACAAGGAATAATCTATCCTTGATCATAGATATAGAGGCCTCTATTGGGAAAAATCACATGATCCATAAGATGTTAGAAACATCCAAGATCATATGGTGCTAAGAAGGGAAGCAAGAAGATTGGAATTCCACCAAAAAGGATGAGTATCCCTTTTCAAGTTCGACTATAAGCCTGAGCCACTATCCATTATTACAATTGTATTGGATGTATGTTTTTAGTAAACTATTCGTATCAATTAGTTCTTTTCATTCCATAAGCTTACTTATAGCATGCATTTCGGTAGACATTAAATGTTTCCAACTTCATTGTAAGTAGAACTCTCTTATTTATTTCCCCTTGTCTAGCAATAAAAAAAAGTTGATGCAAAAGTGTTTAGCACAATTTCTCTTCTTGAATTTTGATTCACGAGACACACTTTCTTAATACCCTCAACCATCGATCCCAAAGATATTTTATTAATACAATAATTTTTAAAATATGGTGTACTCTACATGCTTTGAAAGAAAGATCCCAAGATATTTTAATAAAATTTATACTCAATTTAGTTTTAGAATATGCATTCATCCTTTTGTTCTTCCACTAGTTGTAAGGATTTTTTATCACAATTTTACATTGAAAAATATACGATATTTGTAGGTGGATACACCAATTGTAGAGGAGAAATTGATTCTATTGCATCATATAATTCGACCTAAATTTCCTATGCACTTTTGTTAATATAACTTTTAAGGGGGGACCAATAAGGTCAAGCAGGTGGTAGTTGGCCATCTCTAAAGAAAGCCTTTTGATATGTAATATTTCTCACATTGGATGAATACTTTCTTTTTTAAAACTTAAAATGTGTTACCATCTAGTGGTGCAAAGTGCACAACCTCTCCTTGCATAACATTTGAAATCCTTGGTCACATAAAATAAGGCTATTGGTGTGTGTAGCTATGATAGCCATATTGAGCTCGAATTCCACATAAATATGTTACCACAGTAAGCTCAAATTCCATAAAAAAGCAACATAGAAACTTGGCCCTCTCTTCTAACTTCAACGAGCTCATACAAATCTCACCTTATTCTTATATAATTTCATCTTCTTCTTTCCTTATATACTTCGTAGACTACGACTATGAACGAATTTTATGTTTTGTGTGTGTGAATTTCCTTGAGGAGGAACAAATACCTTCTTTATATAGTCATTAGTGGAGCCAACTTGACTTTAGGAGAGTCGAATTGGCCAACATGGAGACACAAAACAATTTTCAATGTCCAAATGGGACATGATAAAAACAAAATTCTTTTGATTCAAAAATTAATTCTTCTAGCATGATGAACATGCTTTTGCATAATAAAATCAATATTGATTATGAAGACCGAACCTAGTTACAATTCCAACAAATGGGCCATTGATTACAGTTTTCCATATCAATTATTTCCGTCAGTTGGCATCCTTTTTGTAGGTGGATACACCAATTGTAGAGGATAAACTACTTCTACTGCATCATATAATTTGAAAATTTCCTAAGCACTTTTGTTAATATCACTTTTAAGGTTGGGGGGGCAATAAGGTCAAGCAGGTAGTAGTTGACCATATCTAAATAAAGCCTCTTGATACGTAATATTTCTCACATAGGATGAATACTTTCTTGATTAAAACTTAAAAATTTTTACCATCTAGTGGTGCCAAGTGCACAACCTCTCTCTCCTTTCATAACATTTGAAATTCTTAGCCATATAAGCCTAGATTCCATAGATAAAGATGAAACCCATAACAAATAACTTAGATTTAGCAACAAACATGGCTCTCCTTTGCATCCCAACTAGAATATATCAGTATATGATCGTATTTCGATCATCCTATCACTTCCAAAATGAGTACTCTACCATGTTTCCTTGCATTAATTAATGAACAAAGAGTAACTAGAAGTCAAGTTTGCTTCTCTAATGTCTCAATTATTTGAGTCTGGAAACCCTACTCAAATCACTCTCTTAAAACCCTAAAAGGAAAGAGAATTTATAAAATACCTAAGGATGAAACTAGGGTTTCAGACCTAGGGCTAGCCAAATCTCTCAAACTAGCCAATAAATATAAACCCTTTTCAAGGGAAATGATTGGCTAGGGAAGGCCAAATTTGGAGATAATGTGTCTCTTGCTTACTTTCAGGAAATTTCCATGCCTTCATGTACACAATTAGTGGAACATTGAAAGGCGTAAGAAACACATCAAAATATGATAATAAACTATTTAGCTACTCTAAATGTTAAATGGTTGGAAATATTTTTAACAAAATGAATCAAGCAAGTTGAATTAAGATGTTTTAACTAGAATGTGAATTTCCTATTGAATAAAGGATTGAAGGGAACTCATCACTTACATAATTTGAGACAAAAAATACTTTGGCTTGATTATTCAATCAATTTTAAAATTTTACTAGATTTATTTTCTTTTATTTCACTACTTCAAGGAATGTTTACGATAGGAAAAGAAAATGTTTTCTTTATTTCACTACTTCCAGCAAGGTTTACGACATGAAAATAACATGTTTTCTTTCGTTGAAGATATATGTCAAAAATATTGGAAAGGGTTGAAAATAAGGTATGATATTGTTTGTTTAAATAATTGAAATAACTTAATTTGAAATTGGCTATTTGTTTAAATAATCAAAATAACTTTTATTTTGTTAAAATATGTAGTCTGGGGGACATACACGTGATGATCGTAATTTTTTTGATGATGATGAGTTGTTTGTTTCTCTCGACCCCATTGTAACAATCAATAAGATTTTGGTTAGAATGAACAAAGAACTTGTTCATTTGATTCACATTAGAGATAAAAGTCTCGAGATTAAAGATAGGATCGACACCTTGAAATAAGATCCTGAGAGATATAAGGTAATAACCATATTTTAAAGTGATTTTTTTATGCCATAAGTTGATATATGATTTTTTTTTTTTTTTTTTGCATTTTCTAATTTAAAACACATTTTCTTTATTATATATAATTTTTTGGCAAAGACACCACAACATCTGACCACCACGAGACCACCACGAGCCAACTTCAATGACAGATCATGTCATACATGAGGATCCTTTACCAAAAGAGGAGCATCAAGAAACCACTCCAATGATGTTAATTAGTGCACGAGGTAAATAATTACACTGCAAAAATATTTTTTAGTATTAATGAAATACTTCAGTGATATTTCCTTTGAATGAGTTCTTTGAATTGTTGGGTAGACTCACCTTTTCTTCATGTAGTAAGAGGATTACGACAACCTTAACGACATCATGAGTACATGGATAGGCCATAAATGGGAGCTTCAGAGGCCATAAGAATCGAAGGGGAAGAAGCAACTCATGAAGTCATTTCTAAATTCTTTTCAAAAATAAAGAAAAAGAAATGATTGCACTACTTATATCATTAGAAACATCACATTCCATATTATGAAAACATATTTTTGATGATAAAATTTATTGTGATGAATTATTTTGTGTCTATGGTTAATGAATGAACGAATGAATGTTATATGTTAATGAATGATTGTTATATGCTTCTTTATGTACAAAACCATACATGTTTATTTATCAGTTTTCTCTTTTTCTACTGTGTATCCATGAATCTTAATGTGTTGCTATCAAAATTTTATAGTAGATATATTGGGTATTAGGGAATGGAGAGTGATGTGAAGGTGGGGGGAGGGGCCATAAGAGCTTCCACTTTCACATATTTGGCCATGTTTGATAGATAATAATTTTGGATTTGGATAGTCTTGGAACAAATCTCCCTTATTCCAACAGACTAACACCTAACTAAATGTTAGCTTCACTACTGATCCGTAAAATAGAGGAATGTTTTCTCCAAGATTATATCACTCCAATAAATTTTTATTGAAATCAAGAGGAGCTTATTTGGGTATTCATGCGCCTCAGTCTTGGATAATTTTTATTTAGTCAAAAAATGTTTCATAATTTATTTTATTATTTTACTTATTCTTTATCTACCTTTAACTCATTTTATGTGAATTTCAGGTATTCTTATTCCAGAAAGCTATTGTCCACAAATGTAACATGGCTGGAAAGCAAGTGTACAAGTTGCTCCTCTTAAGTAGCCCTTCCCTGCGAGGTGTGCATCCTACCTTTTGCATTTCATAAAATATATCCAAATATTGTGTATAATGTGTGATTGTGTTATTGTTATTCTTATGTTTTAGATTTTGTTAATGATTTTCTTGCACAAGTTTATTAAACTCTTGAAATCTTCAAGAATTGGATATTGTTGTTAAAATTCCAGTGCAAGAGAGAATTTCTTATCATGACAATTACTTGTGATAAATATGTGTATGTTTTTCTCTTAGTATTCATTTTGTTTAGTTAAGTCATCAAGAAATTATACATTAATAATTTAGCCATTCATATAGATATCATAGTGCACAAGAAATCAAAGACAAGAGACACCAGAAATTAAGGTAGAGGCTTGGGAAAACCCACAAGGGGAAAACCTAACAACACTTTCCTTATATAATCTTTTATAAACAAGAGAAATCCAAGTCATATACAAATTGACCAATAGAAGTCAACTTGCTTCTCCAAAGTATCTAGTCACTACTTGAACTCGTGACTCGATTCTAGTCTTGCTTGCAAAGGCATGGACCTGCATGCCTTACTCTAGGGACACCAACCTCCTACATGCCAAAAGAAAATCGAAAAAAGTAAACTAATTTTGATAACTGTTTTTTTCCGTCACGCGCTATTATCACACATAAATTTTTAATTTTTGATTGATAGGGTCACTCACATAGGTTTCATTTCATCTCATAAGGTTGGTTCATGAAATTGATGATAAATTGATGAAATGGTTTTTATCCTAAGTCTAAAACACTCTATTAGTCATGTCATCTCAGTCATATCTATCAAGTTACACCTTTATCTCACATGCATTGTTTCAAATTGAGGTAATGGGCACCTGTATGATTTTTCCCGATTCCGCAGCGAATATAACTGCAAACAGGCAGATTTTGCTACGGAATCACCTGACCATTTCGTAGCAAATCTCCCATTTTTATACTGAATATGTTGCAGAATCATGTTTTTCTACACCAAAATAGAGGATGATGAGCTGTCAGTTTTCTAGTGGTTTAGGATAAAGGTGAGGTCATGTAATCGGTTATTACAATCATCTAAACATGCAAAATCGTAAGTACCATCCATCATTACCTTTCACCCCTCCGATTTGTCATCATTCTCTCCATATTTGAATTTCATTTTTTAAACCTATCTCCAAAGCACCTCTCTGTCATCTTCCCTTCGAACTTTTCATGCAGCCACCAATTATCATCTTTGAAGAGTCTAGTCCTACAAAAAGCAGCTTGTTGTTCAGTCTTTTTCTTTGCAGGTGTCATAGTTCAAGAAGGCAGCATGATTATAAAAGAAGACGACTATGAAGAAGAAAACAAACAAATGAGACTCCTGTGTAGGATTTGAACTTATGGGCCTAAAATTGGTCATGGAAGACCTTAGTGTTCCATATGACTTCATCAAATTTGGTTGCATGAGCTTTTACAAGAAGATACAAAGGGATTTCTCTGTTTTTTTACTGTTTGAGCAGTCAACTTCAAGAGAGGTTTCTGGGCAAATAGATGAGAATTTTAAAAAACTGAGAGAGGTTATTGTCAAGTACAGGTCAAATTGGGAGATTCGAAGATGTCTTTGGGCTCTATTTTCAGAATGCGTTTTTTTCCTGTTTGAGACATGTCTTTCAAGTGCAGTTCCCGGACACCTGGAGATGTTTTTCAAAAAACCAAGAGAGGTTTTTCTCCAGAACAAACTGATTTATAAAAAACTCTTGTTTTGTAATAGATATCAAGGATCCAGAGATATGAGATCATTTATGAGCCCTAATTTTCAGAAAAGACAACATGATTTTTATTTGTAGATGAACTTGATGAAGATGAAAATGTTGCTTCTTGAGGAGGGTAAGAAGTATTTTGAACCAATTTTGCCTTATCATGCTTCATATTATCATGTTACATAGCCATAGGAAAAATTTGAAGAAGGAAAGCACAATTTTCAAGTTTTCTTCCAATTAGACCATTTCGTAGCGAATCTCAGGCTTGAAGCCCATATTTCGCTACGAAATTGCTGTAGGTGACTTTTTGTTTAAAATCACAACTATGGTCAAAATAAAAGTGGGAAATTTTTTTTCTTTAGCAAATTATCCCCAAGGAAGACCCTCCAACAGGTAGAAAGGTCAAAGGTTATCCAAAATGTGGATTTTGGAGTTCGCTATGAAATGAGCGCTACAAAATTTTTTGTACATGACCGTTTTAGCAGTCAACTTCAAGTTTGATTTCTAACCAAATTAAAAAGTATTTTGGAAATATGAAAGAGGTTTTTATTCAAAACAGGCCCATATACAAAAACCTCTCTCATTTTCTTCAAATCCATTAGGGTTTGGAAATTATTCACTCATCTTTGAAGCCTATTTTTCAGAATTTTCACTAACCAAATTTATGAATGACTTGGAGGAGGTCCAACTCAGCATCCACGTGGCATAATGACACATAAGCACTCCAATACACTCAGTAAATTAGTTGGGTGCAGTTGATAAGGGTTATTAAATGGATTTTTTGAATTATTTAATGAAATAAGAGTGCTTTTTGTATTCAAATTCTGCAAAACAGAAATATCCCTAGGAAGTCTCCAAGTGATGTAATCATATTTGAATAGGTCTCTGAGGTGAGAACTCGAAGCTAGAAAGGTGGAAAATCATTTGTATGTGTCCTCACTCTATAAATGAGAGAGTTTTAGAGTTATAAAGGGTTGATTGATGTCATGCTACAAGCTACTTTTATAATATTTTTTAGTGAGTAATATGCAATTGCAGAAAGCTTCTCTCAAACCTGCGATTCATCATGTGCTCTCATATATGTTTGTCTCATCTATCTATTTGATGTATATTCAGTTTTCTTTATGTGTAATCACTTGGAATTCATGGTTAAACATGCTCCAACTTCCTGTATGCATATGGTTTACTGTTCTAGTTATGTTTTGATGAGAGTGCACACATGCCTTAGCTTCCATGTTAGATGTTTTTCTATGTAATTGAGTTTCACTCTGACTCCATTCCCAATGGTAGCTATTAGTTCACATCCTTCACCTCCATAAAAACATTCAAAATACACTCAAGACTTAGGCATCTTTGTTTCCAAGAATTGTCTATTGAATATCATACATTTCCTTGAGAGAGCCCTCTCAGGTTGGAAAAGCTAAGTTCCAACTAAAAGAGGCTTGAAAGAGTTACTCTAGGTTGACTAGTGGAGCAGCCCATATGTACCAACTTAGTGATAACACACACTTGGATTCTCTTATCACCACTGTTTTCATTTTAATGACATTATTGATCCAGGTGGATATTGGTGGCCACCCACCTATTCCACTTGGGCCCCCAACACCGTTTCTTTCAAATTCCTTAATTGTAGGAAAATTTACTATTTTTGGCAGTATTTCGAGTCCTGAACTTCCAAAGCCGCTTTGAGGCCCTAAATGATGTTTTTTTTGGAAAACGGGAAACTGAAAGTGTGTGGTAGGGGTTTCGAGTCGAAAGTTGTAGCGCTCAGATAAATCTTTCTAATGACATATCGTATGCTTCAAACATGGATCGTATGCCAAAGTTACAACCATGGGAATTTGGTGCACCAACTAACCCCAACGAGGCCCACAAAATTTTGGCGCTTCATCTCCTAGGGTTAGGTTTTTGGATGTCTAGGGTTTCCCATTGTTTCTCAATAATAAAGTTGCCTATGAGCCTCATTGTAATATTGTTCAGAAGACATGTATTTGTCACATTTATTCACAAAGATAATCTTCCATCTCCCGAGCTAGTTTTTTCCATTCTGCATGTAAACAATTTCAATACTAGTTATTAATTAATTGAAGTTATGTTCTTTCGTTGTATCTTTGTGTGTTGTTTAAATATGTATTTGATTTTTTTCCTTCATAAATTCATATAAGTGGTATGTTATTTATCTGTTTTTATGTGCATGTGCTCAACGAGGTCGGGGTATACAGAGTTGGGACTTGATTTGGTTGAGCCCTTGCAATACCATCCCAGCTTAGACTAACGACCTCCCATGGCTGAAGAAAATAAATTTGACAGAGTAGGTGATCGTATCAAACTATTTCTCAAAGAAGCCCTCGCACGACAAAGGAACGAGATAATGGAAAACATTGCCTAGATCATTTGGTGGATGCAAATAGGTGACGTATTTTCATCCAGTATTCACTTAAGAGGCGGTGCCCCCTTCAAGGTAGAAGTTAAATTTGATATCCCTATATTTGGAGGCCAAAAATGTTGGGTGTGGAGCCTAATTATCTTCTTTATTTAGATGTATCACATTGTTGGACCCCTATTCTTAATAGGGCGGCAACTCCGCCTGTCGTTTAAACGCTACCTGGGGGGTCCAGGGGGGGAAGCTACCCCCTCCGGGCGGGGGGTTTCGAGGGCAGCGCCCCCGAAGCTAAAAACAAATGTAAAATTGCCTTGTAAAATATTGTAATTTCTAGTCAATCTGGGTGGTTCATTACGTGGATGATTTGACTGTAGAAGTTATGTTTAATTTAGGATTTTTTTCCCTAAAAGGCAACCCATATGTTTTATGAGGTTATTGCATTGCTGCTATGTATTGTATGAGTATTATGAGATAGAAACAGAAAGGGAGAATGTGATAGAATATAGAGGATATTACAGAGGATCTGCTGTAGGTTGTGTATCTTCATTTTGCTGGATAATAGAAAGGAAGGACTATCTTTTCGGGGTGGACGTAGCCCAAATTGGGTGAACCACATATATCTGTGTCTCTCTTGTTTTATATATTTTTTGTGTTAGTGTTTCCGCATATTTTATGTGTTCCATTGCTCTGTAATATATAATTTTCTAACAAGATAGACACAAATGTTGTAGATAAATGGTTAAAACTGTTGGAAGGATATTTTTCGATTCACGATTTTTCCAATAGGGAAAACATTGCTTTTTCACTCCTCAAAGCCACCCCCCACGTAAGGGATTGTTGGGAAACTTATTGTGAGGTTAGGGACGAGAGGGAATCCTCAGTATTTTCAACCACACCCACTTGGGATTCTTTCTAAGACGTTATCAAGGAACAATATTACCCTATCGGGAGATATGAAGATAAGTACAAAAAATGGAACACACTGCGACAAGGAAGGGACCAAGACATGTCAGAGTTCATAAATATTTTTCATACCCTTCGCACAAAGTTGGGCATCAAGGATTCTAAGTAGAACTTGGTACTCAAGTACCGTGGTTGTCTACACATATAAATTTTAATTATATGGAGTTCCTGGACATATCCTCACTTGGTGTTGCATACCGATATGATATCAAGATCGAGCAGAAATTTAAACAGAATAAGCAAGACTTTGGATCTGCGACTCCGAAGCAGGGAAAAGGCACCCCCAAACTGCAGAACAAAGGAAAAAACCAAGGCGGGGTGACCCAAGACAACCCATCAAATATGCAAGCAAAAAATATCACCAAGAAGATGAAGAAAGACAAAGGAAAGTGGTGTGAGTTCCACAAAAGCCCCACTCACAACACAAGTGAGTGACGCGCTAAGCAGTAACTAGTGCCCAAGGCTTAAAATTTAGATGCATGTTTCGAATCTGAGCCATAAAATAAAAAGGGGAATAAAATTATCGATGTGGATCCCAGAGCCACCGTTACCACCAACAAGGTCCAAAATATTGAACCCAAAGATCCAGAGGAATGGGAGAATCTCTTCCACTCACATGTGTGGATGAAGGGGTCTCCACTGCAATTCATTGTCAACAATGGGAGCCAAAAGAACCTCATATCTGTAGAAGTTTTTAAGCGGTTGTTCCTATAGTTAGGCCTCTGTTTTTCCTTGCCTTATATCATATTTTAATCGAAATCCTGCATGCTTTTGTTTAGTTTGAATAGTTATTGTCATAGTTTTGTGCATTCTCGAAGATAATAGAGTAAGTATTTTCTATTTCCTTGTTTTAATGAGATTTAAACATTAAAAACATCATTAATAATCGTTTGTATGTTTGCAGATTTAAAACTGAGTTGATTATATGCATAGGACAACAAGCCTTGATCCTGCATTCACCTTCCTGTACTATGCAACAGATTCCTGTACCAATTGGGATTCCTGCACTATGGACTGCGAACACTCTAAAGAGTTCCTGCACAACGAATCAAAATCCTGCACCATGCAGCAATTTCCTGTTCCAATAGTACAGTTCTTGTTACAGTAGCACAGTTCCTGTTCTCACTTCCATGATTATCATACATCCAGTTGTCATGATGGAAAACAAGCACATGGGTTTTGAAGAACAAAGGTTCAAGATGGCGATATGTTCCCTTAATCGCACCCAAGCCTTTGAGACAACGTGCAGAGCAAAAGTCAAAGTATATTTGGTGCATGGTCAGTATTAATGTTGGCAATGATGAACTGTTTTTGAGAAGTAGTGTTCGACCAATGCTTCACATTGAATCGCAAGGTCATTTTCATATTCATTAATGGTGAAAAAGGATGAGGAAAACACATATTAGCATTATATTACATCCAATACAAGTGGAATCAAAGCATTCGGTGAAACTATTTCTAGAAACCACGAATAGCAACATGATATTCCCATGGACACGATGGCAAGGATTCAATATTCAATACTGGTTTTTATGTTTATTTAGAACCTCAGAATATGTAGACTCCCTATTTTGTCTAGAAATCAGTTCACAATTCTAAATTGTATGCGTTGTTTAACCTCTGATCCAGAATTAGGAAACACTGCTATTAAAAATGTGAATATCTTGTATTTCAAGGACAAATAGATAGAATGTTAGATTAGAGAACTGTAGTTTGACAGACAAAGGGGTCGATTTCATAGAGCGAAGGAAGGGAAGGAGACGGTCCCAATGTAGCATCACACAGATTTAACCAACAGATTGCTCACTTTGTTGTTGGAGTCCGATCCTTGTCTGCACCATGTAAAGACTAAAGTTTCAAGATTAATCAAAGCATTTTTAGCTATGTTCTTTCTAGTTAATTTATGCATTTTTATACTCTCCGTGTAAATTAAATCATTGAAAGAGGGTGCGCAATGGCTGGGTTGCCTAGTAGACTAGCTCGACACCACTCTGAATTGTTAAGGATTAGTTTAGATTCTGACTTGCTAAGTGATGTATGTAATTTATCATTTACTGTGATTGTTGGTGGATTTATGTACCAAATGCGAATTGATGATTATGTTGGTCGACATTTTGATTCCTCAATACTCTATTTTTATAAGGTCTCATGTCATGAATGTTTTGTCTATTTTTGAATTGCATCATGGCGCACAAGGTAAGCAAGTTGTTTAGATTCCAGATGCTTTATTTTTGCCTCTACAAGTTTTGATTACGTAAATCAATGATGGAAGCTTGTGACCTCGTGTTCTATAAATACAAAACTCACTCCTATGTTTCAAATTCATTTTAATTATAATGATTTTGATATGAAGTAAACACATATGGATGCACAAATAAATTGAATTCTAAACAAATTTGAAGCCGCATACTCATACTCGTCAGTATATTAAAACAAAGGTCTCATATTTCTATTATTTGGTAATTTATAATCGTTCCCCAATATTGTTTGCAAGGCATTTGAGAGCGAGAGTGATTTCTATTTCAACCTATCCACACAGTGAATGTATTTTAATTTCTTAAAAGATTTTGTTACATAGAGGTGAACTAGACAGAATTAGTGAGAATCAAAGTTTTGCTTTACATAGAGAATTATGTGAATTGATATTGAATTTCTTTAAGCATTTGCAGTCTTCCTTTTCGATGTTGTTTGGGCATTGCTTGGTTTCTAGTCAAACAATAGTTAGGATTTACCTTATGTTTGTCGATAATTAGGATTTACTTTCACAATTTCTAATAGTTTAGGTTTTCCTTTCATTTCCTGAATGTTTGATCAAAGCTTGTTTTCAATTGTCAAGATTGGTGTTTTCTCAAGTTTCCTTTGAGGTGCAGGATTCCATTTAATTTGTTGAGATTGATGCGTAAGTTAGACTAGAGTTTTATTTTTAGGTTGTTGGGGAGTCTCTCTGGCATTTCCAGTGCTACGCCTCAAAGTTCATGAACTCCCGGATTGAAAATTAAATGTTGGTCTATTAATATGCCCTTTACTATGCTTAACATTTTGGTGCCGCTGCCGGGGAGGCGCTCAAGGGATTGACCTTGGTGACCTGTTGCATTTGGTTTGTTTTTTTTTACCTAGTTTCTCTTGCAAATTTATGTTCTTTGAATTTATTTATTTCCTGCACATCTTGATTGTTTTAAAGTTTTTCATTTTCTCTGGCACTGTAAGAACCCCCCCTACATAACATATATTATTCATGTGATGACGAATGTACCAGTTGGCTTATTGAAAATAGGAAAATGGAATTTTGATGAATCATTCAATGATGAGTTTTGATGTTGCCGCAGACATATACAAATCATCCAATGATTAGCTCATAAGTGCAAAATTTAATATTTTTCTTGAACAAAAATATAATATTATTAAATATTTGATTTCAAAGTTGGATGATTTGCAGGAAAAATAGGAGAAGGACAAAGAAACATTGCTAATGTTTTGCGCTAATTGTATGAAGAAGCACTTCCTTGGAATGTGTTCACTCAGTAGCCTAAAATATTGCAAAATTTGTGAGGCTCATCCAACTAAACATTTCCCATCACTACCAGGATTACTAAAGGTACCCAAGAAATCAAGTAAGGAATTGAATCAATTGCCTGGTATAAATCAAAACTTATCATCATTCAATACTTGGATTAATGCTTATTCTCCCGAGCAGGTTGCTCAACATGATTATAATCCTGTAATTTCATGGAAAACTTTAAATCCTACTTCATGGCTAGAGTGGCCCCCTCCTTGACTCTCTTCTTCGAATCATATGTTCCCTTGTCCTCAAGAATGGTTTGGATTTTTTTCTCTAGAGAATTATTTCATGCAAAATAAATTACTTAATCAAAAACAACAATCACAAAATACTCTATCAAGTCATTCTCCTCTATGGTCCCAGTTACCTGTGCAATATTACCCTAATCCATACCCTACCCCTTATCCTAATCCTTACCTTTCTCTTTATCCTTACCCATACCCTAGCATTAATCCTAATCCTAGTCAAAACATTAATTCAAACCCTGATCCTAACCCTAGTCAAAACACTAATTCAAACCCTAGACCTAACCCTAGTCAAAATCTTAATTCAAACCATAAACCTAGTCCTCATTCAAACCCTAAACATAGCCCTCATTCAAACCTTAGACCTAGCCCTTATTTAAACCCTATCCCTAACCTTAATTCAAGCCCTAGACCTAAGCCTAGTCCAAACTCTAACCCAAATCCCAAGCCTAGTCTAAGCCTTAGTCTAAACCATAGTCCTCCTAATCCAAGCTAGTAGGCTGCACAACAATTTGAAACACCTATTCTTCCCGTTGATTCTCCTATTGAATGAATGTTACGTCATCCATATTAGGGAAGGGAGTGAATTTGGAAACTTCCCCCATTACCAAATAACCTTTATCTCACGAAGAATACTTGACTCAAATACCATTAGAGGAGAAATATTTGAATGAAACCTATTCTAAAATTGTGGTTGAAACTCAAAACCCTAGAATTTACGTTAATTATTCTTGTCAATTTGAAAAGAAAATATTTGAGCCTGAACTTGAGGGATTTTATTTTGTCTTTCACTGGATCCCTTATGCCTCTTAGAGAGTGATTATCAAGTTGTGAAAGGATTGCATTAGTTGGAGAATCATGAATATGTGATCTCATTGAATCCTGGTTTCAAGTAGTCATCAACTTACGTCATTCCCTCATCATTCGACAACTCTTGGTACCATATCAATTAAAGCAACTGGTTGCTCATACTTTGGTATGTCTTGAAGTATATTATTTAAAACTAAGTGTCAGTATATTTAGCATTCTATTACGCACATGGATACATTGGAAGTAAACCTACACTTAAAGGTGACATTCCTTTCTTTAAAATAGGGTGGGGTAATATAAGAGCAATGAATAAATATGCCATCTAAAATAAAATTGTATATTATAACTCTTGAAACTGTGATTCCCTAAAGCACAACTTTTGAAATTTCTATTATGCACTCTCGTGGTAATGTTTTTCAGAATAAATTCACTCTTAATGCCTTATATTTTATAAATTGACTTTGATTATTGACCAATAACTATAATCAAGAAAGATCTTCAAGTTCCTCTTTGAAGGTATTGATGGAAATCCTCCTATGGTGGACCACGCCTACAAAACTATAACAAGCCTTGATAAGAACCTTGGAATGATCATTTGGAGGAAATTTTAGTCATTATCTAAGATGTTTTATTTAAAATAAGTCTTCGGGGTAGAAGGACCAACCAGTAAAGATTAGTAATTAAAAATGTTTCACGCCATCCCGTGCTATTAAGGAGCATAATCGCCTCCCCAATTATTAAGTAACCTATTTAAGGTTGATTGTAATTAGAATTTGTTTCATAAGATAAAGTAATTGATGGATAGGAGGTCTCACTATTAGCCGACCTACCATGATCATGGGTCCTAATGAGAACGACATTACTGCTACTAGTTACCAAGCAAGGGTAATGGATTTCAGTTGAAAATCTAGAAGACAAGAGGTCTCATCACGAGCTAAATTGTTCTTTCTTGTTAGTTCTTGTGCATGGAACTGTTGTTAGTTGGTTACCAAGCCAGGACAGTGGCCTTCAATTAATTTCAAAACCAATGTAAATTCTTTTAAGTGACTCTGAATCTATATCTGATAGATGGGACATAGGCATTTCGTGGGGTTACAAGGCATCCCTGTCGAGGCTATTGATGCTTGTTGGCAGTAGGGCCATGCCTGTGGTATTAAAGTTAACTTTACATGATTTACTTGGTTTTTTTTGTATTTCCTGAATTCATTATCATATCTCTTTGAGAATGGCTTTAAGATCCTTCCGATGTTATGCCTTGGAGTTATATCTTTTTGGAATAATTTGTTTTTATGGACGTGGGATCCTCAATGTAGGTAATTCACTATGCCCAGAAAAGAGGAGCTTCAACTATATGTGGATAATGGTAATATGGTCACTATGGGAAGGTATTATTATGTCTAATTTTAACACCATGGCCTTCAAACCATGTCACTGATATTTACAATGAGGATATTAAAATGAAACTTTTGATCAAGGATGCCCCTGATATGTTTGTGGAAATTTTAGTAGTTGGCTATTTTATTCAAGTAATAACATTGTCCTTGCAATTTGGTATTCCTATGGTAGCCCTTGTGTTAGATTTTCTTGAAATCGGTCTAAATAAACACAAAATCCAGCAGAAACTCTGTTTTTGGAACCAGCTCTATCTAGTGAAGGAAATATTGATCACACAGAATTGCAGAAACATTATTACAAGTGTCCATAAATGTTTAAATCTTGTTTTTTGCAAGGGAGCGACAGTACAAAAATTTATTTCATGCATGAGGACATGCAAGAAGGTCAACATGGGGGGATGTTAGGCCTCTCTTTTTCCATGCTTTATATCATCTTTTAATCGAAATCCCTCATGCTTTTGCTTAGTTTGAATATTTATTTTCATAGTTTTGTACTTTCTCGAAGATAATAGAGTAAGTATTTGCTATTCCGTTGTTTTAACGAGATTTAAATATTAAAATCATCATTAATAATAGTTTGTATGTTTGTAGGTTTAAAACTAATTTGATTATAAGCATAGGCCAATAGGCCTTGATCCCGCATTCACCTTCCTATACTATGCAACAGATTCCTGTACCAATTGGGATTCCTGCACTATGGACTGCGTGCACTCTAAAGAGTTCCAGCACCATGAATCAAATTCTTGCACCACGCATCAAGTTCATGTTCCAATAGTATAGATCATGTTCCAGTAGCATGGTTCCTATTCTCACTTCCATGATTATCATACATCTAGCAGTCATGATGGAAAAAGAGCATATAGGTTTTGAAGAACAGAGGTTCAAGATGGTGATGTGTTCCCTTAATTGCACCCAGGCCTTTGAGACAACGCGCAGATAAAAAGTCATAAAGTATATTTGGTACACGGTTAGTATTTATTTTGACAACGATGAACCGTTTTTGAGAAGTAATGTTCGACCAGTGCTTCACATTGAATTGTGAGGTCACTTGCATATTCATCAACGGTGAAAAATGATGAGGCAAACACATATGAGCATTATATTACATCCAATACAAGTGGCATCAAATCATTCAATGAAACTATTTCTAGAAACCATGAATAATAGCGTGATATGCCCATGTACACATTGGCGAGAATTCGATACTCAATACCGGTTTTTGTGTTTATTTAGAACCTTAGAATACGTAGACTCCCTATTTTTTCTAGAAATCGGTTCAAAATTCTAAATTGTATGCGTTGTTTAACCTCCGATCCGGAATTAGGAAACACTACTATTATAAATTTGAAGATCTTGTATTTGAAGGACAAATAGATAGAATGTTAGATTAGAGAACTGTAGGTTGACAGACATAGGGGTCGATTTCATAGAGCGAAGGAAGGGAAGGAGACGGTCCCAATGTAGCATCATACAAAGTTAACTAGCATATCGCTCCCTCTGTTGGTGGAGTTTGATCCTTGTCTGCACCATGTAAAGACTAAGGTTTCAAGATTAATGAAAGCATTTTCAGCTATATTCTGTCTAGTTAATTTATGCATTTTTATACTCTCTATGTCAACTAAATCGTTGAAAGAGGGTGCGAGCTGGCTGGGTTGGCCGCTAGACCAAATCGACACCACTCTGAATTGTTCAGGATTAGTTTAGATTATGACTTGCTAAGTGATGTATTTAATTTATCATTTACTGTGTGATTGGTGATGGATTTCTGTACCAAATTCTTTATCGATTGCATGTATAATTGTTGATTATGTTGGTCGACATTTTGATTCCTCGATACTCTAGTTTTACAACCTTGTGTTATGAATGTTTTGTCTATTTTCAAATTGCATCATGGCGCATAGGGTAAGAAAGTTTTCATATTCCAGATGATTTGTTTTTGCCTCTACAATTTTTTATTATGCAAATCAATGATGGAAACTTATGACCTCATGTTCTAGAAATACAATAATCACTCCTATTTTTCTAATTCATTTTAATTATAACGATTGTGATATGAGGTAAACATATGTAGATGCATGAATAAATTGAATTCTAAACAAATCTGAAGCCGCATACTCATACTCGTCTGTATATTAAGAACAAAGGTATTATATTTCTATTATTTGTTACTTTATAATCATTCCCCAATATTTTTTGCAAGGTATTAAAGAGCGAGAGTGATTTATGTTTCGACCTTATCCACACAGTGAATGCATTTTAATTTCTTAAAAGATTTTGTTACATAGAGGCAAACTAGACAATATTAGTGATAATCAAAGTTTTGCTTTACATAGAGAATGATGTGAATTGATCTTGAATTTTTTCCAGCATTTACAATCTTCCTTTTTGATGTTGTTTGGTCATTTCTTGGTTTCTAGTCAAACAATAGTTAGGATTTACCTTCTGTTTGTCGATAATTAGGATTTCCTTTCACAATTTCTAATAGTTCAGATTTTCCTTCCATTTCCCAAAATTTTGATCAAAGCTTGTTTTCGATTGTTAGGATTTTTTTTCTCAAGTTTCCTTTGACGTGTAGGATTCCATTTAATTTGTTGAGATTGATGCACAAGTTAGACTATATTTTTATTTGCAGTTTCTAGGGGATCTCTCTGGCATTTCCAGGATTGTGCCTCGAAGTTCACGAACTCCTAGATTGACAATTACATGTTGGTCTATTAATATGCCTTATACTATGCTCAACACCTATCGACCACACCACAGCCGCAATCATGCACCATTAGGTGGCTCCACCAAGGACGAGATCTCCATGTTAGCCAACAATGTCGCCTTCCCTACAACATCAAGCCTTTCACAAATGAGGTACTTTGTGATGTTGCTCCTCTTGAAGTTTGTGATATGTTATTAGGCTAACCATACTCGTGGAAGCATCATGATGCACATGATTATAGGCCTCACACTGGTATTATTACTCTGGGCAATAATTTATACATGATTTAAAAGGTAGTCCCTCCTATGGCCATATCTTTGATCTCTGCTAAGCGATGCAGTAAGATCATCTCCCAGACCGAGAAATTTCTTTTCTTTCTGATTTGATATCAAAGTAAGGAGAAAATCATGGCCATATCCATGGCCCCTGGGAAGTGTTAATCCATGCAAAAGAAGCAGGTGTATAAGGTCGTGGAAACCACAAGAGAACCTTTACACTGACAGGTCAAGCATTAGATCGATTTGACTCCCAGAGCACCTCTAACTGATGGGATGATATAAAACGAATTCATTATGTAAAATGAAGAAATTAAGAGACATATCTAGGAGTTTTTGCAAAAATGGCACATCCAACCAAGTTCCTCACCTTATGGGAGCTTGATTGTACTTATACAAAACTAGGATGGGACTTGGAGGCTTTGCATTAATTATTAGGCACTAAAAAAAATCACTATCAAGAACAAGTATCCAATCCCACGAATTGATGGCCTTCTTCACCAGCAAAAGGGGGCCAAGTACTTCAACAAGATAGATTTGAAGTCTAGCTATCACTAGGTTCTAATAGAATCCACAGATGTATGGAAGATCGCCTTCAAATCCAAGGAGAGCCTTTTTCAATGGTTGGTCATTCCTTTCGGGTTGACAAATGCCCCTAAAATTTTTATAAGATTGATGTATGACATCTTGTGGCCCTTTACCATCTCATTCATGGTTTTTGTTAACACTGGAAAATCGTACAGTGGAAGACGACATTAATTAATGTCAGGAAAAAGGATTTACAAGGCCGAAAGACATTACAGGATCTAGAAAGTATTTAAAAATATCTAAGGTCCGAGGAAAATCAAATTTGAAATAGTCCTAAATACTATTTGCGCGCATAATCCTTCATGAAGAGCGCCTTCCGTGCGCCTTTTTGCCCGATATGCGTGCAATCCTGGGAGTGGTGAAATGTCACTATTCGGGACCACAGAAAGCAAAGGACAAGTGATGCCTTACTTGTAGCCACCTAAGGACAACCACCAACGCCTCCTTAGATACTATGTGAGCACACAATGGAATATTTGGAGCACACAAAGGAATCATACCTGTCTCTTGGGTCACCATCCTCCATGTACCAAGAGAGGGAAGGGAGGTTTTGAAATCCCCTATATAATACCACCATGAGATGAAGAATTTGTGAACACATTGTTATGATGGCCAGAATTTCCCAAGAAATACCAGTAGTGTGTCAGCTGGAGCTAAAGATAGAGGGGACTCAATTGTTGGCCACCCAACAAGTTTAGTCCAACACAGTAGAGAGAGAGGGAGACTGCACTGAAGAAAGCTTGAGATAAAAACATCCTTGCATCGAGACCTAGAACCATTGTCTAGGGGCCCTTTGGAAAGAGGGTAAAGTTTCACTCTTATTACTACCAACGCTCAATAGTAAGGGGCCTAGAGCCACCGTTCATATTATTGTTGTCGTTTGAATCTTTTCAGAGCTTGTGTTTATTTGTTTAGTTTTTTTAGTTTAGTTTTAGTTTACATATGCATGTTATTTCTCTTTCTAGTATGCTTATTGATTCTAGCTTGTTCCACTAACTTGCTTGACTCCACTTATTTTGCTGCCTGTTACCAATAAATTAAGTGGGTAGACCACACCCCTTAAGTTGTTGTGATTTCGTACATACGTGCACCAAACACACTACAACAGGATTGGCGACTCCACTAATTTTTTATTACCAAGTTTGTGTGGTTGTGATTTTTTTGCAGAGACCTCTGTTTGTGATGTGGATTGGAGCTGAATTTCCCCTTATTTCCCTTGCAGTCCCTAGTTCATCCCAAGTGACAGACTAAAGCAGGACAACTCCAAATATTTTTTTCAGGAATTTGTGTGCGTTTTCTTCTCACAGAAGCGCAGGGCGCGCGCCTATCTCAGCGTTTTGCGCACAAAATACAAAATGAGAAATTTCTCCCTAGTTTCTATTTTTTCATGCTTGTAAAGTGCTTGGAAACCCCTAATACACCTGCCAGCACTGGTTGTGGTACCCCGCAGCTTGTTAAAACTCACTTTTAGCTGCTTTTTGTAGGCTTAGGGTCAGTTTTACTTCAAGTTGATTTTAGCAAAGTTCACATAGTTTAAGTAGGCGGGGGGTGGAATAACTTGCATTCCGAAAAGATTTTATGTTTTGCAAATTTTGGTACTTACACACCTATATTACTAGCCCAAGTAAGTGGCCCAAGACCATGCATGCATAGCTAGTTTTATTTTTTCTAGTGTAAATTTTTTTGTTTAGTTCAAATTTTGCACTGGGAATTTTGGGACTAGGATTGAATTGTTTATAGAAGAGAAAGTAATCTATGCTACCTTTTCACCCTCCAGTGATCCTAGGTAAGCATATGAATGCTCCCTATTCATAATTCTCCATCTCCCTATAGTTAGTCACATATATTAACTAGGAAAAATAGAAAGCGGCCCATTATCCACACATGTTTTTCATTTGAGCCAAGAACAATACAACATAGTTTAAATAGGGGATTTTGTAAAGGATCATCGATATCCACACGTTAAAACTATGTGCTTGTCCACTTTGTGCTCACACACACTCACCCACTAAGCAAAGCAAATACACATAAAACTAACTTAACCAAACTCACTAAATTCTCCCCACAGGGGCCACAAAAGAATTTATAGCTTAAGTTAGGATAAAGGGGATAGGCATCCAATAAGCCGCCTTGATCATACTTCATATTGAAAAATAGAATTTGTGTATTTAGGGAGCTTCAAATCCACCTATTAACCCATGGTAAAGAAAACCTGAGCGCGACGGAGACCCGTTTCAGAGGGGGTTAGGCTTAGGCGCAGTGCGTGCGGTATCAGTTGGGGCTACCTGACCCAGCTGATACTTGGTACTATTAGCTGACTACCAAGAAGCCCAAGACTCGAACACTCATGTGGGATGGTGGTTCTTAGTGGCCAAAAAATAGGGCAGCCTTTTCCCTATAGGTGACGGTGCAGGCAAGCACCAGACCCTCTACCCTTACCTTGGTGGATTCTCTTCGGCTGACTTGGGGCGTCACCAGCTCTTACGAGATGTTGTGCCAACACTTGAAAGAAATATTCTCAAGGCTCAGTTAATTTTGAGTGTGTGAGGATGCATAGGTCTTCTAGGATTTTGAGTATCACACGCAAATGAACAAAAACCACTTTTTTGATTGCTTGATCACATAGATTAATTCAAAGGGAAATTTATTTTATTTTTCACTTTGTTTTATGTATGTGATAAGAAGTTTTCTTTGATCATAGAATCTATTCTCTCAAAATTTTCCAAAACCAAACTTGGGCGACACCTAAAAGGTCCCAACGAAACCTCGTCGATCCAGGCGTATTTTGGACCTCCCCTCATTACTGGTAGGGGTTCCAGGTCTTTCGCCATTTATGCGTCAAAGACAGAATGCTGCCACCATTATTGGTTTGTCTTTTATTGGGGCAGCTGTAGTTGGGAACCCTAGTCGGTCTCCCAACACCACACCACACACCACTCCTCGCATGACCCCTAGGGGGCAGAGGAGTGTGTCTCATTTGGGAAGCCATCCGAATACACAACAGGGTACATCACAGGCTTACCCTCATTCTAACCAGAACTTTGTGTCTTCACACATTGCCATGGCGTCTACCTCTCAGTCACCTTTCTTAGCTTCGTTGAATCTGCCCAATTTAACCAAGTTGATGAATGACCCCATCTCACATTATCCTACATGGCTTCTCAAGCCCACGAAGCTCCCTTCGGATATACCAAAATTCGAAGGAAAGCAAGCGGAAGACCCAGGTAATTATGTTATGACCTTTCACCTATGGTGCTCATCGAACAGTATCATTGACAACACTATTCGATTGAGATTATTTCAACGTACTCTTATAGGAGTAGCCACGAAGTGGTACGTGGAGCAACCCTCAGCTTCACATGGACCCTTTAGTGCCCTCGCTACTGCGTTCCTAACATATTTTCAGTTACCCATTCACCATGATTCCAGAATGGAATTACTGACTCATTTTAGACAAACCCCCACCGTCAATTTCTCAGACCATCTCCATGAATGGAGGCGGCGTTGCAGTTTATGTAAAGCTAAAATCGACGATCGAGTTCTCTTAGATTTGTTATTAAAAACTCTTACGGCAGAGATTTCAAAGAATGTGGCACAACAGAATCCCATATCCGAAGAGGACGCAATCAGCAAAGCCTAGAAGCTTGAGCTGATTTATATGCAGTCAGGATACATTTATAACATCCTACCTAACGCCCCGCGCCTGCAAAATTATCAAGAATTTACAGGCACATCGAAATCTGCAGATGGAATAATTGGGTCATTGACCCAAGGTTACCTAGACAGCAACAGTCTATACCTCGGTTACACATACAATTCTACCCAGAACATGCCTCAACCCGGTTTTCAAAGTCATCATATGCCTCAACAAATTTGACCAGTAGGGTGCCAACGTATCACTAGGGAGGACCTTATCCTCTGGCTTAGGGGAATCAGTACGTAGAAAGAAACATTGATGGAAGAATTCCCCTCCAACATTCAGGCACAAACCAGGGACCGCATTACCCTCAGTCCCTAGCACATGACCCACCTATGAAAAATAATGCACAGGTGAACTTTGTGCAGCTGTTGAAAAACCAACCACACCAATATAATCAAGAGAAATACCCTCCTAACGTGGTTAAGAACATATACAAAAACAAGCCAAAAGGGAACACTAGACAGGGGGCAACAACCAACAACACCCACCGTGATCCGAGGCTGGAGGCAACTCCAACCAAAATCAGAACTAGGAGCCAAGCAATGCCCAATGGAAGAGCAAAAGGAAACCTCTTCGAACAAAACATTCATGTTTGATATGTGGTGAGTACGGTCACTATACTCACCACTATCCCTATCTACCTGAGTTGAAGAAGCTACAGAGTAATCAAGGACAAGGAGGATCTTCCCAGCAACCAGCCGTGATGCAAGAACCTTTCCCTAATCAGGGGACGGTAAGCACTCACCAGCAAAATACACGCGATTCCGGGAAAAACAACCATGAAATCTACATGACTAGGGAAGAGATGTATTTCCAAACACGGAATCGCAATCACGACACCCCACCAAACACCAATACGTCAGGGGCAAGTACCAGTGCACCGAATGCACCTTTGACCATTTCAAAGATGCTTATAGAACCATTGCCGAAAATGGAAAAGGGTCCTAATAGGCGAGCAAGAAAATACTCCAAAGCGGCCCATAATTATAGCATTGTGGACGATTTAGCTCAATCTCCCGCTGCTATGTTAGCTTTGGAAGTATTGCAGTCATGCCCAAAATAACGGAAAGCCCTCCTTTCTGCGTTAGGTGCTATCGACCCTGCCGATACGCGCCTAATGGTTTTTGACTTAGACCATGCCATTCGTCGGCTTCCTTCCATGGTCGCCTTCTAGATACCAGTGTCGGTACAAAATATAACTATCCACCGATGTGTCATAGACGAGGGTGCGTCCACATGCATCATATCCAAAAATGTTTTGCAGAAGTTAGGTTCTCCCGAACTAAAACCCTCAGTCATCATGCTTCGAGCATACGACGATCGTCCTTCGACCCCCGTCGGCCTCTACTAAAACTTTCTGGTCTACTTAGCGGGAAATATGGTGCACATAGACATTGAAGTCTTCGACGCTCACCTGGACTACAATATACTCTTTGGGCAGAGTTATATGTACGCCATGTCTACTATAGCCTTGTCTGTCTTCCGCATCATGATGTTCTCCTACAAGGACCACATCATTACTGTAGACCCACTGACGCATAGTGAGAAGCGACCCCTAACAAAAAATGATGTAACTCTACCCTATGTAGATATAGTCTCAGATGCTCTCTCACGGTACCAAGAATATGGCCCCGAACAATTCAAACCGTCGTCCGTTCTAGGGTCATTCTTAGGAGATCCTCCCATAATCCTTGAGTCATCTCCTGATGTCATAGGGGCTCTGGTGTGCCGCGATGTACACATCAAGCACCAAAGCTAGTCAGGACACGAACACAAGTAGTAATGGCACTGAGTCATCGACCACGACAGCCTCTCTAGCCTATGCCGCCTCCCAAACCCCTTTCCTCTACCCCCTAGCTGGTTTCATCTCCCAACAGGTTTTGACAACACTGGTATTACCCAACATATCGTTGGCACTCCCAGTTTGGTACCTCGTTCCCCTTGCAGGAACAAGAGCCACCCACGTTACTGCCACTGGATTGAAGCCCCTCAGTCCCGAGGAGGCCCCACTCATCCAAGAAATGGTCGAAACCACCCCTGCAAAGGAAACCCCCATTGAAAAAATGGTAGTTACGGCTAAGAAATCCTAGAAGAGAGGAAAGAATATGGTGACCCCCGCCATTCAACGGGAATCACCAGTCTACGCCATATGTGACGTAATCGGTCACCCTACCCATATCTATCCAGAGCTGGATGAATTAAAACCACTCCTTGGATCTGAGACGGACATCGTGACGCCACGTTCCCGTATAAAGTAACCTACCACCAAAGGTAAAGGAAAAGCATTGCACACCAATCACGCATGCGCTCTCTGCAGCAACTATGGGCACTATAACCATCATTTCCCAGATATCCCGTGACACAGGGACGCCTTACACGCCATCGAGCAATCCTATCAAGAGGATCCCTCCACCCAAGCGTTTGGAAATGAACCTCGTACCATACTGTACCTACGGGAAAAACGACGATCACGAGAGAGACAACCTTTTGTCCCTCTTCCCCCCCAAGCCACCATACACCAACCAGGGATAGGGGAACTTAGTTGCCTCATCCTCTTGAGTTATCATGCACGTCGATTATTGCAGACGATTTGATCGAGTCTTTGACCCAAGGTCACTTAGGTAGCAGTAATATGTATTCGGGGAGTTACCAGGCGTGTCGTCTACTGTAGACGATTTTATAGGGGTATTTGACCCAAGATCACCTAGGCAATAGTAACACCCATGATACTCATAGAGTTACCATATAGGTAGATTCTGCAGACAGCTTGATCAGGTCTTCGACCCTATATCTCCTAGGCAGTAGTAACAACCAGGTAGGTAGATTCTGCAGACGGCTTGATCAGGTCTTCGACCCTAGACCTCATAGGTAGCAGTATCAACCAGGTAGGTAGATTTTGTAGACGGCTTGATCAGGTCTTCTACCCTAGATCTCCTAGGCAACAATAACAACTAGGTAGGTAGATTCTATAGACGGCTTGATCAGGTCTTTGACCCTAGATCTCCTAGGAAACAATAACATCGAGGTAGATAGATTCGGTAGATGGCTTAATCGGGTCATTGACCCAAGATCACCTAGGCAGCAGTAGTACCAAGCGCATCGATCCTGTAGACAGTTTGATTGGGTATTTTTCCTAAGATCACCTAGAGAGAAATAATACCATACACGTTGATTATGCAGACGGTTCGATCAAGTATTTGGCCTAAGGAAACCTAGGCTACAGTAATCAATACCCTGGATACTCATACGATTCTACTCAGAACGTATGACAACCTAGCTATCATGAAAGTCACCTCGACACTCATATACCATCCAAGGACAAGGGAACCGATATCCCACATTCCCCGCACAAAATGGACCACTGGCACAACGTAATACGCCAATCAATCTAGTGCAACCTTTCCTAGGCTCATCAGCAACCATACAACCAGGAGAATTATGACAATCCTCCAAATGCTGCAAAAAGAAGCCGAGGAACAAATAAAAGGGGAGATCTTGGACAGGGGGCAATAACCGAAAACGCCCCCCCTGATCTCATCCTGGGGCAACCCCAACTGAAATCAAAACTAGGACCCAAGTAACAACTCCCAAGGAAAATTTGAGCTTAGAGTATCTGATCACCAGACCGAAAGTAGCACTGTGATCAACACTCCATGATGAATAGAGTGTGATGTGCCACATACTGCACTCTAAAAATAAATTTTCGCGTAAGTATTCCCTTTTCTTATCTTCTTTAAATATCATTAATTTCAAGAATATTTGATAAAGAAGATGTTTTCACTGAGGTAGTTGTTTTTACAGGAGAAGCCTACACAGGAGAATCTGTAAATCATCCACAACATTATCTCTTGAACGACTAACGCAGTAGGTATCATTCTACCCGCAAAGATTTAATCTGACAGAAAACTCGTGATATCCTGCCACGGCTTCCCATAAAAAATAAACTATAGGGTCTCATCCCACTATGTTTATCCACATCACCCCATACGTATAAAAAACAACGCGCTCAGAGAGAGCTCCCCTCCATGGTGCCCGCGTCACCCACAAATAGGGATTATATATCACAACAAAAGTGATGCCATGGCCATACCACTTTAGTCCAGGAAGCACCTCATGCCCATCCATTCACCATGCATAAGGTCAAGTTTACCATACAAGGTAAAACCCCCTTCCCGGATGACCAAGTTGTACAAGAAGATCAAGAGCACACCACCGCGCCTCGCATTTGGCCCACCATACCTCCATCAGCATAATACCATCTACGATACTTTCTCATTCACTTCATCAACCCTGCACATGAGACCAACCAATGGGATTCACACCCTCAGCAAAACACCTTCCTCACACCATCAGTGAGCGAACACTTTCATGTTTTTGGGTACTCGTCTCTATGTTTTTTACAAGCCAAACCCCATTATTTTATTCTTTTGGTAAGTGTACAAAGACCTCGAACGGTGCACTACATCCTTCACCCTCTCATTTCATCTTTTCTCCCATGAAAACAATCCCTGAACACCCTTGGTCAGAGTATTATACCCTGCATGCACACGCCATCATGACATTCATAGCCAGTTTACACCCGCCCTGGAAGTCCTATCAACTCCAGGGATTTCCCCATCAGAAATAACTATGACTGCTGCCAAGCTACTTAAGTATACTTCGACCTTGGGCCACTGAGTCCCCATTATCAGTTTTCAGTCACCCCTCACGTACATGCCTATGTTAAAACCATCACATCCAGGTCCTTGACCCCTTATGTCATCGACCCCTCGTTCAGTTGAGGCTTCCCTTTTGTCAACTTCAACACCTATATTCCAAAAAGGAAGCGGTACCTTGGATCAACCCTCCCCATACAAGGGGCATCCTCGGGTGGCATTGTGGGAGACATCATTGTCCACAGATGTCATCGATCCTCCTGACATTTGACTTCGACAAAATCTTTAATGTCACAATGGTATCGTACCTTACAACCATTGCACTTTGATCAAATCCGTCGAAGACCCGTGCCTCCATAAGTGTCTTTGTAAAAAATTCTTACACGATAAGGTCCTAGCTAGCACCTATGCATACAATGCGCAAGACAAAGCAGCACGAATTTTAGCGATATGAAAGAAGATCCACCCATTGCCAACAAAAATTCCCCTAAGGGCGCTGGTTACCTGCCAGAACCGCCAACATCACTAAACAAATAGTGATAAGAGAGAACATATATCTATCAATTAGATTTGTTTAACTAGCCACAACATCACCAGCATGGGACATGCCCGCCTCATTGAAAATTTGTATATGTATTGTAAATTTTATTTGCCTACAGGGATCCCTTAGGCCATGGTCATTCTTGGAAACAGTGCAGGGTGTTTTCAATTCCAAGCTTCATGCAGGCCTCTCTCTCTCTACGCATGATACATAATCCTTCATGAAGAGCACTACAGGTTTTTTCTCGAGCATATGCGTTAACCCTAGGAGTGGTGAAATGTCACTATCCAGGACCACACAAAGCAAAGGACAAGTGATGCCTTACTTGTAGCCGCCTAAGTACAGCCCAATTAACACTTAGATGCTATGAGCACAATGGAATATTTGGAGCACACAAAGGACCATACCCTCTCGGGTCACCATACCATTTACCAAGAGAGGGAAGGGAGGATTTGAAATAACCTAGTTAATCTCACCATGATGAAGAATTTGTAAATACATTGTTATACTCGGCCATAATTTCCTCAAGCAATACCAATGTTGTGTGAGCCACGAAGATAGAGGGGACTCAATTGTTGGAACCCCAACAAGTTCACCCAACACAATAAAGAGAGAGGAGACTACATCGAGGCAAGCTTGGGATAAAAACATCCTTGCATCGGGACCTAGAACCATTGTCTAGGAGCTCTTTGGCAAGAGGGTAAAGTTTCACTCTTATTACTACCAGCGCTCAATAGAAAGGGGCCTAGAGCCAGTGTTCATATTATTGTTGTCGTTTGACTCTTTTCAGAGCTCTTGTTTATTTGTTTAGTTTTTTCAGTTTAGTTTTAGTTTACATATGCATGTTATTTCTCTATCTAGTATGCTTGTTGATTCTAGCTTGTTCCACTTCTTTTTCTGTCTGTTACCAATAAATTAAGTGGGTATACCACACCCCTTAAGTTGGTGTGATTTCATACATATGTGCACCAAAAAAACTACAACAGTTTTATATCTGGATGACATCCTCATATTCAACAAGAGTTGGGAAGAACACTTATAACACTTTCGACAAGTCCTTCAAACCCTGCTACAACACAAACTATGTTCCAACTTGTAGAAATGCACCTTTGGCATGAGTCAGGTCTAATATTTGGGTTACGTCATTGATGAGAAATATGTGCATGTGGATCTGGCTAAGATCTAATTAATTTGGGATTTTCCAACACCGACCACTCTAACAGAGCTTCACAACTTTTTTAGCCTTGCCAATTTTTTTATCGTAGGTTCGTGTTGGGATTCTCTCATATCACTTGGCCTTTGAGTCAGGTTACCAAGGGTGGAGAGAAAGAAAAAATTTCCTCGTCCCAGTCCAAATAGAGGGCATTCACTGAGCTGAAGCACCGCCTTTGATCTGCACCAGTAATCACATTGCCAGACCTGCAACAAAAATTTGAAATTGAGACAAATGCCTCTGACTATGATATTTGTCCAGTTCTCACCTAGCAAGGGAATCTGGTGGCCTATCATAGTGAGACACTCTTTGATATATTTCAGAAATACCCCATTTATGATAAAGAGATGTATTCTATCATGCAAGATTTCAGGCAATGGAAACATTACATTCGGGGGAAGGAGATGTTCACCCACACATATCACCGACCTCTTCAATTTATATATACCCAAGGGAAGTTGCAAATGATCACCATCAAAAGTGGTCTACATATCTGAAATAATTCCATTTGAACATTACATATAAGAAGGGAAACACAAACAATGTTACAAATTTCCTTAGTCGCCCCCCTAGTTGCAAAACTGACTATCGTTCTCAACTCATATGGCCACGATACCTCTAGATAATCACAACTGTACAAAAATGATCCATATTTCACCACCACATACCAAATGTTAGGGGATGGCAAGCAAGTTCTAGACTTCCACCTCCAGGATGCATTATTATGCTACCTACGACACCTTTGTGTTCCTCCAAGCAAGCGTGCCAAGATGATTTGGGAGGAGCACTACAGTCGGGTCGCAAGACACTCTGGTGTGGAGAAAACTATGAGCGCACTACAAAAGTATTTTTATTGGCCAAAACTCTAGTATGAAGTTGGAAAATATATTAGATCCTGCACTTCTTATGTCATCGCCGAGCCAACCATCAAGAAGCAAGGCCTGTACACTTCTCTTCCTACTCCCATCCAACCCTAGGAATCCATCTCCATCGACTATTTTTCTAGCCTCCCTTCTACCAAGCATGGTAATGAATTTGTATTTGTGGTTATGGACATATTTTCTAAGATGGCTATATTGGCGGTCTACAAGAAGAGTATCACAACAGAGGAAACTTCCAAACTCTTCTTTGAATAAGTGTGGGTACATTTTGTGATCTTGTAGACCATTATATCATATTGGGAGAGTACGTTCTTGAGCACCTTCTGGTCAAGCCTATGGTCATTACTGGGCACCATGCTCACCAAATCGACTGCATTCCATCCCTAGCCTGTTGGTTAGAAAAAGTTTGTCAATAGGATGATAATGCACATACTACGCATGTACAAATCCAAGCATCCACGAACCTGGGACGAGAGCCTTCCCTATGTGAAACAAAGTTATAATAGAGATCTCCATATCCCAACTAGCTACAGTCCCTTTCAAGTGGGTCTGGGATTTCAACCAATGTGTCTGATTAATGTTTCCATGCCTCATGCGACTACACAAGAAGAATACACACATGTACAACCTGAGGCTAATAAAGAATCCCGGTTTATTGAACACATCCAATACATCTGCCAATTGGTTCAAAACATCTTGGATAAATCCAATTCCAAGTACAAGCAATGATATGATCAACATCGGGCGCTACATATGTTTTAGGTGGGTGACAAAGTTTGGTTGCATTTATAGAAATAAATCCTTGTTGGAGCCCATCAAAAGCTTCAACCACTCCAATATGGGCCTTAAACCATTACCAAGGTTGTGGGAGACAATGCTTTCAAGCTTAGTATCCCCCCATTCATTGGCCTGCACCTAGTGTTTAATGAATACCACCTTCAACCATACTTTCCACCATTTTTAGACAAATTAGACATTGCTGAACAACTGAAACCAAAAAAAATCAACCAAGACTGCAAGGAAAAAGCCACAACTGATCAAATCATGGACACACAGGTCAAGAACACTTTACAACTAAGGATCCAAACTGTGTTGGATTGTCAAAGCTGACCAGCTCCTACACCAAGGAAAGTGGCTCACCAGGGACTAGGTTCAGTGAAAGTTTCCCCATCTCATGGAGACACTCAACACAATGGGGATCTGTAACAACCCCAGATTAAATGTTCATGTAATAAAATTTAATAGAGGCAAAATAAGACCACAGGCAATGGACATCTATTCCAAGCTGAATGTTGGGAAAAATATCCTAGTTGGAATCACTTGTTGTGTTTTATGGCTAAAGGAAAATTGAAAATCCAATGGATAAGGATTTGGAGAGGAAAAAAGGCATTTTTGGCACATTATTTATGAAAATAAATGAAATTTGGAGAAAAGGAACGTGAAAGGTCACAGGTTGCATGTGAGGAGGAAAATAATGGAAATTTAAGAAATTAGAGGCCTCATCAATAAAAAGACTTCAGAGCATTAGTTGGTAGCTTTTGTCAACCTTTTGTTAGTTTAGTTTTGGAATTAGTCTTGGAGAGGAGAATATCACCAAGAGGATAAAAAAATCAAGCAAGAAAAGGAAGGAAATGATCAAGACGATTCAACGGGAATACTACAGGTCATAGGTTGCACGTATGATTTCCTAGCTGGTTTTCACATGCATGGTATGTGCATGTTGGTATTTGGTTATTTTTCTGTCATTGACATGGATTTTTCCAAGTTTCGATAGTGGATTTTAGCTTAGCCTTTCCATTTCCAGATAATCACGTTGTGATGGGATTGTTATCGGTTTTGAGTTTTGTATTGCCGGAAGATTTTGGATCCCGGTGAGGTGGTTTTAGAAAAATTCCCAAAGGCCTAGGAATTCCGTTGACCGGTAATGATGGGATACATGGTAAATCCTAAGGGTGGAGACAGGAAAATCCCTTAAGGTCTTGGTGAAGAAATTCTGAGGCATCCAAGCTCAGTTTAGTTTTCTAATCTCGACATCGGTTTTGGCGAGATCACTGTATGGAGAGGGTGGAGGTGGTTTAACCTATGGATTCCCTTGGTTGTCTTTGGATTGGTTTATACCAAGAGATCCCACATTCATGCTTGGAATATAGCACAGGGTTGATTGGATAAAATAAATATTTGGTTTAGCCAATATATGGTCGGGTGGAACGTGGAAGTCCTTAATCCGATCGATTTTTGCTTATATTTAATAAAAGCTAAGTTTATTTTTCTTTTGATAAGGAAATGTATTGGTTATTATGTGGATTTAATGGATGTTATCTTATTTTTATTTATCTGGTTATATGATGGTTATAAGAATGGGTATATGACAGATCTTAGTCATGGCTCTTTTTGTGTTTTTACTTATAACTGAATGAATAATGAATGCAAGACCTAATTGATGTTATGAAAACTAATGTGAGAAGGCAATGACCCTTGTTTTTAAACCTTAGATAAGTTTTTGGTCTTGTATGATCAAACTTGCATTCATGACATGTAGGTTTCATATTCACCAAGTGTTTGAAAAAATTACAATCCTGGTTGGGGATGGTCAGGTCAAGTCCTGGATTCAGTTTTTGGTTTACAAGAATTGTTTATATGTCATTTATCTTCTCTGTAATTTTCACTGAGTTCTGGGCAGAGACCCGAGTCCTGGCTTTTAAAACATGGCACAAAATTCAGAGTCACTACATATAACTAAGCAAAATAAATCCATAGTCGGATGGAGGTAGTGTTATGAGTGTGACTGGGAACCCATAGTTGCATGGAGGCCTTAGAAAGGGAGTGAATGGGGCTCTATTTCAGGGAAAAGGTGAGTTTTCTCAGGTTTTGGACACCTAGAGAGGTTGGGTTACTCCAGGAGGTCTTGTGGCACATGAGGGAAGTCAGTAAGGTCTTAAGTGGTTGACTCCATTTTCTTAAGGTCACCTAGGAGGTTGAATGTTATCATAGTGACCCTTAGCTCATGTTTACCTCGGGAAAGCCGGTGAAAGTGGGTAAATGTGGGAGGAGGGGTTACGGGGTAGTATCAGAGCGGGTTGGGCTCTCATTGGGTAAGTTTGATGTTTTGAAGGTTATGGTTGTCATGAATGGGGTCATGGTATACAGTTGGTATGGTGATGCATGATGTTGTTGTGATGTATGTTATTACATGATATGTTTATGATTATGCATGTACATGCTAATGTGGAATGATATTGTAGATGAGATAAGCCTCCCCTGAAAATCATTGATGTATGGATTTGATTTTCATATATATTTGGTTTATCTGACATGGTACACTTGCAGGAAGAAGAGAATCAAAGATGACAAGAAAAATGGTAGACTCCAGTTCTCGTGACTCTCCCTACAGACCAGTTGCGAAACAAAGAGGAGTATTATCCTGGTATAACATATACATTGAGGATATTGAGGGAAAAGATTATAAGTTTCAAACTAAACAATGACAGGTTGGTTGAGGCTTAGGAAAGACTTGCAAGGGATCAAGAGAAGCATGTAGAGTTTAATGCAACTATTCTTCAAAGCATGTCATAGTTTAAAAAATAGGGAAAATTGCGTATCAATCAATAGTAGGAAGCGAACACTAATGGATCTTATGGTAGAAGATCTTGGTCTAGATGCAAGATGGATAAAGGGGACAAAATTAGAGGTGGAAGATCACTAGATACATGTGACAAGAAACATGTATGGGCATCATTCTAGTTCCAAATCTAGGAGACATCATCACAATTATTATCGTCATCATCCTTATAGGAGGAGGGAGTATTTTCTTGAAAAATTCAAGAAAGTGAAGCCTACTAAATTTTATGGAGAGATGAAGAAGTCAGAAGATGTAGAGGCTTGGTTGCTTGGGATGAATAAATTCTTCAGATTGTAGAGCTGCTGAGAGAATATGAAAACCAAGATAGCCACCTTCAGTCTTAAAGGGAAAGAAAATATATGGTGGGAATATGTGAAGAATGTCAAGGAAATTCGGGAGGAAGACTTGATTTGGGATGATTTTGAGAGGATCTTCAAGAATAAGTACTTATCACAGAGGTACTATGATGATAAAACTAAGGAGGTTTATGAGCTACAAATGGGTTCTATGACAAATGATGAGTATACTAGCATATTCTTGGAGCTATTAAGATATGTGCCATATCTCAAGGAGGAAAAGGCTAAGATTCAAAGATTCGTCAGTAGATTTTCAACAACATATGGAGACTAGATTGAGTTTGATGAGCCTAGATCGTTAGAGGAAGCCATACAAAAATTGAAGCTTTGTTATGAGTAGTCAAAGCGCGAAACTGAGCCTAAACGTGACTTGAAGGGAATGAGAAAGTAAAATGGAAATGGCCATCGAAGAGGGGAATACCTCAATATGTAGGTGAGAAAGAAAATGTTGCTCCTTACAAGAAGTATAATGTAGTTGAGAAGGGATATGTGTCACAGCCTGGAGAGCAGTAGACTAGAGGTTATAGTAGAGAACTGTTTCAGTGTTGGATATGTGGCAAAGATCATCGTAATAAGGATTTTCCATTGTTAAATGGAGGTAGTCCTTATATATATAGTGCTAAGGAGGTACATACAATTGGGTATGTTGGTCATATTATTCCTCGGATTTATGCATATGTGGACAAAAAACAGGTAGATCACCAAGAATATATCATTGAGATGGAAAGTAAGCTTTGTGGTCAAGTTATTTCTATTTTGATTAGTCCTGGACCTAATTATAGTTATGTTAATCCTGACCTGGTGGATAAGTGTGGCTTGAGAAAAGAAGTGCATTTAGATTCTTGGTTGATGCATTTGGCTACAAGCTAAGAAGAGAGTTCATCACTGAGTAAGAGCTTGTGCATTTGAGTTGAATGGTATGCCTACAACAACACATTTGAATGTACTACCATTGGGATCATATAGTATGATTTTGGGTATGGACTGGTTGTATCTTCACATGCCCAAAGTAGATTTCTATGACAAGGCTATTGAGTGCCTAGATGATAATGGAAAAAGATAATCTTGTAGGGAAAGAAGAAGCCTGCATCAATGAGGATGGTCACAACTATGTAGGCTAAGAGTAGTTGTAGGAGAGGGTGTGTGATGTTTGCAGTTCATATTTCTAGTGAAAAAGGTAACGATGTTGATGATGCATAAATATTCAAGAGATATCTTGTATTGCAGTAGTTTCAGGATGCATTTCCAACAGATATTTTAGAGTTCCCCCTCCCAGGGAAGTATACTTTTCTACTGAGTTGGTACCCAGGGTAGCACCAACATTAAAGGGAACTTATAGAATGAGCACACCAAAGTTAGTAGAGCTGAAGTTACAGTTGAAGGAAACGCTTGATAAGGGATACATTAGGCCAATGTATTGCCTTGCAGTGCACCTGTGTTGTTCATGAAGAAGAAGGATGGTACTCTTAGATTTTTCATTGATTACAGGCAACTGAACAAGGTGACAATTAAGAACATGTACCCATTTTCGAGGATTGATGACTTGTTTGATTAGTTGAAGGGAGTAGTAGTGTTCTCAAAGTATGATTAGCGATTAGGATATCATCTAGTATGCATCAAAGAAGAGGAAATCTAGAAGAATGCCTTCAGGACCAGGTATGGGAACTATGAGTTTGTTGTAGTTCCATTCGGTTTGACTAAAGATATAGCTTCTTTTATGTGTTTGATTAATAGTGTATTGCATGCTTATCTAGACAAGCTTTTTATTGTATTCATTGATGACATCTTGGTATATTCTAAGAATGAGGAAGAGCATGTCGATCATTTAGCAGTAGTGTTGATATTTCTAAGAGAGCATCTGTTGTATGCTAAGCTTAGCAAGTGCAGTTTATTTCAGACAGAAGTACACTACTTGGGACATGTTGTTTCCAATAATGGCATAACAATAGATCTAGAAAATATAAAATATATCATGGAGTGGGCATCTCCTAGAAATTTGGAGGAAGTCAGATCATTCATGTGATTAGCATGTTATTACATGAGGTTCATCAGGAAATTATTACGCATTGCATATCCTATTAAATCCTTTCATAGGAAAGGTAAGAATTTTGAATGGACAGAGGAGTGTGCAACCAATTTTGAGCAATTGAAGCAATTGTTGACAAATATTCTAGTGTTAAAGATTGTAGATCCGGATAAGGATTTCGTAGTGTGTACAAATTCTTGCAAGAGAGGGCTTAGTCGAGTACTTATGCAGGAGGGATAGGTGATATGCTATGAGTCTAGGAAACTGAATGAGCATAATAATAACTATGTGACTCATGATGTTGAGTTGGAAACTATTATTCATTCCTTGAAGATGTGGAGACATTATCTTCTTAGCAGGAGGTTTGTGTTGATGAGTGATCACAGTGGGTTGAGATATTATTTAACCAACTAAATTTGAATGCCAAGAAAGCTAGATGGTTGGATACCGTTAGTGAGTTTGACATTGAGATCTGGTGCATTAAGAGAAAGGAGAACAAGGTTGCAGATGCTCTCAACAGGAAAGCATAGTTGAACCATGTTGTAGCAGTGAGCTCATATGGGACAAATTTACAGGATCAGATCCTACAGGTAGGACAATAGGATGAAAGGTACAGGGAGCTTATGCACAGGTGACAACCGGGTATAGGTGACTAGGATGTGGACTATCGTCTTACAAGAAATGACTTAATGAGATCTAGGGACAAGATCTATGTGTCATATGAAAGTGAACTCAAGAAGCTCATCTTAAGAGAGTTTCATGTAAAACCATATTCAGGTCACCCAAGATATCATAAGACGTTGACAATAGTGAAGAAGTTCTACTATTGGGCGAATCTGAAGAAGGAAGTGGCAAAGTTCGTGGCTAGATGTTTGTACTGTCAGCAGGTGAAATTAGAGTGTAAAAATCCAGGTGGGTTGCTTCATCCTATTTTGATTCCAGAATGGAAGTTGAAGGTCAATTCCATGGATTTCATTATATTTCTTCCGAGGAAATCGAGGCAACATGATTCTTCCATGATTGTGGTATACAGGTTGAGCAAGGTAGCTCACTTCATTCCAGTAAAGACTACTTATTAAGCTAGTGAGGTAGCACATGTCTTCATCAGGGAGATCGTGAGATTGCATGGCATTCCGAAGAATATTATGTCAGAAAAATATGCTAAGTTTACTTCTAAGTTTTGGAAGGAGCTGTTTGTAGGATTGGGGACTGAGTTGGAATTCAACACAACTTATCATCCATAGAGAGATGGATATTGAGAGAGGGTCAACAAGATACTAGAGAATATGCTGAGGATGTATGTCATGCATCAGCATAGGAGATGGGAGGAATACCTTCCATTGGTCAAGTTTGCTTACAATAATGGGTATCACGAGTCACTAAGGACGAGTCTATTTGAGGCATTGTATGGGAGGATTTGTAACACTCCCATCAACTAGAGTGATCCAGTGAACATGGTACTTATAAAGAAGAATGTAAAGGCAACACATGACATACATAAAAGTTATGCATACCAACACATGGCATTTAAGGAGTTTCAGGTTGGGGAGCATGTGTATTTTCACATCAGGCCCAAGAAGAGCTCCTTGAGGATTAGATCATGGGCCAAGTTGGCACCACGGTATTGCGGTCCTTTTGATATCCTTGAGAGGATTGGACGAGTGGCCTACAAACTTGTACTACCTCTGAAAATGAAAGTCCATGATGTTTTTCATGTTTCTTTTCTTAAAATACATATAAAGGATGTTGATCATGTTATTGATTGGTCTGTATTGCGGGTTGAGAAAGAAGGAGAATTCCATCTAGAACCTCAGTGCATATTGCATTGGAAACATATCCAATCGAGTAGCTTAAAGTGCAGTGGAAGCACTTTGGGTCTGATGAAGCTACATGGGAGATGGCTAATCAGATGCAGAATATTTATTCTTCATTGTTTGGTGGTGGAGGTAAATTAGTTTTGGTATTTGTACATAATTATGAATATTTACTATTGTAAATACTGTAATGTGCTGTGTTATAAATCTCCTTCCAGCGGCAAGGTTGTCATGTTGTGATATTTTACTTGATGGTTTTTCTTTTGAGGAGGATGCTATTGTAAATGCTACAACAAGCTAGGTTATAAATCTACATAGACAATATGTTTTTGATTTTTAGTGGTTTTTCTGGGTATAGGCATGGTTTAACACCGAGGACGATGTTCCCCTAAGGGGGAGGGGTCAGTAACAACCTTGGTTTAAAAGTTAATGTAATAAAAGTTAATAAGGGAAAAATAAGACCACATGCAAGGGACACTTATTCCAAGTTGTATGTTGGGAAAAATATCCTAGTGGGCATCACTTTTTGTGTTTTATGGCTAAGGGTAAAGTGGAAAAGGAAATTGCTAAGGCTTTGGAAAGGAAAAAGAGTATTTTTGGAATTTATTTATGAAAATAATGGAAATTATGAGAATAGGAAGGGGAAAGGTCATAGGTTGTATGTGAGGAGGAAAATGAAGGAGAATAATGGAAAATTGAAGAAATTAGAGGCCTCATCAATAAAAATACCTCAGAGCATCAATTAGTAGCCTTTTTTCAGTTAATTTTTGGAATTAGTCTTAGAGAGGAGAAGAGCACCAAGAGGAGAAATAAAGCAAGCAAGCAAAGGGAGGACAAGGAAAGGAAATGAAAATCAAAGAAGGATAAGGAAAGCAAAGGGACGTAAGAATCAACCAAATTCAGTGGGAAAAATGCAGGTAGCAGGTTGCATGTATGATTTCCTAGTTGGTTTTGACATGTATGGTATGTGCATGTTGGTATTTGGTTCTTTTGCTGTCACTGGCATGGATTTTAGCTTAGCCTTGCCATTTATGGATAGCCATGGTGTGATAGGATTTTTCTCTGTTTTGAGCATTGGATTTCCATAATATTTTGGATCCGGGTGAGGTGGTCTCAAGAAAATTCCCAAAGGCATAGGATTCCATTGACTGGTAATGGAAAGATACAAGGTAAAGCATGAGTGTAGAGACAAGAAAATTCCTCAAGGTATTGGTGAGGAAATTATGAGGCATCCAAGCTCAGTTCGATTTTGTGATCTAGACATAGGTTTAGGTGAGATCAAAATATGGAGAGGGTGGAGGTGGTTTAATCTTTGGATTCCATTGGTTGTCTTTGTATTGATTTATCCCATGAGATCCCACATTCATGCTTGGAATATGGCACAGGGGTGATTGGCTAGAAGAAATAATTTTTTTTAGCCAATCTATGGTCAGGTGGAACGTGGAAGTCCCGAACCTAGTCGCTATTTGCCTATGTCTAATAAAACCTAAGTTTCTCTTTCTTTTGATAAGGAAATGTACTGGTTATTATGTGGCTTTAATGGCTTTTCTCTTATTGTTATTTATCTGTTTATATGCTGGTTATAAGCATGGTTATATGACATATCTCAGTCATGTCTCTTTTCATGTTTTTACTTATAATTGAATGAATAATGAATGAAAGATCTAATTGGTGTTATGAAGATAATGTGAGAAGGCAGTGACCCTTCTAGTTAAACCTCACATAAGTTTTCAGTTGGGCCTTATGATCAGACTTGTATTCATGACCTGTAGGTTGCATATTTACCAAGTGTTTGACATAATGCCAGTCCCAATTGGGGTTGGTCAGGTCAAGTCCTGGTTTCAGTTTTTGGTTTACAAGGATTTTTTCTATGTCATTTATCTTCTTTGGAAGTTTCACTAAATTCTGTGCAGAGACCTGAGTCTTGCCCCTGAAAAAGTAGCACATAATTCATAGTTGATGGCGTAGAACTAAGAAGAAAAGTCCATAGTTGCATGGAGGGAGGATTATGAGTGCGATTGGGAACCCGTATTCAGATGGAGGCCTTGGAAAGGGAGCCACTGGGGCTCTAGGTCAGGGAAAAAGGGATTTGTCTTAGGGGTTGGACGCCTGGACGGGTTGGGTTACTCCTGGAGGTCTTGTGGCACTTAGGGAAGTCAGTAAGGTATTAAGTTTTTGAATCCATTTCCTTAAGGTCACCTATGAGTTTGAGTCTTATCACAGTGACCTTAAGCTCATGTTTACCCTGGGCAAGCTGGTGAAAGTGGGTAAATGTGGGAGGAGGCATTACAAGCACCTAGTATAAGATGCTACATGATGATGCACTAATTGAGCCGAAACCATGTGGCAGGCTAAGGGAGAGGCTCACTAATTTCAAAATTGGGTAGTTCAAGTAGTCAAGTGTCGAGCTTGATCCTTGATACTATGCAATGTGCAGTTCAGGCTTGGGCTGAGCAAAAATATTTTGCAGTTGGGGAGCTTGGAAAGCTAGGCTAAGTGCTCAAGCACTGATTTTTCCCACTATGTAGTTCTGGAAGGCAGAGGATCCCAGGTGATTGTGCAATTGCGTAGTTCAAGAGCTTAGGGTTGAGGCTTGAGCCTTGAGAATACATAATGTGCAATATTGACTGGGCATGAGACAAGGACTGCAAAGTTTTGGAGCTAAGGGGCTAGGCTTGAGCACCAATATTGAAAAATGCGTAGTAATGGAAGGATAGGAGGTCAGGTGATTGCATAGTTGCGCAATTAAAGAGCTCAAGACCGAGGCTTAAGGACTAACATTGTGCAATGCACAGTGCTAGCTTGGCTGGAGAGTAATATTTCAAAAATCTAGGACTCAGGGGTTGGGCTTGAGCACTGAGATTGCGAAATGTGCAGTTCTGGGAGGCAGAGATTGAAAATTGCACAATTCCAAGAGACAAGGTTGCTTGTTGAGGTCTGACACTGCGTAGTGCGTAGTTCAGGAGGGCTGGATGAGGTTGAGTAGCCCGATCTGGATTTTTTTTTAAATTTTGACTGTGCTGGATCAGTGAGAGGAAGTTGAATAATGGTAAGACTTGAAAATGATCACACACTTATTTCACTTGAATACACAAAACGAAACACTCAGAACACATGAACAATCATACTTTCCTTAATGCAACAACTTTGCGACAACCCATTCCAAGTCCAAAACTAAAGATACATTTTGCGACGATAATGACCACACTTGTGCAAAAATGCATGAAAATATGGAAATGAGTGAGAAATATGTATACATGGTAAGAAAAAGTCATTATCACAAAGATTTCCCTTGAAACAAATAAAAACCCCACTTTACACGATAAGCGACAATTGTCATGCCAAAAGACGACACTTTGCATATGAAAATAAAAGTGCGAATGACACTTGCGATATGCGAATAATGGTGAAACACATGTCAGGGCGAAGATAACATGAAAAGGACAATAATTAAAGAGAAAGCACGTGAAAGCGACAATCGTAAAAATGAGTACAACACTTGCGATAGTTAAAGTGTACAAAAACGACAATTGGAGAAGCTCACTAAATAGAAGTATGATCGCAAACAAAGTAAGGCACTGTTGATGTCAGTGTGCATGAACTATCAACATGATTTGGAAATTTCACAGGCACATTCTTGATGGACCATGCTATGCTTGTTCAAGATTGCATAGAAAAAATGTGCTCATGAACTTGTTGCGGACTAGGCATGTGTGAGAAAGTGACTTCGACACTTCCAATACAAAAAGGGAGCCTAAAAGAATCAATTGACCAAGAAGTGATTGTGGAACGACAAATCGTAAGATCCATAGTAGGCTCTGAAATTTAAGTGTAGGAAAAATTTTGGAGAGTGTTTGTCGCAACGACAAGAAGAGTCTACAACAATAAGACAACAATATGTGTTTTTTTTCCTTTGAAAGTTTCTATGTTTTGGTTTATAACTCTCTTGCATACTCTATTCCATCACCCTAGAATTTAATATAATGTCTTTGAAAATGGATTAGATGCATGTTGTATGATAGAATGGGTCTTGATGAAATAAAATCAACTCATCCTTACCATCTTGATTTATTTTGTTACAGTTTGATCATTAGATATATATTCTTCCAAAGAGTAAAATAGGTTGATTGTTAGTCTATAGGTACTACCAGTGACTTGCACGGATTGGAACACTCATCCTAATCCATTTTTTCATCAACTTCCTCCTCCTAGACACCTCATACTGCTCTCAAATTCTGCCACAAAGATCATCTTTTCAGGGTCATTGAAGGACATTGTGAGCATGTATTTTTATGCGATATGGGCCTCTAAGGGATGCTAAGCTTAGAAAAAGGCCTCACATATCCTTCATACACCCTAATACACCTTTCTCCACCTTCCTAACACCTTTCTTACCCTAAAGATGCTCTCAGATCCAATCTTGTAGCAAAATAGGGTATCCTATAACATCTTGTAGAAGTCCTGTAGCACTATCTAAACTTGGCTATATTTTCTCTAGGATATTGATTTTTTCATTTTAGGATTGAATAATGACCTCCAGGCCTTAATTCCATGATCGAGGAGACCCAAGGACCACTTTAGACCCATCCTTCCTTCACTGCAAGTACAAGATAACAATTAGAATTAGGAGGAATATCTCCACATTTGAATCACAATGAATATTATTTTATGCAATATGTAAAGATCCTTTTACTAAAGCTAAAATCATATTACGCTCAAAGATATGAAGGGACACTCTTCAATGAAAATAGATTAAACCTATTTTTTGAAGTTATGTTCTTAGACTTTCTAGTCATGTGTTGTAGATCAAATTTCCTTTTTCAAAGCAATTTGCAATTAGAGTAATGATTTATATTCTGCAAGTAGAATATTGACTTAATTGTTTTACAAGTAGAATAACATGGTTCATTTCTACAAATAGTATAGTCTTTTCCTTCCTGTAGTTATAGTTAGTCTTTACATTTGATTAATGAAACTTTCATTTTTGCAATTAGGATAACGTTCACCTTCTTGCAATTAGGGTAGGATTTTTTCTTTTCCTACAAATCATCTTTGTAGCTAGCTGAAGGAGTGGTATCTGCATACCCTGATCTGATTCAATGACTGAAGGTGATATGAGTAGAGCTTGACCTACTGTGCATATAATACTACCACCTCTAAGTTTGTATGAACCTCGAGTTGATAATTTAAGTTGGTATCCTTAGGAGTTGCAACATTATTGTTGTAATACTAGGGCTTATCACCTCACAAGGATAGTTGTTCCCACATGTATGAAAACAAATTTCCTGATCTATATAGGTTGTAATACCCCTTTTGGCCTCATTTTTCTTTCCATCAATCACAAACTTCATTTGGTCATCCATTGGATTTGGAATTCCAATCTTCATTATACATTTCCAAAGCCCTTTGTTCTTTTGTAGAGTTTCCATGTCCAATGCTAAAATGACATGATTCTATCCATTCAAAATGATAGGGTCAATCTTAGAATCCATTTCCATATTTCTAACAGATCCGATCTTATTTAGAAATATATTTTGGTTAACAAATCAATGTACCTAGAGTGAATCATTTTAAGATCCCATGTAGCACAATTTGAAGACAGCAGGTATAGGGAAAAATCAATAGCTCTGATACATGCTAGATATTGAACTTAAGGACTGAGAACATTAAACAAAATTTAAAATAAATATATAAGAGAGTAACTATGCTCCAAGATGATGGGTAGTGTGTAAAGAAACCATTGCATCATTTAAGCATACCACATTATGATTATGACATCACAATGCATGATAATGAAACAATGGTGATTTCATACATTTATATGATCCATATTTGACCAATAGGTTCATTTATTTATAATTTTCAAATCTAACCATCTTCCTTGAATTGTGGAATATTTAGCCCACAAACAAGCATTGGTAGTTCCAACTATTTCCGTGAAATCCATGTTGTGTTGTAGTCGAATCATTTCTCTTTGGTTAGTTAATTGTCCAAGTTGACATGAATTTCTATTCAATTCTTCCAACCACTTAGTTGATATTCCCATTACCTGACCACTTGACTAAATGTTCGCTAGTTAGTTACTCGACCAAATTTTCAACCACTCAGTCAAATGCACAATCAACTACTCCACTAGTCAAACACTTGGTTTACTATATCACGTTAGTTGAGATTTCATCTAATTGTATCTAGAAGCTCCACAAGTGTGATGAACTAACATAACATTAGGTTTCCTACCAAATTAGAATTGAGAGACAAATACATTGAAGTGACGATTTGTGGCTTCCCTAGAAGTTTCCCCTTGTCTCTCACTCATAGGACCAACTTTCCCTTCATTGAGACTTTGAGAAACAACAATTGTCAATATTGACTTTAAATGATTGTGGTATTCAAAAAAACAAATCCATACTTGTTGTATGTGATAGGTGTGGCTTGGGTTATTATTTTTCTAACTAACCTAGCTTCAAATTTATTTATGTTACTTCTAAAGAGTTTCATTGATCTCATTATACATAAGTGTGGAAAAACCTAAGGATTTCCTCTTGCCATGTTTGGTCCCACTGGTTGTTTAAAATCATAATTAGGGGTTATTGGATCAAGCCCACGCCTTTGGTACTTTGAGCATGTCTATATATGCATTCACATTCCCTGATCTATTGAAATTGAGAACCATTGTACAAAAAACAATTGACAAATATTGTAAGCCACAAATCATTGTCTTTTCAAAGATCTATGGTGTTCATTTGAATTATAATCTAAGGATTTAAATTCAAGGTAGTAACAATCACCACTAAACATGTAATTCCTTCAATCTATGGGAATATTGGTCACAATTATAAATTAGTGTCACATTGGGACATAATGAATAATTTGGTGTTGAAATTGTAACTATATTCGGTCTTCATAATATAAAATTACCGTCATTGTATTTATTATTTATTACATTCATTTTTATATTTTAAATCACAATCTTCATGTTTATTGTAAAAAGAATAAAAAATAATTTATTTTGAGTCAAAAGAAAATTTATTTGAGTCATGTCCCATTTAGACATTTGAAAGAAAAATAAGTCAGATTTTATTTTTGTGTCATAAGCCCACAAAATATTCAAGCTATCCCTCCTTGGACAAGTCGGTTCAATGACACCTATTTGACCTCCTAGACAGCTATATATAAGAGGCAAGTTCAACCTCTTGGATCCATTCATTCATTCATCACATCATCTATATATTTCTGCACATAGACAAGAAGAAGAAGGTTGATTTAGTTAAAGGAGAGAGAAATATAGAAGGTTTTCTGCCCTAATCTTGCTTGCACATGCAAAATTTCTGAGGCACTTTCTGAGGTATTGTAGAGACAAATTATGTTTGACCATATTTGAAAGGTTTTGACCAACACTGACTTTGACTTGTTGGAGGAGACTTGGAGGAGAGTTTGACTTGGAATCTTTGTGGCAAAATTGGTCTTGGTCTTGGGTCTTGGATATATCATTTTGATATGGCTCTACAAGAGAAGGATGTTGAGTTTTCCCCCTTGTGGGGTTTTTCCCTAGATTGGAGTCTAAATTTTGGCGTCTCTTGTCTCTTTGTGATCTTTATGTTTTGTATATTTGTATACTTTCTTGATGAAGAAGAAATAACAAATAATAAGAAGGAAGCTAGCATTCACAAGTAATTATCATGAAGAGGATTGAAGCACTAATCTCTACTACACTCAATTTCTCAACATGGAATCAAAGCTAAGGTGAAGGAAGGAAGCTTGAAAGATCACATCTGGTTAAGTACTCTTGATTGAAGACATATTTGTAGAAACTATTTTTCTCTCTCTCACAATGGTTGAGTACATGATAGAAGGTCTCAAGGTACTAAGGATTATTTTTAAATCCATCAAAGTATACATCATCAAGTCTGTTTTTAAATTATCTAAAGGAGTCAAGGGTGGGAATTTCTACTTCGCACTTACAAGTTAAATTGAAGATGACAATTCTTGGGTGATTGATAGTGGAGCTTCAAGGCACATGACAAGGGAACATGGAAATATTAACACTTTATCAAAAGGAAGCTCTTCTCACAAAGTTGAAATTAGAGACCAAAATAGGTATTTGGTTAAAGGCATTGGATCTATCTCCATCGTGCTAGAATCTGGTGGGAACATTCATCTCAATAAAGTCCTATATGTTCCATGTTTGAAAAATAATTTACTTTCTATTTCTTGTTTAGAAGATAAAGGGGTTATAATAACATTTATTGATGGCGAGGTGGTTTTTTGAGCTAAAGGATCTAGTACAAATAATGCTATAATTATTGGGATTTGTGAGGGTAGGTTGTATAGACTTCTAATTCCTCCTCATCAATATTTAATACACGATGACATCAATCCATACGAATTGTGGTATAGAAGATATGGTCATTTCCATTAAAAAATATTTCCATCTATGAGTCAAATGGTTACCGTGTGCCTCAATTGAAATAAGAACATGAAGGATTTTGTAAAGGGTGTGATACTAGGGAAAATGTGAAAATCAAATTTCCTAGAAATGACTCAAGATCCAAAGAAATGTTGGACCTAATTCACTCTAATTTCTATGGTCCCATGTCTGAAATATCGCTTGGTGGTCATCAATAATATGCAAAATTTATTGATGATTATTCTATAAAGACTTGGATATATTTCTTGAAGTCGAAAGACGAAGCATTAAAAAACTTCCAAGAGTTCAAAGCAAAAGTTAAAAATTTGACAGAAAGAAATATCAAGATCCTGAGATAAGATAATGGAGGCGAATATACATGTAAAAAAATTGTGTTCTTTTTGAAAGAAGCCGAGATTAAGAGGGAGTTGATAGTTCCCTATAATCCTCAATAGAATGGAGTAGCTAAAAGAGAGAATCGATCTATAGAATAGTGTGTAAGGGCCAAGTTACATGATAAAGATATTCCCAAATTATTATGGGGAGAAGCCACCATGACGACAATTTAAATTGAAAATAGAAGCCCTCACATAATTTTTGGCGACATAACTCCAGAAGAAGCCTTTACTGGAAATAATTCGAATGTTGATCATCTCAGAATTTTTGGATGTCCAGTCTACATTCATATTACCAAGGACAAAAGAAATAAGTTGGATCCTGAAGGTATGGAAGGAATATTTGTTGGTTATAGTAACTCTTCCAAATCATGTAAAATCTACATGAAGGAACAATATTGTATTGAAGTAAGAAGAGATGTTATATTTGATGAAAGTGTTGCATATAAGAAGTCTAAACATGTTCCTATTGATTCTGATGAAGAAGGACTATAATTTCCCAATAAATATAGTCCAAATCACATAAAATCTCTAGGACCTACAATGGATCATCACGAAGAACCAAAAGGACCAAGTTAACCTGTAGAACCTATCAACATTCTTATAAAAACTTGAAAAATAACATATTGTCTAAAGACAACCTTACAAGAAGCCAAATGAGATGGAAATCCCAAAGGAATAGGCAGAGAAATAAAAATACCCAAAAGGTACTCTAGTTATGTAGCATATCTCATCAAATTTATTGAATTAGAACCCTCTACTTATGAAAACGCTGCTGAACAACAAGAATGGAAGAATGCAATGATGGAAGAATACCAATCAATAATGAAGAATGATGTGTGCGAAATAATTCCTAGACCAAAGGATAAATATGTTTTTACCTCCAAATGAATTTATAAAATTAAGCATGTAGTTGATGGAAGCATTGATAAATATAGATCAAGATTTGTGGCTAGAGGATTCTCTCAACAAGATGGAATTGATTACGATGAAATTTTTTCTCCTACAACTAGATATACAACTATCAAAAATCTTATCTCTATAGTGGATTCTATGGGATGGAATATACACCAAATGGATGTGAAGAAAACCTTTCTTAATGGAACTTTTGATGAAGAAATTTACATCAAACAACCTCAATGATTTGAAGTACATGGAAAGGAAATTCATGTTTGCAGATTGAAGACGGATCTATATGGCTTAAAACAAGCCCCTAGAGAAAGGTATGCCCATATGGATACTTATCTAATATGACTTAGCTTCATCAGAGGTGTTGTAGATCCAAATCTCTACATCAAAGTAGTAAAGAATGAATTAGTGATCATTTTACTATATGTGGATGATTTATTAATAACTAGCATGGATAATATTATTTTCCAATGCAAGAAGGATCTAGCAATCAATTTCTATATGAAAGATATTAGACTAATGGACTATTACTTGGGACTTGAAGTTTGGCAGAAACCGAGTGAGATATTTTTTGGTCACGAAAAATATGTGATAAATATTATACATAAATTTGGGATGATGGATTGAAATCCTATAGAAACACCAATGATCACCAATTTGAAGAATTTGGGAAGCTCATACTCAAACCTTGTTGTTCCATCACCATACAGGCAACTGATTGGTTCTCTAATGTAATTAATGAACACTTGACTATATATATGCTATGCAATAAATACTCTAAGTTAGTTTCATATGGGGCCCCAACATGATCATTGGATGGAAAAAAAACATATCTTGAGATATCTTCATGGAACCTTACTTAATTGTTTGAGATATGTGTCAGGAAATGAGGTTCAATTATTATGATACACTAATTCTGATTGGGAAGGTAGCATTGATGATGGGAAAAGAACTACTGGTGTTTTTTGTTGTTGTTTGGGATCCACTATGGTTTCTTGGATGAGAAAAAAACAAGACTCAGTTACACAAAGTACTGTTGAAGCTAAATATATCGCAATAAGTGAAGTTTTTTGTGAAGCAGTTTGGCTCTGTAAGTTTCTTGTATATTTGTTTGAAGGAGTATTGGATTCAAATACAATATGTTGTTATAATCAAAGTTGCATAAAGTTGTCAGAGAAATTGGTTTTCCATGTGAGGTAAAAGCACATCAAGATAAAATACCACTACATTTGAAGCATGGGGTAGGACAAAGTCATGAAGCTACATTATATCTCCAATTACGAACATGTAGTTGATATATTGACAAACCCTCTTCCTAAGGGAAAGCTTGAGAATTTTCAAGGCAAGCTTGGACTTGTGCATATATCCTCCATGGTTTATAGGGAGTGAGGATGGAAACCATGTTCTCCATGTGTCAAGTACTATGGCTTGGACTCACCGCCATAAGCCTAGTGCATGAAAACTGATAGGGAGAATGGCGGATTGAATAAGCATCAAGGATTAACATTCTTGAGTCATGTATTGTGGTTGATTAGAATTAAAAACTTAAGTTGGATATGTTAGGGTCCTATAATAATAGGATTCATAATTTTTAATTGATTATGCTGAATATTGTAATATTGTACATACTTTTCTTTCTGCAAATGTTTTCCCATATTTAAAAATGAAAAGAGGGTAGGTCCTAAAAGAAAAATCAAAGGACCAAAAAGAAACAAAGATAAAAAAGAATAAGTAAATATGAACCCCACCAAAATATATCATAAAAGTGTTGCATGTTCAAATTCCACTACTTTAGTTTACTTTATGCAAATGAAATTATGTGCAGCTTGTCCAAAATGCCACAATCCATGATAACCATACAATTTAATCTTGATTATTCATGCTTTAAATTTCATGCTAATAGTTAGAGAATAAAGATCCAACCAAACTGTTTAATCTTGGCAGATCATTAGTTAGGTAGAGAATAAATGAGCTCATTAGTTTAATCTGAGTTGTTGGACGTCAAAAGGTTAGAAGTAGATAGTTTGCTTACATAAAGAATAAGGTTCAACAAGCCTAAATGCGACCAATAAAGGAAATAAAAGTGCTAGGATAAAAAAGGGTAGGAAGAAACATTTTTTTTGCAAGTCATTGAAAAGCATCAGTTCGTTTATTTCTTATTAACCAACATCCTTAAAAAACACACACACACACACACACACACTTTCCCCTTGTAAATTATCCCTTTCCCTTATTTTTAAACTTTTCCCTTTTACTGATACCCAATTCCCCTTATTCTAACCTTTACCCCCCTTCCTAAACCCCTTTCTTTAGCTTAAAAACCCATTTTTATTACTAATATCCATTCCCCTTTACTAAATTCCCTTTTTAATACCCAAAACCCACTTTCCCATAGTTTTTAATGTTTAAAATGAACTGGGCCCCAATGTATAAATCCTTTCCCGATATACATTTCTAACATCCCATTATTATATTCCCGAACCCCGTATGCTATTTATAATATAGTTTATTTTAAATCCCCTATATTTATATATTTACCAAACCCCTTATCCCATTTAATAGATATCCCGTATTATGATAAACCCGACCCTATTTAAATTTAACCTTCCGTCTATTAACTCCCGGCCCCACCTTTTAAAAATACCAATGCATTCAACTGTTAGATCACCATCCACAGATCCCATGGCCCACACCCAGTTTCGCATCCCCAATAGTCCGATGCTTAATAAACCACAGGGATGCAAAATAGGTAGTTTCGCTAACCCTTCCCCATGTTATGTCGAAACTCCATGGCTTATTACACTCTCTGTTCTGAAACAACCTTAGTACCTTTTACCGTGCAAAAACCACTCATATGTCTTCCGCCTGTATGTATAATACCATCCCTCCACTGCATGAGAAAACTATCGGTCTGCTCCAATGTTGTGCAGTAAAACCAATTCTCAAAACCCCGAGCCACTGTTATAAATCCTACACAGTGCTAAAATTCTATGCACTTCACGCAATGTATTAACCCCCCATTGTTTGAAATGCGAAAATAAAACTCCATTGCCAAAAAAGTTGAACCTCCATAGCCAGAACTCAACCCATAGATTTCCAAATTCCCTAAATCCTGTTTGCATCCCTGACAAAACTGTGTTTCATTAACTCTTGGTTTATTTTTGCAGGTGATCAAACAAAACTTGGATAAACAGTCTAATACTAGTTAAGACCTATTTATTCGAAAGAAATCACAAGGAAATGAATTCAAAATATTTTTCCTTAACAAAAGATTCCAGGCAGCAGAACAGAACGAAATCATTTACTCAAAGAGAGACAAATTTGCACGCATGGTCATAACAGAAGATAAAAACATTTACAACAAGATCAACAGATTCACATTGTTACATGAAGTCAAATAGATCTTTTAGTAAAATCGAATTTTACTAAAATTCATAAAAGCAGGATGAAAATAAAGATTCAGATGATGAAGTTTACTGAGACAGGGTAAAAGTGAAAATGTCACAGGGCTCTAAGGTGAAAACTAAGACATAATTAACAGTTAATGAAGGACAAAGTTTAAAGTAGAATTACAAGATAAATCAGATACATCCAACATGAAGACAACGTAAAGGACACTCAACAGTGAGAGATAAACCAGCATCAGAGAAACAATCAGATGACAACAAATCAGATAAAATAATGCTAGATTTCAATCAGTTGAAAGGTGTCACTACCTTTTAGATTTAGATTTTTTTATTTCCTAGAATAAATCCTGATTAGTTAAACATGATATTTTGTATTAGTTTTAGTATAAATACTTCATAATTCGAAATATTTAGTGTGGATTAATTGCTAAACATTTCTATAGTTGTAATAAGTTGAAACCTAAGGGTTCTTTGTACCATTTTCAAGTCAGCAGACTGGATTGAGCAATAAAGAGATCATATTACAGGATTCATGTGTTGGGCCACTTTAGTGAAGTATTCTCAATTTTTCTTTGTTTTTATCTGAAGTTTTCACATATACTTGAATGTTTTTCTAAATCTAAATGTATAACAAGAATTTTATTTTATAATATGTTTAAAAGCACTCTGTTTTGAACTGTTATGTCATTTTTATGTTTTCTACTGATATCCAGATTAGGGAATTCTTAATTTCTCCCTAGTTTCGATTGACCTCTGTCTTTTCACTCATTATCTAGATATGAGAACCCTTAATTACTCTCTCATCCCGATTGAAACCATTTTCACCATCAACCTAAGGATCTGAAGTTACTTAGCTATCTTGCCCTGTGAACATTTCCCTTTAGAACCTTTATTATGATATGACTGCTTGATATATTGACTCCATTATCCCAATGGAATTTAGACCTACATCTATCCATTTGAACTAGTGATTCCACCACCAAACCAAATCCAAAATCAAAATTCCAATTAATCCTACATAACTAGCCTAAAATCAACTAAAATCAACAAAGATAAATCATATAGAGAGATCCCTCTCTGAGCATTAGGAAGGCTAGATCCTAAGGCTTAAAATTAGGTTTGTGGTTACCTATAATATTATTTAAACCAAAATATACACAACCCTTGGAGAATTATTGGAGTGATAACATCCTGGCGACCATACTAGGGACATTAATCTATTCCTTCAGAACAATTATACAAAGAATAAGATCTAATCTTTGATGGTGGACAATGATCATACATACAAAGGTTAAAATCATCCACCTGGCGACTCTTACTCCAAATCAATTTCAAAATCAAGACTCCACTGGAGAAATGAACCTGGAAGAACATCATGGGAATACCAGGTTTACAACTTGGATCTTAATCCAAGACATTATGTTCTTTCTTATCAAAAAGGTTTTTCAATGTATATTATATTTTAGTAATGATCTTAGACTTATATTTGATTATTTTCCTTTAAATATTGTAAATATAACTTCTTCTTTTGAGCAGCTTTCTTATGAAAGTTATAATAATCATCTTCCGATTGATAAGCCTCAAATAATTAAGACTGATCTTACAATCCCTGTACATATTATTGTACCTTGTAAAGTTCCTGATAGATATAAGCCCCTCATTTTACCTCCTATACTCCATGATTTCCCTCATAATTATCACATATATCTCCCCAAATTTGATGGAGAAAATGGTAATTTCACTGCAAAAAAACATATTCAAGGTTTTGTGAATTATCTGGATCTATTTGAGATTGATGAATATGATGTTAGAATCATACTTTTTGCTCTTTCTTTGCAGAGTAAAGTAAAAATTTGGTTAAAAAATCTACCTATTGCAAGTATCTCAAATTTTCAACAACTTGTCAAAATTTTCCTTGATAAATGGATAATCAAAGTCAATCTTTTTGTGATCATAAAAGAATATAATCAATTGAAAAGACAACCAAATGAAATAATACAACAATTTTATGATAGATTCAATCAAGCTTATTATTCAATGCCATCAAATATCAGACCTCCTCCTGATTCAACTCTCTTGCATTATCCAAAAGCATTTGATCCATAAATATAATTTCAGCTAAGAGAAAGAAATCCCTCAACACTTGAACAAATGCAGAACATTACAGTAGATGTGGAAGTTCATCTACTAATTAGAAGGGAAAAGTTGAAAGCAGAAGAAGAAAAGAAAACATTGTAGAGGTAAAAATTGATATTTTGGTAAATAAAATAGAGGAAATGATACAAAATATCACCATGAAGGATGATTTTTTTATTTAAGATCATCATGACCCACTTATTGCAAGAAAAAAAAATGTTGCAGGCCATAAACATTTTCAGGCAAATTCTAATTACCATAGATCAGAAAATGGATTTACATATTAATATGTAGAAGAGTGGTCTGCTGATCTAATGTGTATGTTGGATGACATTCCTTCTTTTAATTATTGGCCTAAGCATGATTAGTATGATGATAATTATGTTCTCTAAATTCAAGCTAGCTTTACAGAGCAATCAGTAGCTAGTTTGGGAAAAGAGGAAATACAGTTTCACTAGCTTGAATACAGTGATCAAACAATACAAATAAGCTATGAGAGTGAAGAAGAAAGCACAGAAAATTGGGAATTATCAAATTACATTGAAACATCTGATCACGTGACACAGGAAAGTTCTATACCACTATGTTTTGAATCATTTCAGTTTTTAAAGGAAATGTGGTATAATATCTTTAGAGCAAAGGATGAGCAACTTGCAAAAATTTATGAAGTATCATTGAAATCCATATCCAATAGATTACAAACATCTTTTACAAGTTTTCCATGATCCAATAGCAGATTTGATGAACAATGAGTGCATTCAAAGCTTTTCTCCATTTATTAAGCTTCAAGACTAAGATGATAAAGGTTTCATCGAACCGACATTTTCATCACAAAGATTATTTGAAAATCAACAATTAATTTTTCAGGGAGCTAACAGTTTAGTTGCATGGCATGGAGGCCATCCGGAATAGATGTACAATTGCTTAGATCAATTTAACATTAGATTACATACCTTGGAAGATCCTTTTGTACAATTTTTAGTGTCAATAAAGGAAATTGATTATTTCCTTATCTTTAGATTTGTTGACAAGTTTCTAATGAGTGATATAACTTCAGTTTTGATCAAGAACAAGCAGATGCAACAAAATCTATCAAAGTATTTAATGTTTGAGTGGTTGCATTGGTTGTTTCATTTTACCTAACCAGCTGTTGGACATCTAATTAGAGTAAGTAGGTAGGATTTCAGTTCGATTAAATTAAGTTTTCAGTAGCAAGTTTATTTCAGTTTTCAAGTTCATTAAGATTTAACGACAAGGAGAATACCCTAAAAAGTCTTGATGATATAGTAGTTTGGTTTGAAGGTTGCAACACCTTCTAGTTTCAGATCAAGTTTCAGTTTACAGAAAAGCGTGTGATTTCAATTCAAGATTTTCAGTCACAAAAAACATGATCATGCTTGGGATTGGCCCAATGGATCAGGCTACTAGTCGATGGTGTTCTTGACATCTCACAAGGAGATGCCATCCCCATGTGAAGCCACTGTTAGGGTCCTATAATAATAGGATTCATAATTTTGAATTGACTATGTTGAATATTGTAATATTGTACATACTTTGCTTTCTGCAAATGTTTTCCCACATTTAAAAATTAAAAGAGGGTAGGTCCTAAAAGAAAAATCAAAGGACCAAAAAGAAACAAAGATAAAAAAGAATAAGTAAATATGAACCCCGCCAAAATAGATCATGAAAGTGTTTCACGTTCAAATGCCACTACTTTACTTTACTTTATGCAAATAAAATTGTGTTCAGCTTGTCCAAAATGTCACAATCCATGATAATCATACAATTTAATCTTGATTATTCATGCTTTAAATTTCATGCTAATAGTTAGAGAATAAAGATATAGCCAAACTGTTTAATCTTGGAAGATCATTAGTTAGGTAGAGAATAAACGAGCTCATTAGTTTAATCTGAGCCGTTGGACGTCATAAGGTTAGACGTAGATAGTTTGCTTACTTAAAGAATAAGGGTCAACAAGCTTAAATGTGACAAATAAAGGAAATATAAATGCTAGGATAAAAAAGGGTAGGAAGAAACATTTTTTTTTGCAAGTCTTTGGAAAGCATAAGTTGGTTTATTTCTTATTAATTAACATCCTTACCAAAAAAAAAAAAAAAAAAAAAAAAAAAACACTTTCCCTTACAAATTATCCCTTTCCCCTCGTTTTAATATTTTCCCTTTTACTGATACCCATTTCCCCTTAAAATAACATTTTCCCCCCTCCCTAAGCCCCTTTCCCTAGCTAAAATCCCTTTCTTTAGCTTAAAAACCCATTTCTATTACTAATATCCATTCTCCTTTACTAAATTCCATTTTTTAATAGCCAAAACCCACTTTCCTCTAATTTTTAATGTTTAAAATGAATTGGGCCCCAATGTATAAATCCTTTCCCGATATACATTTCTAACATCCCATTATTATATACTCGAAACTTGCATGCTATTTATCCTATAGTTTATTTTAAATCCCCTATATTTATACATTTACCAAACCCCTTATCCCATTTAACAGATATCCCATATTATGATAAACTGGAACCTATTTACATTTAACCTTCCGTTTATTAACTCTCGGCCTCACCTTTTAAAAATACCAATGCATTCAACCATCATATCACCATCCAGAGGTCCAACGGCCCATGCCCAGTTTCGCATCCCCAACAGTCTGATATTAATAAACCACAAGGATGCAAAATAGGTATTTTCGCTAACCCTTCCCCCTGTTATGTGGCAAATCCATGGCTTATCACACTCTCCATTCTGAAAAAACCTTACTGCCTTTTACCATGCGAAAACCACTCATCTGTCTTCTGCCTGTACAGATAATACCATCCCTCCACTGCGCGATAAAACTGTCGGTCCACTCCAATGCTGTGTAGTAAAACCAATTCTCAAAACCCCGAGCCACTATTATAAATCCTGCATAGTGCTAAAATGCTATACCACTTCGTGCAATGTATTAACCCCACATTGTTTGAAATGCGAAAGTAAAACTCCATTGCCAAAAAAGTTGAACCTCCGCAGCCAGAACTCAACCCATAGATTTCCTAGTTCCCTGAAGCCTATTTGCATCCCTGACAAAACCATGTTTCATTAACTCTTGGTTTATTTTTGCAGGTGATCGAACAAAACTTGGATAAACAGTCTAATACTAGTTAAGACCCGTTTATTCCAAAGAACTCACAAGGAAATGAATTCAAAATATTTTTCCTTAACAAAAGATTCCAGGCAGTAGAACAGAAAGAAATCATTTACTCAAAGAGAGACAAATTTGTACAAATGGTCATAACAGAAGATAAAAACATTTACAACAAAATCAACAGATTCACATTGTTACATGAAGTCAAACAGGTCTTTTAGTAAAATCTAATTTTACTAGAAGTCATAAAAGCAGGATGAAAATAAAGATTCAAATGATGAATTTTACTGAGACAGGGTAAAAGTGAAAAGGTAACAGGGTTGTAAGGTGAAAACAATGACAAAGTTAACAGTTAATGAAGGAAAGAGTTTAAAGCAGAATTACAAGATAAATCAGATACATCCAGCATGAAGACAACGTAAAGGACACTCAACAGTGAGAGATAAACTAGCATCAGAGAAACAAACATATGACAACAAATCAGATAAAATAGTGCCAAATTTCAATAAGTTGAAAGGTGTCACTACCTTTTAGCTTTAGATATTTTATTTCCTTGAATAAATCCTGATTAGTTAAACATGATATTTTGTATTATTTTTAGTATAAATACTTCATAATTCGAAATATTTAGTGTGGATGAATTGCTAAACATTTCTATAGTTGTACTAAGCTGAAACCTGAGGGTTCTTTGTACCATTTTCAAGTCAGTAGACTGGATTGAGCAATAAAGAGATCATATTACAGGATTCATGCGTTGGGCCACGTCAGTGAATTATTCTCAATTATTCTTTGTTTTTATCTGATTTTTTCACATATACTTGAATGTTTTTCTAAATCTAAATGTATAACAAGAATGTTATTTCAGAATATGTTTAAAAGCACTCTGTTTTGAATTGTTATGTCATTTTTATGTTTTCTACTGATATCCAGATTAGGGAATTCTGAATTTCTCTCTAGTTTTGATTAACCTCTGTCTTTTCGCTCATTATCCGGATATGAGAACCCTTAATTGCTCTCTTATCTTAATTGAAACCATTTTCACCATCAGCCTAAGGATATGAAGTTACTCAGCTATCTTGCACTATGAACACTTCTCTTTAGAACCTTGATTCTGATCTAACTGCTTGATACATTGAATCCATTAGCCCAATGGAATTTAGATCTACATCTATCCATCTGAACTAGTGATTCCACCACCAAACCAAATCCAAAATCAAGATTCCAATGAATCCTACATAACTAGCCTAAAATCAACTAAAATCAACAAAGATAAATCATAGAGAGAGCCCTCTCTGAGCATTAGGAAGGCTAGATCCTAAGGCTTAAAAGTAGGTTTGTGGTTACCTCTAATATTCTTTAAACCAAAATATACACAACCCTTGAGAATTATTGGAGTGATAACAAGATACATGAACTTGGTAAAAATGGTTCAACGGATGAAATTTTACTTGGATTAGGAAATGGTCCTGTGAGGTCATACCTTCAGAACACCTAGGTGGGGTATGTGCCTTGAGAGACAGTGGTGTCCAAATTAATGCCTCCCAACATTGTGCTATGATCAAGTGGAGAGATAGATCATACTTGTGAAGGCCTTGGTATTTTTATAATGTTGATTCTGATGATGTAATCATCATTTATGCTTATCAATACGAATATGGATATTTCAAATTGAGAATATCATTTTGAGTCATTATGAATATCTCATAAGTTGAGTGTTGAAATTGTAACTAGAGTCAACCTTCATAATATCAAATTATATATCAAATTATCATTGATGTATTTATTATTTATTATTTTAATTTTAATATTTTAAAGCATGTTATTCACGCCTAGAGTCAAAAGAGTCAAAAATAATTTATTTCGATTCAAAAGAATATTTATTTGAGTCATGTCCCATTTGGCATTTGAAAGAAAAATAAGTCAAAATTTATTTTTGTGTCATAAACCCACAAGATCTTCAATTTTCCCTCCTTGGACAAGTCGACCTAGTGGCACCTATTCGACCTTCTTGGAAAGCTATATATAAGAGGCAAGTTTGACCTCTTGGATTCATTCATTCATCACATCATCTATCTATTTTTGCACCTAGACAAGAAGAAGAAGGCTAAAGTCAAAGGAGAGAGAAAGATCGAAGGTTTTCTGCCCTATTCCAACTCGAACATGCAAAAATTCTGAGGCACATTTTGAGGTATTGCAGGGCCGAAATTCAAACTCTACTGCAGGGCCAAAATTATATGTTTGACTAGATTTGAAAGGGTTTGACTAGTGTTGAATATGACTTGTTGGAGGAGACTTGGAGGAGGGTTTGACTTGGAATATTTGTGGTAGAGTTTATCTTGGTATTGCGTCTTGGATATCTCATTTTGATATGATTCTATAACAGAAGGATTGTTGGGTTTCACCTTGCGGGGTTTTCCCTGGATTGGAGCCTAAATTTTGGTGTCTCTTGTCTATTTGTGATCTTTATGTTTTGCATATTTGTATAATTTCTTGATGAATAATACATAACAAATAATAATATGTCGCCTAAGATTCACAAGTAATTATCAAGAAGAGGAATCAAGAACTAATATCTACTACACTTGGTTTCTCAACATTTGGTTGTGATGCTACACTCATAACATGTGGTGAAACACTATGAACAACAACTCACACAACCACACAAAGATAAACAGTGAGGGGACTAGAAGCAATTATTAATAATAGGTTAAGTTAGTGAGTGTGCTCATAATAGATAAGAATCCAATCAATAGAGTGCCTAAAAAACTCAAGTAATCAAGCATAATGCATAGGGACAACTAAAATAACAACACAAGCAACCCAATTAGATAACAAGATCATTGCATTAGGAAATTGTTAGAGTAGTTTAGGTAAACTTGAATTGGTCATAGATTCAATTTACGGATGGTGGTTTTCGAGCTTCAGGCTTCTATAACCCATAGTATTATAGTGTAATGTAGCCTATTTAAAGGTTCGATGACTCCATTTTTAATTTCCTTTGGGCTAGGAATAATAGATCTATTTTTCTTGCAAGGGTTTGTATAGTAAAGTATGGTTTCCATTTGTTATTCTTGTGATGTGTTTATCATGTATTTATATTTATCTTTCATTTTTTTATTAGCACTCGGTATTAAATTGTAGGTGATGCTCATGGCTCATGGCGAAGATGGGGTGTGGGGATTTGTTCATAGAGAAGAGGAGGAGATGAAACTATTGACATTATTGGAGGATTAAAACATGACAAAACTGTATTATTATCGAGCGTGAGCACGGTGTTATGGAAATCTTGGTGAGATAGAAAACAATGGGGGGAGATATTTGGAATCACATAATTCACAAAAGGTAAATATTTTTAGCCATGTTTTTACAACATGATCAACATGCATGGTATTAATGGATTTGCGAAAGGAAATTGGATTCTATTGTATCTTGTTCCATTTTTACAGAGCAACTACTAGTACATTATGGGGATCTAAGAGTAATACATTCTTTAGTCAATTGGTAGATATTTGGTAAAAAGGTCTAGTTACAGAGCTCATGTAATAATTCCAAAAGTCAAGTCTCAAGTTAAAGAACATTTCAGAATATAATTTGTTAGACCAATTTATGGGAAATTTAAAGGAATGCATCCAACATGAGGTGTATCTCTTGGAACCCAAATATCTAGAGCATGCTTTCAGTCTAGCAAGGAAAGTTGAAAGTAAAAATACGGATGCTAGAAATTTGGTCATTAATAACTATAGAGAAAATCATGCTCCCTCTCATAAACCAACAATATTGACACCTCAACAAATGGATACAAGAAAAGAAAAGGGAATATGTTTCAGGTATGACAACAAGTAAAATAAGGGGCATAAACGTAGTGAATAAATTATTCTACATAAACTTTGAAGATGAATAAGAACAAGAAGTGGAACTATCACAAGATCTAGAGATATAAGGGACTACTACATTGATATCTTGTCATGTATTGGCCAACATAAGTACTCCAAAAGTTCTCAATATATAATGATATAACAAAAAGAAAAAGGTAATAATATTGATTAATTCATGTAGTACCCATAACTTCACCAATTAAAAAATCGAAAAACATATTAATTACTTTGTATATCCGACATGAGAATTTCAAGTAATAATTGCATATAGAGTTACCATAAATTATTGAGGGAAATTCCATAATATTAAGCTAAATATTGATGAGTACTTGTTAGAAAACCAATTATGAATAATAGATCTATTGTTCTTGGCCAAAATGAAATTAACAATGGAGTCATCACACATTTAAATAGGATTTATTACATTATAATACCATGGAAAAAACCATGGGTTATCAAAACTTGGATCCTGAAAAATGTCAATAGTAAATCGACTCTATGACCAAGTCAAGTTCACTCGAACTACCATAACAGTTTTCTTATGCAATCATCTTGTTATCTATTTGGGTTTCTTCATTATTTTTTTTCATCCCTACTCCTTATGCTTAATAAATTAAGTTATTTTAACCACATTATTGATTATATTCCTATATATAATGAGCACACTCACTATATTAACCTATCATTAATAATTTATTCTACTCCCCTCATTGTTTAACTATGTGTGTCTCGGTGAGTTGTTGTTGATGCAAAAACTCTCGTAGATAGTCAAGTGTTGAGGAGAAAACTTTTTTAAAGGGGAGGGGAATGTTTAGACCTATATAATCCTTATGCTATTCCAATAACCCCTGATTAATCCATAAACATTGAGTGATTACATTTATATTTTCATATTGTTATGTAGGCTAGAACATTTCATGGTCCCATTCTGTTATAATTATACCTTTTGTCTCCTATATATATATATATATATATACACGCACTAAATATGGTCATAAAAAATTGTCTTATACATTGTATTCTTAATAAAATGAGGCGAAGTGGATTGTGATTATTGGTTTCTTATCATTTTTAATGTGCAAGGTTCATAATAGGGTACTTTGGGTAAACTTGACTTGGTTATAGTGTCAATTTATCGTTGGTGGTTTTTAGGCTCTAGGTTTCGATAACCAATGACTTTTCCCATGGAATTATAATGTAATGCATCTTATTTAAAGGTGTGATGACTCCATTGTTAATTTTCTTTGGGCCAAGAATAGTAGACCTATTATTTGCAATTATTTTTCCAGCAAGGGTTTCCAGGGTAAAATACATTGTCGATGTGTTATTTTTTATATGTATTTATGATGTATTTATTTTTCTCTCTTGTCTTTTACTAACAATTGGTATAAGATCCTAGGTGATGCTCATGGATCACAATGAATATGGACTATGTCAATTTTTTCTGTTGAACTTATTTCGATTGCAGATTCTGGGAATATCCCAAAATATGATGATCAAGAGAGAGGTCAATTATTTGACTTGTCTCCTGACTGTAAGATTCTGAGATATCCCCAAAATTTGCAACCGGCTTAATAATGCCCAATTTTTGCATGGAGAAGAGGAGGAGGTAAAACTATTAATGTTAATGGAGGTTCAAAATATAAGATAAATGTATCTCCTCATCAAGCACGAGTGCGATGTCATGGAAAACTTGATGAGATAGATAAAAACATGGTGCGCTCTTTGGAATCACATAATTCACTACCCCATGGAAAAGATTTTGGCTATAGAAATCTATGAGAAGAGCGGAGCTGAGATCCGCAAATTAGAGACAACCTGAAGGGTCAAAAAACATTGATTTAGAACAAATATGTGCACATATTAGAGTGCAAGCATTTCCCAAATGATACATCAAAATTGGGTATCCAGAGCTCAAATAGAGTTGTGATGACGGTGCATTCAAGTTCTCATGGCATTGGGCCCATAGAAAATGAAAACATATTTTTTATGCACTTGTTTGTGAGGTATCATTGTTAGAGTAGAGAGCAGTGGTGAGATTAGAGGATGGAATTACAAAATGTCGGTGGAGGTCAAGTTCTATGGTGTAACCACGTATGCATCTATGAAGAAAAAATTATGGTTGGAAGGCCAACTAGAGTGAATGACCTCCACACCACCAAAAAAGATTGCAAATGACAGTAGGCTTACATGATAAAGCATTGGATAAGTGTTCCCTATTTGAGGCACTCAAGGATTACTAGATAGACCATGCATTGGTGCATATGCACCCATTTATTTGGATGTGGTTTTGGCATATATCATAGAAAAGGTGTTGAGATTGATCCCTCAAACATCCCATGTACATGATGGTGCAAGAAATAAGTTGTATATGGTTGGAGCGATAAAACAACGTTGCAAAAAAGTAGGGGAGTCGATTTGAATGACAAGGAAAATGTTAGAGACACTAAATTCATCTACATGCAAGAAAATATTGAGGAAAATTTTTCTTGTGATAGGGAAAAGTCAGAGTTAGTGTAGAGGAGAAAGCAATGAGAATTTATTCTAGAGGTGCAAGCCCAACCATGAGAATTTGATTGATCATATCATCTAGATGATGATGGTGTGAGTGATCATATCTACTCACTATGCTTAGAGCCACATAATGTAAGAGCATGTATTAATTCACAAATAAAATGCTAAAGCTTTGTGAAGTGCTCGAGTTGGCTAGGTAGGCAAGGTTGGTCATGGTGTGTAAGGCCACATGGAGAATACGATTGTGTGGAAGGCTAGATCAAGGTGAGAAAACCATAGTGGAGGCATAATACAAAGGTGCTAAAAAGGCACATGTTGGAGATATAGGAAGAGAGCTTCCATAAATATATGGATGAGATAACATAGATGGAGTCAATAGTGTTGAGGTTTGGTGAAGGTGCCAATGTGCTATGGAGAGTCACAGTAGTGTGTGAACACCCTAGTGTTTTGTCTAAGTTGTAAATCCTAGCCATAGGAAGGTTGTATTCCCTAAGGTTGTTGTAAGACATGCTCTTTAGGAATACATGTAGCATGGTAACACATGATGTCTCAAGTTGGGGAATGAACCACTTGAATAGATACGAGTGTGGAAGGTGTACTCATATGCCATCTTAAGTTTATCTTGTTTAAGACCTATTAATCAGGCATGCATGTGGAGTGCAGTGGATCATGTTATGGAATGGACCACTTGAATGAGTATGAGGGTGGAAGGTGTACTCATATGTTAGCTTGAGGGGGGGATGTGGAATTTCAAGATGTGAGATGGTTGATGAACAATGCACATGAAAAAGTAACTTAGAAAATATGTGGATACAATGGTTGGTTACCATGTATTCCAGTGGATGGCACCTTTTTTATATGGACTTCAACAAAGCTATTTGGACCATGTTAATCCCCTAATTCAATTTTAAGGTGGGGATTGTTAGGATAGTTTAGGTAAACTTGAATTGATTATAGAGTCAATTTACTGTTGGTAGTTTTCAGGCTCTAAGTTTCGATAACCCATGGTATGATAATGTAATGCAAGCTATTTAAAGACACATTGATTGAATTAATTTCCTTTGGATTGGGAATAGTAAATCTATTATTAGTAGCTAGTTTTCCCATAAAAAGTTCTAGAGTTAAATATTATGTCCTTGTGTTATTCTTGTTATGCACTTATGATGTATTTATTTTTCTCTCTTGTTTTTCAACTAACAAAAATGACTCAAGTGCACATTTACTCTCGATACAAAGGAAACGATTTAATAAAATGAAATATATCAAAGCAAAGTGCAAAATAACTATGACTCAAAATAGTGAGGACACTTGTGACTGAGTTGGCTAAATATAGTGAGAAATTGGAAATGAGATAATTGCAATAATATTAATAAACGTATGAATGATGAGTAATTGAAAGCTATATAATTAAAAGATTTAACAATTATTTAAATAGTAAAAAAAAATTAAACTAGTACAAAACAAGTGTAATATGCATCGTTGCTATTTAGTACCTATTTTTTATGCGAAAAGTAATTGATAATTTTAGATTATATACACACATATATATATATATATATATATATATATATATATAATTTTAAAATAATGCCAGCCCAGTTCCATTTTAACTTGGGATCTACCAAGCACCGAGAGGGATAAAATCTCTTGAGATACAAAAAGAGATTAGATCCCTCTCATCACTTAGTAGAACCAGAGTGATGGATCTAGACTGGTTTAATTCCCCTTTTAAATAAGCTAGGCTATATTCCACATGAATACCATGAGTTCAAGCTTATCTTAATTACCCAACAAAAATTGATAAAAAAATATTGATGTAATTTTTTTATTTAACATAGAGTTATTTTATTTTATTTTGACTTAGTCAAAATGTTTACAACATCTCTTGCATGCTAGGCTGGAAAGCCCCTTTGAGCACAATAATATTAAAAACTAATATAAAGATTTAGCATAATAAAAGTTTAATAATCTTTATAGATTTTGTTTAAAAAATTCAAAACTAATTGAAATTCAAAACTTTTTGACCAAAATTAAAAACAATATAACTTGCCTTCAATATGTATAAAAATGTTATATATATATTTTACATGGTTTTTAAGCAAGTTGTATTGATAGAGTATGGTACTAGCCCATGATATTGTAACAAAGCCTATTTACAACTTAATAATATCCATGGTAAAATGAAGTGGTTAATAATATTGTTATATTGTAAGTATTAAGTTTTAATTAAAAAATGTTATAACATTAAATTAAAATAAAAAATTTATAAAATATTTTGATTTTGAATTGAGTTTTGGTTCTTGAGTGGTATTGAGAAGGCATGGTATTGAGCCATGATATTGTAACAAAGCCTAAATTTTTATGACAATTCAAGAATAGTTTTTTTTTTTTTTTTTAATTTTTTTTTATTATATCTAACAATTCAATTTAAAACCACATTAAAAAAAAATTGCATTTTATTTATTTTTAATTTTCAAATATATATATATATATATATATATATATATATATATATATATATATATATATTTCAAAACTTTAATAAACTTCATATAATTTATTTAAAAATTTCAAAACTAATTGAAAATCAAAACTTTTTAACCAAAATTAAAAAAAATACAACCTATCTACCAAAAAAAAATATATTTACATTTTTACATTTTATTGATTTTTTACATTTCTAATAAAAATGTTTTAACCATACAAATAATACAAATGCAATTGGAAAATTAGGAATAAGCAATAAGACAGGAAACAACAATAACATCCTCAATAAATCCGTCATGTAAACCATTAAGTCCATCCTATGAGGGATTCAAATAAAAGCTCTTGATATAGAATCAGAAATTAATGATAACTTGTTGAATTAACTCCAGTCTCATAATGATAAATTTTGCACTAAATTATATTATAGTTAATGATTTCAACACAAACTAATATTCTTACTTTTCATTAATAAAAAAAAAAAACTTTATAATTAATTACTTTCACATATATATAATTTAATTTGAATATTCTTAAATACTAAATTCACTAATACATTAACACATATATAAAAATTATTTTAGATAAATAAATTCAGAGTACGAGTATAAAACCATAGCTAACTTGAATGAGCTATTTATGTCAAAATTAATGGGTCCATTCTTATCCATTCCGCATCTTCTAAAATCACAATGTATACATGTGGGTTATAGGGCACAACAATCACAGTGATGTATTGAGTTACATGGGTGAAGGATTGCCTACTTTCCAGGAGACAAAACTTGACTTTAATGGATGTCTATCTCTTACAAGAAATAATTCACACCCATCAAGGGATCCATTTGACAAACAAAATTGGAAATTCAAAGTACTTGAGAATGGCTTGAAATAAACATGAATGGCATTATTCATGTAGATAATAAAATGTTGTATTTTGAGTAATTATTGTTACAATGTTTAAGAATAATTTGAGATTTAATCGTTAAAAATAAAATGGTACCTATATAAAATGTAATGTTTTTGAAATGCGTTTTTTGGTCATCCAATTTTATTCACAAAATATATTAAATTTATAAATTATTAAGTTTTATAATATTATTATATCAAATTTATATTTCATTTAAAATAAAATAGAAATAATTTTATATATTTAAATTTTTTTTATTATATATAAAATTTATGAGATTAGAATATAGTTTAACAACAAAAACATTTCACTATGATTATAGTAATTTATCTATAATTAAAGCCATGTTTATTAAACTCATTGTTAAGAGTAATTTTCCACTAAGTCATAAGAGTTAACGAAGAATTCCATCCTCATGCTAGACTATGATATTACCAAGGTAAAGGAAGCTCATATGACACTCTAACCTTACTCAATCCAACTCATTATTCTCATGACAATGTCCAATTACATAATACAAAGCTCTCTTAGCCTTCATATAGCCATCAAACCAACCATAACACTCCTTCCATTGCCCTACACAACTCAAGGAAGACCTACTCTTTCTTTGTGCAATTATCATTGCGTGTATTATTTATTTCCTTCTAATGTTTTCTTGTGTGTGTAAAAAGAGTTCAATTTGATGTTTGACTTTATTAATAAATTGAGACATATTACACTTGACCTCAAAATAGTTAATGAATAGCAATAGCAAGTTGCAGGTCTGAAGGTGTTGCCTCAACTATTGTGCACATTCCAGCCATAGTTTTGTCTAAAACCATCTTATTCTCTTCTTGATTTTAAGCAACACGATTCCCAAACTTTTATGGAATATTACTACCCTTAGACACATGGGAACTCTTTCTATTTTTAACAACAATCATAACAACTAAGGGAAAGCATCCCCATAATATGCGAGCTTGTCTACTCTACTTGCCCATGAATGGTTGAGTAATAGAATGGTGATATAATAGCATGGAAAAAAACATTATAGTCTCTTCCCAATAATATGACACTTGTACTTAGTACATGAATAAAAGTCAAAGATTGATGGGACAAATTGTAAGAAATCATGGCAAGAAATGATGGTTCTTTCAAAGGCCAATGACAAGGTAAAATCACCCAAGAACTCCTTTTATTCATCCCCTTTTGTGGTATCATAGTCCCCTTGTTTCTTCCTCAAGCAACCATTCTCGTGGACACTATACTATTATGCATTTTCCCTTTTATGCATGCTTTTACACAACCCTAAGCAAACCTTGTAAAATATAACCACCACATGACAATCATAGCCCACCACTAGGACTCATACACATTCACTAATTGAGTCTTGGCTTTGAGCTTGTACCAAGATGTTTACAATGCATTCCACAATTTTTTATTTTTTTTTAGGCCATTACAAGTCAATGCACATGGTTTGAATCCCATCATAGAAAAATCATGTAAATAAGACACGATATATTACATTACAATTAAGTGTTTAAAAGCTAGAATATTACATAAAATTTCACCCTATTGATGAAGGTGACATTTTTTGATTCAGTCCTTTACAAGCTTGTGACTAATTTTGATTGGTGCTAAAGAGAGATTTCTTTATTCCACATTCCATTCACTTTTGTTTCCATTAATACCAATAGAGCCAAGGGTACCCATTGGTAGGGTTTTCCACATCTATCGCATTTTTCAAAGGTAATGATAATACTAAACTTAAACTTGTGATGGGATCCTACATCTAAATTGAATGGATTTATATCTAATGATAATGATAGCAAACACTCATTCTTAATGTTACAATTTCTTCCAAGATTCCTTGATTTTGTTGTTAGTGCTCTTCATCCAAGCTTGTGTGATTTGAAAAACTCAAAGATAATGTTTCCAGTTATATTGGTAAGCTTCACATTAATATTATCATTAATAAGCCATATTCGACACATAATTTGCAATGCCTTTAAACCTAGTTCCATAGGCATACTTGTTATTAATAATCTTCATGATTCTAATGGAAGACTATTAAATGCTAGCCTTTTGCAGAGTGCAAAGCTAAATTACTCTATCATTTTTTTCCTTCATATTATTCATCACATAGCTCTACCCAAAATACACTAACATTATTGGCATGGTTTTTGAGCTAATGAGTTAACGAGTAATTATTCGATGATTTGTAAGCATAATGTTTGGCGAACAAATCTTATCCTGTTGGAAGGATAGATCTTTGTAGACTCGGAAACCAAGTCTAGAAACAAACATAAAAACACATGAAAGCATTCCCTAATTTATCATTAAATCACATATGTAAGTAGGATACATAACTGATACCTTTTTCTGAAATTCTTGATGATAATCCTTGTTGTTGTCCTTTGCAACTTTAGTCTCGTCCTTAATTCTCCATGGAGAGACATGTAGGGACATAAACAAACAAATGATCAAAACATATAATACACCAATAAAATGATCATAAATTATGCAAGTGATTAAGGGATCTTACAATAAACATCATGAAAAATGTATATGGGAAAGACACATATATTTGCATTAATAATAAAGAAAAGGAGAATTACAACCAAGCCTTGATGTTGAAATCCTCCTTCCAATGATCCTCAATCCAAACCCTTGCAATCAAAAGGTCTCCAATGGATACTTAGATAGCTTGTAAGTATAGTTCAGAAGTTACAAATGACAATCCAGTTCTCTTTAAGTGCATTGTACTTATAGGGAAAAAGTGGAAGTTGAGAGATCCATAAAGGGAGGAGGTAGATCCTTAATGAAAGGGATGGATCCACTATGGTAGGAAGGAGGTACAGGATAGAAGGATATAGAGCCAAATCTCCACTACTTTGGAATAGATACCAATCTCGAGGCTTCCAGAATAGAAGTTTTGTTTACCCTTTATTATTTTTACCTCTGTAAGAAGTCCATCGTGCCTTTAACACAGGAAAATTGCGATGACATCACTCTATATTTACTCTGCAACATGTCACCATAGGTTGTAAATTGAAGGCTCTCAATGATCTCCAAAATTAGGGTTTTTTAGGTATCTAATTCATGATTCTTATACTTCATGGAGAAATATTTCTTCCATATTTCTTGGGAATTCAAGACAAAAATTCATCATATAGTAAAAGATCTGTATTTTGCGTCATTTGTATAGATGTGACAAATTGATGTGTAACATATTTCCCTCTAAAGTACAAAGTCAAGAAGGGTATGATGACTGAAGTGCTTTATCATGCAAAGGTTGGAATCAAGGAATCACTGGTTTGAAACCTACAAGTCAACAACCAAGAGTTTGTAGCACAATATTATCTTATGATCATCATTGAGGTAGGAATTCCCTTAATCAGAGTATAATTATATCAAAATTAAAGTGTAGAAATATGAAAAAATCCATATCAAAGTGAAGTTATGGCAACCATATATACATTGTGGATCCATGATACAATTTTTAATACTCAAAACTCCATGCAACACTCCATGCAACTTGGATATATTAGATATGATTCAAGGTATTCATCTATATTCATTTGTAGTACAAATATAACCATGTGAATAAATGTCTTGAAGTCAAACATGGTATAAATCATATGATTACCTACCAATGATGAGAATCGTTAATAGATGTGAGAGAAACCACCAATAATGACAATGGATATCAAGCTACTCTAGTACAATCTATGAGGTGTGAATAAATGATTTGAAGTACACCCATAAAATCATGCGATAAAAGGTCAATGATGAGAATCTATTGTTGAAAGTGAGGAAACTTGCCATTGAGGCATGTAAGCTCCAAGGTAATAAAAGGGGATTGTTGAGATTCAACAAGATGATGAGCTTAGTGAAAAGAGTCGCCTTCACTAAGTGGGCCCACATGCTATTTTTGGCACAAGTCTATTTTTAGACTATGTCTATTTTTAGACACGGTGATCATATTTCAGAAGTTGCAGAATGCTATTTGTGGATGGTTGGTCAAGTTGGAAAAATAGATGAAATTATATTTTTAGAATATTGGGCGAAGTCTATTTATACATCGTCGATCTAAAAACAGAAGTGTCTATTATTATTAGCTCTTAATAATAATCTGACAATAAACAACAACTTATTCTCTTGGAGCACTTAATTTCAGTGCACAGATTTGGAAAATCAGTGGGATGAAGAAATTACACAATTCCTAGGGTTTACTGGTGGTTCATGCATAGAGGACTCAGTTAGAACTGAAGTGGCAAAGTTATGACAGAGTTGGAAGAGTAGTTCATGGAGTTGTATTTAGTTTAACTTAGTTAGACTCAGTTGAGCTAGTTGTATCTAGTCTAACTGAATGATACACTAGTGAGAGTGGAGTGAATTAATTAGTTAATTAATTCACAAATAATAACTCATTAATTAATTTAACAATACATCAGTTAATTACAGTGCATGGCAGTTCTACTGGAGACCCAGTTGAAAGGGCAAGATGGACTATCTGTTGTGACTATAGTGATGCATTGATTGCACCACACACACATTAGAGTTTCCAATGAGGATTGCGCAGTCAAGGCAAGGGTATTTTGAATTCATTCTGAGATATTCTTCAACAGGGATTACACAGTGGAGGCAGGCTAGTAGGAGGGCAGAGATTGGTGCATGGATTTGTATATTTCTTCTATGTTAGTGTGTGATGATTGATTGTAGTGAGAGCTTGATGTACTAAGATTTGTATGATATTGTTACATGATCTCCATGATACATAATATATGATAGTTGGGGTTTTCAGCTTTAGTCTTTCCCATTAAACAAATGTATTATGTGCGATTGTTTTTATTTATGCTTCACATGTGTTTGTAATTAATTTTCCGCAAAATATTAACAATGGAATGATTCTGTATTTTGCAAGAAGTTAAATATTGTGAGATCAGGGGAATATGGATGTATCGATGCTTAGTGTATACTAATTTCTACATGGTATCGGAGTAGTGTTAATTCTTAAAGATTGCAAATTGTGAAGAATTGTTGAGTTTGTGCTGGTGGACAATTCGAATTTGCTACAGAAAATTCTTGGTGTAGAAGTTGAGTATACATTGAAATGTCTTTCAATGGGTTGCAATTGGAGTATGCCCTTGATGGGAGCTCGAATTACATAGCCTGGAAGGATACAATGGAGGCGGTGCTGGAGGATAGTGGATTGAAGGAGTTCATCCATAGCGATGTTCCTAAGCCGGGATCTAGCGATGTTGCATTACTTGATGCATGGAAAAATAAGATAGCAAAGACAAGAAGAATTCTGTTGGAAGGTGTGAAGGACCATATTGTGTCCAACCTTCACGGGAAAGCCACTCCATTCTTAATGTGGAAGGATTTGACAGATTTGTTCCAAAGCAGTAGCGACCAAAGGAAGTTGGTGCTGAAAGACAAGCTCAGAAAAATAAAAATGCAGAAGGGCGACAATATTCCAAAATATCTCACGAAGTTTGTCCACTGTAGAGATGAACTGTGAAGTGTGGGGATTACTGTTTATGATGAATACTTGGTGAGCTTGGCTCTCCTTGGGCTTCCGAAGAGTTGGCATAGCTACGAAGACTCTGTCAATGGACGGGAGAAACTGCTCGGATGGGAGCAATTTTGGTCGGATCTTGTGCAGGAGGAGATAAGGCGAGGTACCAGGGATAGCTCTTCATCGAAGAATGAAGATGAAGAGAATTGTGCTTTGGATGCCAAGGCAAGGAAAGGGAAGGGGAATAATTTTCCTTCAAAATCCAAAGCAAGATTTGTCCAAGGCGAAGTGTTTTCACTGTCACGAACATGGGCATTTCACCACTAACTGCCCCTAGAAGAAGAAGAACAAGAAGGCTGCTGGAGTTGCAGCTGGAGAGGCCTTAGCCTCACAATTTGAACTTGATTTCTCTTTGATCGCATGCTTGGTTTCAAGCTATATGGGATCGGTGTGGTATCTTGATAGTGGTGCGTCTTTCCATATGACGGGAGACAAGGAGTTGTTTAGTGACTTGGAGGAGAAGGACCTCCAGATGCATATAGAGAGGGGCGATGATGGTCGATACAATGCGATCGACATTGGGACCATTACCTTTGAGAGGGAGTCTGGTAATCCATTCTTGTTGAAGGATGTTATGCATGTTCCAGGTCTGAAGAAGAACTTGGCCTCGGTCGCAATGTTGGAATACAAAGGTTATGATGTTGTTTTCAGTGAGTGAAAAGCCTTCCTTCGACACAAAAAAATGGGTCAAACCAAGAATATAGGGATTCGAGTTAATAATATCTACAAGCTGGAGGTAGATGGCCGTGCTGCAATGGTGGGAAAAGCAGAAGAAGTGGTGAGATGGGATGAGGGAAAATTATGGCACAAGAGATTGGGCCATCTTCACCATGGCGCTTTGAAGATTTTGCAGCATATTTCTACTGGACTTCCCAAGGGTACTCTTGCACAGTCAAATCAGTGCAAGGGATGTACTATGGGTAAGTTTGTGAAGACCACCTTTCATGAGAAGGAGAACTGTGCTTCGATGATCCTGGAGAGAATTCACATAGACGTGTGTGGACCTTTCTCGGTTTCTTCAACAGTAAAACATAGGTATTATGTTATATTTGTTGATGAATATTCTCGTAGATGCTGGATATTCTTCATGTAGAAGAAGAGAGAAACGTTCTCAAAGTTCTATGATTTCAAAGCATTGGTGGAGAAGGAGTCGAGGAAGCAAGTGAAAGCTCTACGGAGCGATAAAGGTGGTGAATACATCTCGGGTGAATTCAAGGACTTCTGTAGAAAATAAGGAATTCAAAGAGAACTCATAGTGCCTCATAATCCACAGGGGTCACTGAGAGGAAGAACAAAATGATCGTGGGTGCTGCACGAGCTATGCTTGAGAGGGAGCTAGACTTGCATGTAGTGAAGGAATCGCTGCTCCAAAGAGGAGTTCCTGGACAGGGATCAAATCACAAGAGGTTCATGAGTGAGAGTTCATCTATGTAGAACCAAAACATCGTACAAGCGCAAAGGCCACCATAGAAGGTGAGAGACCGAAGCTTGATGTGGCATAGAATGTAGGTCATGGGTCACAGCCACAGACAGATAGCCACCAATTGACGATTGATACATGCTTCCTCTATGAGCAAGTGTATCATGATAGAGCCATCTTCTTTTGAAGAAGCAGTGCAGGAGCTCACATGGGTAGATGCCATGGTGGAGAAGTATGAATCCATTTTTTGAAAAAATGCTTGGGATATTGTTCCAAGGCCGGTGGGTAAATCAGTTGTAGGATCAAGATGGATCTACAAAGTAAAGCAAGCTGTTGATGAGAGCATCAAGAAGTATAAGGCAATATTTGTTGCCCGGGACTTATCACAAATCGAGGGATTGATTATGAAGAAACCTTTGCACCTGTCGCACGATATTCTTCCATAAGGACCATCCTTGCTCTCTCAGCACAGATGGGTTGGCACATTCATCAGATGGATGTGAAGACTATGTTCCTTAATGGGATCATTGAGGAAGAGGTGTATATTGAGCAGCCTGAAGGATTTGAGATCTTCAACAGCGAGTCGCATGTGTGCAGGATCAAAAGAGCTCTGTACGGGGTAAAACAAGCACCTCATGCTTGGTACACTCGGATCAACAACTATTTCACTGGACTTGGCTTCACCAAGAGTGAGGTAGATGCAAACCTGTACCAAATTGTGGTGGAGGGTAAAATTTTAATCATTGTTCTTTATGTTGATGATTTAACTCTAACAGGTGATGAGTAGCTGATACACTCATGCAAGGCAGATCTTGCAAAGGAGTTTGAGATGAAGTATTTGGGCCTCCTTCATTATTTCCTTGGATTGGAAATATGGAAACATGAAGGTGAACTGTTTGTGTCTCAAGGCAAGTATTCCCAAGAGATATTTGAGAAGCTTCACATGCAAGGCTGCAAGCCTATCGATACTCCTCTTCCAGGAAATTGGAGGAAAGAGGATGCTACATCAGCAGAGGTAGTGGATACTACTGTTTATTGACAGTTGGTGGGTTCACTCATGTTTTTAGTTAATACAAGACCAGACATATGCTATGCGGTGAACTAGCTTTCACAAGTGATGCTAAGCCTACCAAGCTCTTTTGGAAGGTAGGCAAGCATGTCCTGAGATATCTCAGGGGCACATCTGAGTATGTTTTATGGTACAGACAGACATATGACGTGAATTTGCATGGCTTCACGGATGCAGATTGGGCAGACAGCCCAACGGACAGAAAGAGCACATCAGGAGGGATTTTCAGTATCAAATCTACAACAGTTTCTTGGTACAGCAGAAAAAAAAGGTCCGTGACACTCAGTTTAGCGGAAGCAGAATACACGGCAATAAGTCAAGCTGCATGTGAGGTTATCTGGATGAGGAAGATCCTAGTCTGTTTGTTCGGTTCACATTTAGATCCCACAGTGATACATTGTGATAATCAAAGTTGCATTAAACTCTGGATTAATCCTGTGTTTCATGATAGATATAAACATATTGATATTCGATATCATCATATCAAAGATTGTGTGCAGCGAAAGATCATGTTGCTTCAGTACATTCCTACGGAGGATCAAGATGCAGATATTCTGACGAAGGCGCTCACCAGGAGAAAATTCGAATACCATAGAGGCAGGATCGGGGTGAAAGATAATCCCTATATTGTTGAGGGGGAGTGTTGAGATTCAACAAGATGATGATCTTAGTAAAAAGAGTTGCCTTCACTAAGTGGGCCCGTAGGATATTTTTGGCGCAAGTCTATTTTTAGACATGGTGATCATATTTCAGAAGTTGCAGAATGCTATTTGTGGATGGTTGGTCAAGTTGGAAAAATAGATGAAATTCTATTTTTAGAATATTGGGCGAAGTCTATTTATAGATCTTCGATCTAAAAATAGAAGTGTCAATTATTATTAGCTCTTAATAATAATCCGACAATAAACAACAACTTATTCTCTTGGAGCACTTAATTACAGTGCACAGATTTGGAAAATCGTTGGAGAAATAATTACACAATTGAAGTGAATAGTGGTTCATGTACGGAGGACCTGGGCTTAGAACTAAAGGACAGAGTTATGACAAGAGTTGGAATTTTAGTTCATGGAGTTGTATTCATTAACTCTGTTAGATTCATAATGAGCTATTACCTAGTCTGAATCGAATGATACACTAGTGAGAGTGGAGTGAATTAACGAAGCACTAATTCACAACAATAACTCAGAATCAACCTAACAATACAACAGCCATTGGTCAAAGGTATGGCGCTCCAAAAAAGACCAAAGTGGAGAGATAGGTGAAAGGGAATTTATGAAGTCAATGATTCAAATGAAATTATTGTTGATCAGTGGTTGTCATTGATGTCAACCCAAGTAGCACCAGGGCTACCCCAATATTGCATGGGAATTTTTACTTACCAAATTAATATATTCTGGGTCAAGAATTCTTTTGATGGTTTCTACTTGTCGAAATGTTTCTGTTGATATATGGCATGCCATGTAATTCTTCACGGTTTGAGAGATATTCATGTTTGAAGTTTGTAACCCCAGTTAGTGGGCTAAAACTTCATGGGGTTTTGGCATGGATCATTGTAAATTAATAATTAATATTTTTTAAGATCCTAAAATCCCTCCCACTTTCACTTGTGGAAGACCCTTTCAACCTAAGCATTTATATAAATTGTGATCCTCATATCCTCCTTATGCAAGGGATTTCACCATCTGAAACAGGTCATCGTGGAATTTTTGCTCCAAATTTTTCTCTAAGAAGGGTCAAAATTTGAAATTTTTATGAGACGAAGCTGAAATATTGAGGAAGCTCCTATGAAAATTTCAGATCAAGGTGCGCAGTATTTTCAGAGAAATGATCAGCAGAAGTCAGTGTTTTTGCAGGCTCCTAAAATTCATCTCAAAGAAGTGACCTTGGGAAAATCGTCATAACTCTCTCTCTGAGTATCAAATTGGAATTATGTAAAAATTGGAAGATAGTGCACATAATTTAGTTTCCGCTCTATCAATTTCAGAGTTGAATGAATAAAATTTGACACGTGGCATGCCGTACAAGTTCGCTCTACTGAAACAGTCCATACTTAGGGCATTGTGATAAATTTGGCATAAATCTCTCTTGAAGAATCCAAATTGGGTAAGACCTACGGAATTGGAAATATGACTCAGAGGAATACTACAGGACCAAAAATCAAATATTGGGGATCTAAAGTAACAGAGATACACAAGATTCAGTATCGAGCTCCTAGAAGGCAAGAAAAAGCTATATCATGTGTTGTCAAGGGTTGCAAAGGACTAGACTTTCTAGGGCAGCAAAGCAAAGCAAGGTGCAGTAGAGGGTAGCATGACAAGAGCAACAACCAAGGTGCAGAACAAAAGCAAGAATTTCATCACATGAGGTCTTCAAGTGGGCAGCACTGCATACAGTCACTGTAAAGGTATCATTGTACTAATTCATTGTAAATACATTATTGTAAAAATTGTTCTAGTGTCTATCTGCCAAGAGTTGAAGAGGCAGTGTCGGGAGGTCTAGGATCATCATTAGGTGGTTGTGTCATAGTTGGGGTTATGGTCTAGTGTGTCTTCTTCTTCTACATCATTCTATATCATTGTAAAGTGGACCATTTTCCCTGGTACGAGAGTCCATTCTTCTTTTATTCTTCTATAGGGTGGTAGGGTGGTGTTAGGGTGAGTTGTAGCTCATTGGGTGTTGGGGCATCCGTTCAGTTGACTACTGAAGAATCTCGGGCGTTGGAGCGTCCATCCAGTGGGAGCTGGAGAAGAATGCTTTTCTAGATTCTAGGAAGTTGGAGCTTTATTTTCAACTGGAGTTGAATATTAAAGAATTATTAGAAAAGCATTAGGTGGTTTTTGTCCTGGAGTGGGTTTCCACCTTAAAAATTGTGTGCATTTTTGTTCCTCTTGTTTTATTGCTATCATTGTACAAACACCGATAATAATTGAAGATTAAATAATTCTCTAATTGAAAGGAATACTGATTCACCCCCCCTCTCAGTATTTCCAACAATTGGGATCAGAGCTTGGTTCCTTCAATAGAAGTTTAAAAACTGGAAGGAGGTCATGGAGCATACCAAGAATGGTGTACCTCTGTTCAATGAAAACAATTATGAAATCTGGAAAGGAAGAATGGAGGTATATCTCTTGGTGCAAGGTTACGAAGTATGGGAAACTGTTCCAAATGGATTTACATCAATCACAAATGAGCAAGGTAAGAAGAATTTGGTAAATGATGCAAAAGCAAAGAATATTATTATCAGTGGACTTATTGAATTTGATTATCATAAGGTGTTGGGTTGTAAAACCGCCAAAAATTTTATGGGACAAGCTTGAGAATATATATGCAAGTGACTTAAATTCCAAAGAAGCAAAGCTTCAAATCTATAGATCAAAATTTGAGCAACTCAGAATGAAAGAAGATTGCAACATTGCTGCATAATTCCAATACGTTGATGAAATAACCAATACTCTGGAAGGATTGGGAGATCCAGTTGATGAGAAGACTATTATACAAAAGATTCTTAAAACGTTACCAGGGAGATTCAACCCAAAGGTATCGGTCTTAGAATATAGTGCAAATCTGGACAAACTCAACAAAGAGGAATTACATGGAGTTCTCATAGCATATGAAATGAGACTTGATGAAGAAGAGGGTACTTCACATCTAGAAACTACGTTCGTTGCATATAAGAAAACCCATAAGGACAAACAACCTTCAATTGAAAAGACATGCACCTGCAAGTGTGAAGAAAAGAGAGATGATGAAGAAGGTCTTTCAGATGAAGAATATGCTTACTTTACGAGAAAACTAAAAATTGGTAAGGGAAAATTTAAAGGTAAACTTCCATTGATATGTTTCGGCTATGGTGAGGTTGGGAATTTCGTATCAAAATGTCCGAACATAAGTGATGGCAACTCAAAAGGAAAGAAAGGCTTTTATAAATTCAACAAGCAAGGATCCAAAAGGAACTTTCTCTCTAAAGAAGATAGCTTATCATCCAATGAAGACAATGACAGCGAAGAAGAAGCCAATGAGAGAGTATTGTTTATGGCCAAGCACAATAAACAAGAGGTATCAAACAACGAAGAAGAAGGATTGAACATAGAAGAATTTTCTAAGGAAGAAATCAAACTTATAAAAGAGCTCAAGGCAGAGAAGATCTGTTCCAATACTCTTGAGGAACAAGTTCAAGGTCTCAAAATTGAAGTTGAAGAACACAAATGCATTGAAGAGTCACTTCAAAAGAAGTTGGAAGAAAGCAACCAAGAAAAGGAAGAATTAGAAGCCGAAGTAGTCTCGCTGCGTAAGGAAGTGAAGAAAGGAAAAACTATCCAAAACTATGCCAACAACTCAAGGGCATTGGAAGAAATCATCAACAATCAACGATATTACAATGACAGAATTGGCATTGGTGACAAAGAAGAAGAAGCAGGACCTTCTACAACAAAATACACTGAACCTATGAGATTTGACATGCATGTAGACTTCATTGGACAAGATTCACAAGAACAACCTTGGAAGACAATTCCTCGACGAAGATTTTCATCCAGGTACCAACATATTTTTTATGGCTACTGTTATTCATGTGGAAAAGTTGGTCATAAAGCTGTAGAATGTCGCACGTACCCAAGGAATGAATACAATTCTAGGAGATCTGTCAAATATGAACCTCCCAGGGCTTAGTGAAACATCAATATATTTGAACATTTAAGAAATAATATCGAATGTTACAAATTTCGAAACTTTGGACACATAGCCAGAGACTGTAGACTTGAAAATCCTCCATAAGAATCTTTGAAGCCATAGAAATAACGAACATGGAAGAAGAATAAGACTGATAATTGTGCTTTCACTCTCAAGGCTCAAAACAAAAAAGATGTGTGGTATGTTGATAGCGGTTGCTCAACGCATATGACTGGAGATAGAAATAAATTTGTATCTCTGAAAGATAAGAAGGATGGAACCGTGTCCTTTGGAAATGATGGATCTTCAAATGTTATAGGATCAGGTACTGTCACTCTTGAAAGCAAAGATGCTCTAGCCAAGAATTTTCTATTGGTTGAAAACATGAATCACAATCTGCTCAGTTTTGGACAAATGTGTGATCAAGGACACACAATACTATTCAACTCCACAAAATGTGAAATCAAGAAAGGCAGGTATGGTGAAATTGTGGCTACAGGAAGTCAAGCTCCAAACGACATATATGTTATGGATGAAGCAACTAAAGCATGTATAATAGCTAAAGAGGATGATATAATATTTGGTAGCAATGATGATCGACTAAGTAAGAAGTTTGCTACAAATATGCAAAGTGATTTCGGGATGTCTTTACTTGGTGAGCTGACATACTTCTTAGGGCTTCAAATATCTTAGCAAGAGAAAGGAATATTTATATGTCAAGCCAAGTACATTAAGGAAATGCTCAAGAAATTTAAAATGGAAGATTGCAAACCCATCCTTACTCTAATGGTAACAGGTTGCAAATTGAGCATAAACGACTCATCTAAGGATGTGGATAAAAGGTTGTATAGATCTATGGTTGGTAGTCTTCTATATGTAACAACCTCCCAACCAGATGTTATGCAAGTAGTTGGACAAGTAGCAATATTCCAAGCAGCACCAAAAGAATCACATATTATTGCCATCAAAATAATTATTCGATATCTAAAGGGAACAACAGAATATGGCTTGTGGTATCCCAAGGGTAAGAATCTCATTATTCATTCCTTTACAGATGCAGATTGGGCAGGAAGTGTTGATGATTGTGAGACTACTCGTGAAGCATTGGAATATCTTCGCTAAAATCTTTGGATTCTCCCAAGTTCTCATTAGATTTTCCTTATTCAGAATATAAAGGGGGAGTGGAAGTGTGTACAGGTCTGCAGGATGGTTGTATGTCAGGGGGAGTGGAAGTGTGTACAAGTTCCACAAGATGGTTGTGTGTCAGGGGGAGTTACCCTTTTCCATTGATTTCAAAAGGGGAGATAATGTTGTAGGAAGAGGTGTCATGTTCGCAGGGGGAGTACTTGTGTTGCCATCAATGCCAAAGGGGGAGATTGTTGATCAACGGTTGTCATTGATGTCAACCCAAGAAACACTAGGGGCTACCCCAATATTTCATGGGATTTTTGACCTACCAAATTAATATATTCTGTGTCAAGAATGTTTTTTATGGTTTCTACTTGTCGAGATGTTTCTGTTGATATATGGCACGCCACGTAATTCTTCACGGTTTGAGAGATATTCATGTTTGAAGTTTGTAACCCTAATTAGTGGGCTAAAACCCCATGGGGTTGTGGCATGGGTCATTGAAAAGTCATAATTAATATTTTTTAAGCTCCTAAAATCCCTCCCATTTTCACTTATTGAAGTCCCTCTCAACCTAAGCATTTATATAAATTGTGATCCTCATATCCTCCTTATGCAAGGGATTTCGCCATCTGAAACAGGTCATCGTGGAATTTTCACTCTAACATTTTTTCTATGAAGGTTCAGAAGCAGAAATTTTTATGAGGCGAAGCTGGAATCCTAAGGAATCTCCTGTGAAAATTTCAATTCAAGGTGCACAACATTTTTGGAGATATGATCAGTGGAAGTCAGTGTTTTTGCAGGCTCCTGAAATTCATCTAAAATAAGTGACCTTGGGAAAATCATCATAACTCTCTCTTTGAGTATTGGATTGGAATTCTATAAAAAGTGGAAGATAGTGCATGGAATGTAGCTTTCTCCCTATCAATTTTAGAGCTGAATAAAGAAATAGTGACACGTGGTACGTCTTACAAGTTTTCTCTACTGAAATAGTCCATAATTAGGGCATTGTGATAAATTGGGCATAACTCTCTCTTGAAGGATCCAAATTGGGCCAGACATATGGCATTGGAAATATGACTCAGAGGAATACTATAAGACGAAAAATCATATATTGGGGATCTGAAATAACAAAGATACACAAGATTCAATATCGAGCTCCTAGAAGGCAAGAAAAAGATACATCATGTGTTGTCAAGGGTTGCAAAGGACCAAACTTTCTAGGGCAGCAAAGAAAAGGAAGGTGCAGCAGAAGGTAGCATGACAAGAGCAGCAACCAAGGTGCAGAACAACAACAAGAATTTCATCACATGAAGCCTTCAAGTGGGCAGCACTGCATACAGTCACTGTAAAGGTATCATTGTACTAAGTCATTATAAATACATTATTGTGAAAGTTGTTCTAGTGTCTGTCTGCCAAGAGTTGAAGAGGCTGTGTCAGGAGGTCTAGGATCATCATTAGGTGGTTGTGTCATAGTTGGGGTTATGGTCTAGTGTGTCTTCTTCTTCTACATTATTCTATATCATTATAAAGTGGACCATTTTCCCTGGTGCGGGAGTCCATTCTTCTTTTATTCTTCTATAGGGTGGTAGGGTGGTGCTAGGGTGAGTTGTAGCTCATTGGGTGTTGGGGCATCCGTTCAGTTGACTACTGAATAATCTAGGGCGTTGGAGCGTCCATCCAGTGGGAGCTGGAGAAGAATGATTTTCTAGATTCTAAGAAGTTGGAGCTTTATTTTCAATTGGACTTGAATATTAAAGAATTATTAGAAAAGCATTAGGTGGTTTTTGTCCCAGAGTGGGTTTCCACCTTAAAAACTGTGTGCATTTGTGTTCCTTTTGTTTGCTGCTATCATTTTACAAACACTGATAATAATTGAAGATTAACTGATGCTCTAATTGAAAGGAATACTGATTCACACCCCCTCTCAGTATTTCCAACAATTATCTCCTTGAAAGATAAACTCAAAGACATGAAAATGAACAAGGGAGAATCTGTGCAATCCTACATCATGAGAATATCTCTCCTTAGAGATCAATTGAAAAGATTTGGGAAACCTTCATCACTACTATAAGAAACATCAATGTCCTCTTATCATTTGATGAAATTGTTGGAAAGCTGACTCAAGAATAATCAAGGTTGATATCAAGAGGAATGATTCAAAAACATGAAGAGGGAGAGTCCGCTGCATTTGTCACACAAAACAAGAAGAAGAAAGGAAAAGAGGTACGTCAAGAAAGCCTCCACCTTGAGATACAAATAGAAGTAATGATAGAAAATTATCTCACATTGAATGCTACAATTGTCACAAGAAGGTTCATTATGCTCGAGATTGCCCCGAGAAGAAAAATGGTCCACGCTACAACACTAGAAGCAAAAACATGTTTTATGATTGAAGGAGAAGAGATGACCGAAGGAATGATTGAAATGGAAGAGATGAAAAAAGAATAAGAGATGATCCAAGTGACCATGAATAATACCTTCGTCCTCAAAATAAGTAAAGATACTCCAGGTATGAAAGTAACATTGGAAAAAAATTTGAATATATTATTATTTACTTTCGTACTAGTTCCTATCCTCCAGATTCATGGTATAGTTGGTTGGTTGATAGTGGGTCCACTCATCATTTCTCTGGGTATAAATAATCTCTCTATAATTTGGTAGAGAGGGAGTTAAATTTGAAAATTATTCTTGGAGACAACTCTACTCATCTCGTGAAAGGATTTCGGTCTATCAAATTTCATTTGGAATCTGGGAATGTGTTTTTCTACATGATGTGATGTATGTGTCAGGATTGAAGAAGAATTTGGTGTCTATATATTATTTGGAAGAAAAAGGGATGAGGGTTGCCTTCATCATGGGAAAGGTTCTAACTTGGCATGTTGGATCACCTATGAGAGATGAATTTACATTGGGATCAAGATTTGAAGGACTCTACAGGGTTACTAGAAGACCTCTCCTAACATTGGTCCATGATACAAATCATCTAAGCGAACTATGGAACCAAAGGTTGGCTCACTTACATTATTATGCTCTTCCAAAATTGAAGAAATTGGTCTTTGGTATTCCTAATGTTCAAGCACAACATGATGGAGTATGTCTAGAATGTTCTAGTGGTAAGAAGACAAGGGTACCATTCCCCTCTAGCGAGAACAAGACAAATGAAATCCTCCATATCATTCATTCCAACTTGGGTGGTCCAATTCCCATACATTCTCTTGGTGTCCATCTTTATTACATCACATTTATTGATGATTTTTAAAGAAATACGTGGATATATTATCTGAAGCACAAGGATGAAGCCTTCGAAATGTTCAAGGAGTTCAAAGCTTTGATCGAAATTAAAACAAGGAAGAAAATCAAGATATTCATGTATGACAATGGTGGAGAGTACACTTCAAATGAGTTCATTGATTTTTGAAAGAAGGAAGGTATCAAGAAGGGGACAACCACGCTATATACTCTCAAACAAAATGGAGTAGCAAGTCTATTGTAGAAGCCGCTTGTGCTATGCTCCATGATCAAAAGTTACCAAATTTCCTTTGGGGAGAAGCAAAAATGTTGTCGTATATGTTCAAAACAGGGTGCCTCATCAAGCATTGGAAAAAAAACCCACGAAGAAGTATTCACAGGTGTCAAGCTCGATGTTAGCCATCTTCGTATATTTGGCTGCCCCATATACTTTCATGTTCCAAAGGAGAAAATAAACAAGCTGGAAGCCATGGGAAGAAAATATACATTTGTTGGATATTGTGAAAATTCTAAAGCTTTTGGAATATATATTCTTGATCAAAGTAAAGTTGATATTAGTGGGGATGTAACATTCGATGAAGAAAATCCCTTGGAAAATCAAGGGACCTTCCTCCACCTCCACCTGAGAAGAAGAATAATGATATGGATATTTTAGATGGTACTTTCGTGCCTGAATCTGAGACAAATATTGTTGATGATCCTATGGAGACCATGGATCCCTTAGATCCTCCTCCATGTGATACTCCCACCAGGAAGAGGCCAATTTGGTTTTGAGACACATTACAGGATGATGAGAGATGAGATCCCATTCAAAGATCATTTAGAGAAAGGAAGAAGCCATGTGGGTACCAGGGATATGTTGTAGCCATGAGTATTATAATTCAAGATGAACCTTCCAAAATCGAAGAAACTGTAAAAGATAAAGTTTGGAAAGATGATATGGCCGAAGAATATGAATCGATTATGAAATATAATCTATGGGAAATTGTGCTGATACCAAAGGGGAAATCTGTGGTGACTTCAAAATGTCTTTTCAAGATCAAGCATGGAGTTAATGGTAGCATTGAGAAATACTAGGAAAGGTTCGTGGCTTGAGTATTCCCTAAAAAAGAGGGAGAATATTGTGATGATAAATTCACACCCGTGGCACGATATACAACCATTCTTCGATAGTTTCCCTTGCCGCAAGTCAAGGATGGAATCTTCATCAGATGGACGTAAAGACAACATTTCTCCATGGTATGTTACAGGAAGAGGTATACGCTAAGCAACCGCAGGGATTTGAAGTAGAGGATCGAAAGAAACATGTATGTAGGTTTAATAAGGCATTATATGGTTCGAAGCAAGCCCCCAGAGCATGGTATGCATGCATAGGTAGTTATTTGATGAAGCTGGGATTCACAAGAAACAATTTTGATCCCAACCTCTACTTCAAGGAAGTCCAAGGTATGCCAATAATTTTGGTTTTTTATGTTGAAGATATATTCTTGATAGGTAGTGAGCCCCTGATCATAGAGTGTAAGTGGTAGATAGCCTCTGAATTCAAGATGAAGGACCTTGGACTCATGCACTAATTTCTAGGCCTTGAGGTGTAGCAAAAAACTAGTGAGATATTCCTTTCACAAGGAAAATATATTTGAAGTTGTTGGAAATATTTGGAATGACAGAATGCAAGTCACTACCCACACCGATGGAAATGAACTTCAAGAAGTTATGTGGAGAAGTTGCAGGATTTGATTTGGAAAATCCATCTAAGTATAGATAGTTGATTGAGGCTTTGATGTTCCTATGAACACTCATATAGACATATGCTATGCAGTGAATACATTGATTCAATTCATGACCGAGCCTCCCCATGCACATTGGGTCGCTGCCAAACACATTCTGAGATAATTGCATGGAAAAATCACACTTGTTTTGAGATATACTACTAGAGATATTTAAATTCATGGATACACTAATGCAAACTGGGAAGGAAATGTTATCAACAAGAACAATACATCTAGATGTTGTTTTAGTCTTGGATTTTCCGTGATATCTTAGATGAGCAAGGAGAAACAGTCCATAGCATTGAGTACCATCAAGGTAGAGTATATTTCCGCTAGGATGGCTAGATGTGAAGCAATATGGTTTAGAAAGCTCTTTGGAGAGTTATTCGAGGAGGTCCTGGACACTACAATGAGATCCCAGGGTGAGGAATTGAGGTAGAGGGCTCCTGGGGTTGAGGGATATCTGGAAAATAGGGTCGTAGATGTTGCTAATCTATCTGTTACCCATAGGGTTGGAGATGTTTCTCCCCTATATTGGTATTTTTAGAGGATACCCCAATTGGCATCATACCCACAAGCTAGTGTTGTTGGGATTGCCGCTCCCCATCTGGCCAATGGGTTGCGAGTGTACTTGGGGTGTACAACCTAGATTGATTATGATGCAAGTGTTCTATCACATGAATCTTGAGGGTCAAGAGATAGGCTGGGTTGAGATGTGCTCCTTTATATCATCTATTGCTCTGTATGGGGTTGTATATGTTTAGCTCCCCCATGTGATTCCAGGTTGATATGTGCTCCCTGATGTAGATTCAAGTTGAGATGTGCTCCTTGATATTATTTTCGGATTGATATGTTCTCTCCAATGTTATAGAGGCTAGAAGATAATTCTCCCTAATTATTCTTCTATAGATTCGAGAATTTTTTAATAGATAGAGTTGAGTAGATATGGGAGATGATATGACGGCAAGATATACATGACATATTGATCGATGGTCAGATATTGAAAGGTGGAATTCTCCCTAGTTGAGAGGGAGTGTTAAAATATGCAAATATGGTCAAATTCCACTTTGGACAAATTATTTGATGTAGGTGATTATTTCATTTAATTATCATTTTCGAGAGGACCAAAATTGACCTAAATATCACTCAAATCAGATAAGGGAAAGTGTACTTATGAAGGAAAGCCCACATATGCACATTTGGATAAGGTCAGCCCTAAAGCTAATTGGAAACCCATGGGAGCTTATAAATACAAGTGAAATCAAGCTCATTTGGAAATCATCAAGAATATTCTTCTTCTCTTCTTCATTGATTGGTTCACACAGGTCTGAGGTTGGGTTGTCAAAAGAAGTTCGTAAAGGTTAGAAATTATTGGGTCTGAGGCTTGCATCTATTTTAGGGTTTTTGGATTATAGTCGCAGGCATGTCACAAAGAATTTTTTTCCACAATTGCTATCTTGCAGGCTCAAGGGTGCGAATGAAAGCCTTCAACTACTCCCATAACTCCTCCTGCATGCGACCAAGAAGTTTGACTCAGATTTGACCGAAGACTGAAGTTAACCGTAGACATGAAAAGTTGTCTCTGATATATTTTGATGCTAGAATAATATTTATGATTGTTGTTGGGTTGTTTTGTTGGATGATATTGTATTGGGATCATTGTACTCTATGCCGAACATTTTATGACAATCTAATAGAAGAATGTTTTTCAAAGGATTTGACCCCTATTGAGGTTTTTCTCTGGTCTTTGACCAAATCCGATGTCTCTTGTTGATGTGTTGATTGTTTCCTTTGTCATTGCATTTATTGTTGTATCTTCAATTACTATTGATGAATGGAAATAATAATTATAATTGAAAATATTGCTAATTTAAGTATTGAATTAGGCTAAAGTAATTGATTCAACATAGAACAATCTGAAAATTCAATAGAGGGCCCATGACATGAAATACATGTCAAGTTTTGAAGAACAAATTCAGAGTGATTAAGGAATGACTTAGGGATGCCCAACATGATATAAGGATTTAAATACTACAATGCGATTTTAACCGAGGTTGAACTTCTCTTAAACATATTGGAGACATGCCATTTGACTTGACAACATTTGACTTGAACTAGGACCAAATAACAATATCAAGACTTTCACTGAGGTATGATAAAATGAAAGGTAAATGGATTTCTAAACCTTCACATGAAAAAGTGGCGGAGTGTCATGTTCAGGAGTAACATACTTCATTTTCAAATACAAAATATGAATGTTTCTCTCCAATCCCACCCCAACATTATTGGCAAGTACCTCTTTAGTTTTACACAAGATTGAGGAGGATAACATATGCTTGTCATATAAGCCCATCCTTTGGATGAGTCCTTCAAAGTATTTTTAATGAACCCTAGTAAGGAGTGGCTAGGTGTCATCATGATTTATGAGTCCAACATTGTTTACGTTTTACAAGTTCAATGAAGGGGTATCTCAATTTATTTTTCATGTTTAGAGAGTTTGAAAAAGAAATAAAAAGGAAACTCCACAAGGACCATTTTCGTAAATTTAGTCTCTTAGGGCTAAAAAATTATAAAATAATACAATAGAGAACTCTTTTAGTCATGATTTGACTAAAGTATTCCTTTTTCATAAATAATTTACTCAGTTCAGAAAATGGTTAAACTTATACTATGTAAATGTTCCTTCAAATCCTTTTATGAGTGTGAATGAAACAAGCTTACTTGGCTTCATTTCCATATTTTGAGAGCCATAAAAGGGCTTAAATATAACTCAAGGGGGTTTATTTTTCATATAGTTTTAACGAGCCCGAAAATGTGATAAATGCATACTCTTTCCATTACATTATTTTCAACATTTCAACATGTTATCTGCACACTAAATTCAAAAAATCATTATTATTTTTCTTCGAAAAATGGATAGAAAGAGATAAATTTTGATTAATTAGGTAAAAATTGGGAAAAATTATAATTAAAAATAACTTAAGTTTCTATAAAAGTCCAAAAAGTCATTTTATTTTTACTATTTGAGTTTTTACCATTGCAGAGCTGAAAAAAGTCCTTTTTACCCTTGATCTTTTGGAGCAGATTTCTACCAATCTAGTGGATGATTTCAAGCGTTGTTTCTTCCAGGTGAGATCTCTCTCCCTCCTCTCCATTTTCATGGTTCCATTTTTAATTTTAAACAGTCATATTTATGGATTCGAGCTTGTTAAGCAACCTAGGTTGTGTCGTAGAATCGTCACGGGTTTTCTCTTCGGACTCGTGATGGTCATGGATCTGAAGATAAAAAGCATGGTGACAATGATTCATTTTAAAAAACATACGTGAGGGGTAGAAAACATTTTTTTTAAATTTCTCATGAAATCCATTCAAATTTTCGAAAAGCTTCTGGTCTAATATTTTCCCCTTTTATTTTTAACAGACTTTAATCCATCATGGTGGTTGAATGGAGGGAAATGGAACATGAAACTGAGGATTTCATAGCAGTAAATGATTGAAGCACTATGATAACACTTCAATGAAGTGGATTGGCCAATTTTTTCTTAATTCCTAGCACAAGAACTCAACTAGATCTCTTGGATTTCTTGGTAAGAGCATCGAATGTCAATAAACAACATTTTCAAATTGGTTCACATTCCCTTAAAATTGAAGTAGAAGATATTTATTTCTCGACTGGGCTATCACGGAGAGGAGCTAGGGTTTTTTTATCTAGCTATTAAGATCGTGGTGAATCCATAAATTACTAGATTGTTGATTATTGTGTCCAAGGATTTCGTAAAACAAGTAGTGGAAAGATTGAGATAAAGTGTTAGGTCCCTATATTACCAGTATAGTCCCTTATTGTTATTAGTGTAACCCCTTTATTGTTATTATCGTACCCTTGTAACCCCCATTTTGTTATTATTGTGCCCTTAAATTATTATTGTTAGGTCGGCTAGGATTACATTGTGGCCCACTAGGATTACATTATGGCCACATGGACTCCTATATATAGAAAGGAGGTTTTGTAAATTGTATAATCCAAGAATTGTTCATTTATGTAATGTATTGGAGGTTTCCCCCTCGAAGTGGATTATTTATAAGGCGTTGATATCTCTTTTCTTCTATTTTTGGAGCTGGTTACACAACATTTGGTATCAGAGCTTTGGATTCTAGGGTTTCGCTGCTCCAAACAGGTCATCGTGGAATTTTCACTATAACGTTTTTTCTACAAAGTTTCAGAAGCTGAAATTTTTAAGGTGCGAAGCCGAAATCCTAAGGAAGATCTTCTAAAAATTTCAGAGCTTGGTTCCCAATATTTTTTGAGATATGATATGTGGAAGTTAGGTCTTTTTTCAGGCTCCTAAACAGGTCATCGTGGAATTTGCGCTATAACCTTTTTTCTACGAAGGTTCAGAATCTGAAATTTTTAGAGTGCGAAGCTGAAATCCTGAGGAAACGCGTCAAAAAATTTCAGATCTTGATTCACAATATTTTTGGAGATATGATCTGTGGAAAGTGGTGCTTTTTCATGCCCCTGAATTTCATCTCAAAGAGGTGATCGTGGGAAAAGTTCAATAACTCTCTCTCTGAGCATCGGATTGGAGTTCCGTAAAAAGTGGTTGCAAGTACATGGAATTTAGTTTTGTGGCTATCAATTTTAGAGGCGAAGGACGAAACAGTGACACGTGGCAAGTCGTACAAGTTCACTCTACTAAACCAGTCCATAATTAGGTCATTGTGGGAGATTGGACATAACTTTGTCTTGGAGAATCCAAATCAGGTCAGACCTGTGTCATTAAAAAGAGAATTCACAGGGCTACTTCAGTGCTGAATTTTATATATTGAGGAGCCAAAATCACAGAGATAATCAAATTTCAATATCGAGCTCCTCAAAAGCAAGAAAAAGGTGTGTATTGTTTTCCGAATTGCATAAGTCTTGTTTGAAAAATCAATTTGAATTGATTCCAAGGGCATATTGTAGAATATATATCGGTATTGGGTTCTAAAAAATGCCCCGTAAAAATAATTCAACACCCATTAAGCCTTCAGAAGGCTCTACTATGACTCATGAAGATGAAGAATTGCAACATGATCTATCAAAATTACAAGAGCAAATGCACCAAATTTCGCTCTCACAAAGAGCAGCAAAAAATGAAATGGAAGTTTTGAAGAAAGGCGTGGAAGCAAAGATGGATGGTGTGAAGAATAATATGGATGGTTTGAAGAAAGGCGTGGAATCTAAGATAGATGGCATGGAAGCTGGCATGGAATCTAAGATGGATGACATGGAAGCTAAAATGGAAAACATGAAGAATGATCTAAAAGCGGACATAGAAGGTTTGACAAAGTTGATACAAGAAATGTTTCCTAATGGTGAAAAGATAGTAGAGGAAACTCATGATGAGAACAAAATAAATGTTAATCGTGATTTCATAAACTCTACTGTTGGAGGGAAGAACCACCATATTCCAAAAATGGATATGAGGAATTTCGATGGAAAGGATCCTGTAACATGGATACTACAGATGGAGCAATATTTTGATCTCCATAATGTGCAAAACACACAAAGGTACGCATTGCAACTTTACATTTAGAACAAAATACATTTGTATGGTATCGATGGCTTTGCTCCCGTAAAAAAATTGTCACTTGGTCAATTTTTACGGAGGAAATGATAGCACATTATGAGGATACAAAGAGCAACACCTTCTTTAGCCAATTGATAAATCTCAAACAAAGGGTTTAGTGGGGCAGCACATTGAGGACTTCCAAAAATTGAATATAAGGGTAACTGATATTCCAGAGGAACACAGGATTGATCTCTTCATAGGCACTTTAAAGGATAACATCCAACATGAAGTTCGTGTTTTGGAACCTGATTCATTGGAGAAGGCATTCAGGTTGGCAAGAAAAGTTGAATGTAAGATTATGGCGTCAAGGAAGCCTACCACTCAATTCTATAAAGAAGGAAGTGTTGCTACGCCTAGATTTCCACAACCTACAAGGTTGACACCACAACAATTGGAAGAAAAAAAGAGCAAAAGGGCTTTGCTACAGTTGTGATAGCAAATACACTAAAGGTCATAAGTGTGCTGAGAAGAAATTATTTTACATAGATTGTGAAGAAGAAGAAGAAAATGAACAAGAAGAGGATATACACCAGGAACCAGCCCTAGAAGAGGAAGAAATGAATCCGACCATATCGTGTAATGCACTGGAAGGCATTACCACTCCTCAAACTCTCAAGATAGAAGGACATATCAAGAAGAAAAAGGTAATAGTGTTGATTGATTTAGGTAGCACCCATAATTTTATTCATTGAAAGGTAGTCAAGGAATTAAATTTTTTCCTGTACCCAGCACCAGAATGTCAAGTGATGGTGGAAAATGGAGGAACTATAAATTGCTTTGGAAAATGCCATAATATCAAGCTAACCATTGGGGAATATGTATTTACTAGTCCAATGCTTTCCATTCCTATGGGAGGTGCTGATGTTGTACTAGGAGTACAATGGTTACAATCTTTGGGGACAGTAGCTTTTAATTTTCAAGAACTTTTCTTGAAATTTTTTTCAGAAGGAAAGGAAGTCTAATTACGGGGTATTGTAGGGAAGTCGGGAAAGATAATAAGCTCTAATGTCATGACAAAGCTTCTAAAGTAATAACAACGAGGTGTAATTGCACAATTATGCTCACTAGAAGTTCCAACATCAAAATCATCTATTTCTGCAGATCTCCAACAAGTCTTGGACAACCATTCCAATGTGTTTGAAACTCCCAAAGGACTCCCACCTATTCGTGATCATGATCATGCTATTCATTTGATTCCAGGAAGTGTTCCTCCAAACATCAGGCCTTATAGATATCCTTACGTCCAAAAGAGCGAAATTGAACGTATGATTGCAGAAATGTTAGAGGCGGGTATAATTCAACCCAGTCAAAGTTCTTTCTCTGCTCCTGTAGTGTTGGTACACAAGAAGGATGGATCATGGCGAATGTGTACGGATTATAGGGAGCTCAATAAGCTCACCATTAAAGACAAATTTCCCATTCCTGTGATTGATGAATTATTGGATGAATTACATGGAGCAATTTATTTTACCAAGTTGGATCTTCGTTCGGGATATCATCAAATTAGAATGAAGACTGAAGATATTCCAAAAACAGCATTTCGAACTCATGAGGGTCATTATGAATTTTTGGTCATGCCTTTTGGCCTTACCAATGCACCTTCTACATTTCAAGGGTTGATGAATTCCATTTCAAACCCTTCCTTAGAAAATTTGTGCTAGTATTTTTTGATGATATACTAATCTACAGCAGGTCTTGGAAGGATCATGTTGAACATGTTGACAGGGTGCTCAAACTATTGCGGGAGAAACAATTATATGCAAAAACATCCAAATGTTTCTTTGGAGTACAAGAGGTGGAATATCTGGGTCATATTATATCTCACGAGGGTGTTAAAGTAGACCATAACAAAATTAAAGCCATTAAGGAATGGAAAGTCCCCAAGACAATAAAGCAGTTGCGAGGATTTCTCGGGTTAACAGGCTATTATCGCAAGTTTGTTAAGAATTATGGGAGAATAGCGGCACCTCTAACAACATTATTGAAGAAAGATGATTTTCATGGACTCCTGAAGCAACTAAGGCCTTTGAACATCTTAAAGAGGCAATGTGCCTAGCACCGGTCTTAGCTACGCCAGACTTCACAAAAACCTTTATTGTGGAATGTGATGCCTCAGGAAATAGAATTGGTGCAGTTTTAATGCAAGAAGGAAGACCAATTGCTTTTGAAAGTCGTCCAATCAAAGGAAAGTATTTACAAAAACCTATTTATGAGAAGGAAATGTTAGCAATATTGCATGCACTAAAGAAATGGCGAACTTACCTAATGGGAAGACACTTCAAGGTAAAAGTTGATCATGATAGTCTTAAACACTTTTTGGAACAAAGACTATCTTCAGAAGAGCAGCAAAATGGGTCACAAAGATGTTGGGTTATGAATTTGAAATAATCTACAAAAAAGGAAAGCTTAATGTTGTTGCAGATGCACTCTCAAGAAAGAATGAAGAGGTGGAAGCATTGCTTTGTGCCATTTCTATTATCCAACCAGATTGGATAACCGAAGCAAGAGATGAATGGAAGAAGGAAAAAGATGTATGGGAACTCATTCAAAAGTTGCAGCAAGATCCTAGTACATCTAATACATTTAGTTGGAAAAATGATTCCTTATGGTACAAAGATCGCTTATATCTTTGTAAGAATTCCCAACTAAAAAAAAAGATTCTTCTGGAATTGCACACTTCTGCTTTAGGAGGACACTCAGGATTTTTAAAAACTTACCATAGGGTGAAGACAGATTTTTTTTGGGATGGCCTTAAATCTGATATTCAAAATTTGTGGCGGAATGTTTGGTTTGCCAGCAGAATAAAGTTGAGACAGTTAAGAGCCCGAGACTTCTACAACCTTTATCCATTCCAAGTCAACGTTGGGAGGAGATTTTAATGGATTTTATCACAGGTTTACCTAAGTCCGAAGGAAAGAGTGTCATCATGGTGGTAGTTGATAGACTTACCAAGTATGCAAAATTTTGTGCATTATCTCATCCATTTAAAGCAAGTACAGTTGCTACTACATTTATGGACAGAATTCAAAAGCTACATGGAAGCCCAAGGGTTATTGTGAGCGACAGAGATCCCATTTTTACTGGAAATTTTTGGACGAGGTTATTTTCTTGTTTGGGTACTCAATTAGCTCATAGCTCATCTTATCATCCTCAATCCAATGGTCAAACTGAGATAGTAAATAAATGTTTGGAAGGATATCTTCGTTGTTTTGTATCTGATAAACAAACACGATGGGTCAAGTGGTTACCTCTCGCTGAATGGTGGTATAACACTTCCTTCCATACTGCAGCAAAAATGACCCCATTTATGGCACTTTATGGATATCATCCACCATCGATCACATCATCTTTAAGGGAAAATTCGAAGGTTCAAGCAGTGGAAGATCACATTGAGCATCAGCAAGAAGTTCTCCAACTCTTAAAGGATAACCTGAATTTGGCATAAAATCGAATGAAACAACAGGCAGATCAACATCGCAGCGAGAGAAGTTTTGATGTAGGAGATTGGGTATTTTTACGGCTACAACCATACAAAAAAATGTCCCTGAAGCAAGCTAAGAAGGATAATAAATTATCGCCAAAGTACTATGGTCCTTACAAGGTGTTGCAAAAGATTGGTACTATGTCATACAAATTGGAGCTTCCTGCTTCTTCACGAGTGCATCCAGTTTTCCATGTTTCATGCTTAAAAAAGGTTATAGGAGAAAATATTCCAGTTCAAACAATATTGCCAGAACTTGATGAGGCATATTGGAATCTGAAGCGGTCACGGAAACATGAACTCGACAGCTGCGGAATCGATCAATTTCAAAGTATCTCATCAAGTGGAAGAACTTACCCACTGAAGATTCTACATGGGAGGATGAGAAGTTTATACATAAGCACATCGACTTACTCAAGCATTGAGGAAAACACTTTTTTGAAGGAGAGGGGCATGTTAGGTCCCTATATTACCAGTATAGTCCAATATTGTTATTAGTGTAACCCCTTTATTGTTATTATTGTACCCTTGTAACCCCCATTTTGTTATTATTGTGCCCTTAAATTAGTCAGCTAGGATTACATTGTGGCCCACTAGGATTACATTATGGCCACATGGACTCCTATATATAGAAAGGAGGCTTTGTAAATTGCATCATTTAAGAATTGTTAATTCATGTAATGTATTGGAGGTTGCCCCCTCGAAGTGGCTTATTTCTAAGGCGTTGATATCTCTTTTCTTCTATTTTTGGAGCTGGTTACACAACATAAAGGGTGTACGAGATCCACCATTGAAAACTATCCTATTTACCATTACTCAAGTGGTTGGGAGTGCGACTCCCCATGTAGTCACACAATCTCAAATGAAATATGCCATTGAATGCATGAAGCCAGAAGTGTTTAATTGGTGTTAGGGGCTACTGATCAATATGAAAATCATAGCTGAATAGGTGTAAAACTGGTCGGTCAAAGCAGTTTGTATATGGCTCTATACTGGTATCTTTCTTCCTAGAAAGGGTACCACTATTCCAATCTCAGAGGACAGATGTGGATTCTCCTGTGCTAAGGGATACACGTATGAGGAGATAGGTTGATCTGATGGCACGCCATTGTGGCAACCAAATGATGTCATTCACTTCCTCTTTATTTAGATAGATTCATTGACATATCATCATGATCGAGGACTATCCTTATGCCGGTACTGATTTCTCAGGAGATCTTGTTCTAGTCATTCCACCAGGAAAGTTGGAGGAGGAAATCAAGGGTAACCTGGAGTAGGTTGAGCTGTAAATGAAACTCCTTGGAAGGGTTGACCTGTTTGAATTTTAGGATAAAATTTATATGAAATTTTGGGTACACCTTGAACATGTTTCGCAATAGGAATTTGAGGTGTATCCTACATAGGTTGACCAACATGAGCGTGCGGTGAAACTTGAACAGGTTAAACAGAAGGAATATGAGGCATTTCTTTGATAGGTTGTCTAGAGGGAAGCTGAGGCATACTACCATAAGAAAGGTTCCAAGGAGTACCATCCATTCAAGGGAATGGGGAACTAATAAAAGTTTGAGTTCCAATAGTTTTCGGCAAACATGCCTGAGGTGTTTGAGGAGGAGGTTGGTAAGATCCGACAACAGTTTCCCCCCAAGTGGATGATATACACCAACATGATGTTTCCGACTTGTGGGAAAATAAGTAGCATAATATTATTTTCCCCTATTAAGATAAGGAACTATGGGGGGTCGTTGTGGAAATCCTAGGACACCAGATATAAAGAATAAGTTAAGGTGTTTATCTAACCCTTATCGTGTTATAAAATTAGAAAGGTAGAAATATTGTCTTATATTGACAATTACTTGTGATATTATTTTATTCTTATTATCTTTCCTTATGTTATTATTTATCTTCTTCTCATCAAGCAATCATTAAATCAAAAGTATGGCGAGAAATTACACAAAAAGTAGGCACTCAACTAGGGCTGATATCCCTATGAAGGGGAAAACCTAGTAAAAATATTCCAAGTCTAGTAGATTCAAATAAAATTGAGACAAAACAAGACCTTTGACTATACCTAAAGACCTTCCTCAATCCACCAAGTCAGCCCTCCAATATTATTGTGCAAAATTTAGTAGTCTCTTCTTGTCAACCAACTTCAACCTAGCTACAACACCAAATTTTTCCCCCCAGCTTCCATAATTTCGACCCTACTGCAAATCTGAAATTTCGACCCTTTAGCAACAACCCAAAAACTAGAACATGTGGCAGAAGAGAGAGAAATTCAATTTCATTTTACTTGACAAGTGTATTATTATTCTTCTCTAGGGTTTTCTACTTCTTCTTAGGTATTTATCCAAATATTACAGATCAAAATTACTTGTCTTGTGATCCAAATGAGGTCAAGTTGTTTCCTTTATATAGTGGATTTTGGCTCCCAATTAGGCCAATTTGTCTTCCTTGAGGTTGAATTGGTGGAGGAGGCATGAATGACTCATTTTTCATTAAAATATTTTTTCTTTATTGATAGACAAAGCCCAAGAAGGATCTATTACATGATGACATGAACAAGGACTCTTGACATAAACCTTAGAAGCCTACAATGGAGGCTTTGACCTAGAAATAAAATAATAAAGCATGAAACCCATGCTAATAAATAATTTTCTTTTATAATAAAATTTGTTTTTCTTTGTTTTGATAAATATATTACCTATTAACTCAAATACAATTACGAAGACCGACACTAGTTACATTCTTCAACACTCCCTCTTAACTAGGGTTGTATTCATAATTACATATATACATAGGTACATGGAATATCTCAAAATGACATGCTCTATGAAGAGTCACAACACACGCAGTGCTACAGATTATATAGTTGACCAAGGTATCTAATTGGGTTGGACTAAGGTGTGTTCCAATCTTCAGCCATTCTAGATACCATCAGGCTTTAGCTCTAACACCAATCCAAGGATTTAGGTGTGTATCCAAGGCCAAAGCTCCAAGACATAATACTTTAGCCGCTCTCCATACTTTTGGATATAGACATCATCACAAGTCGACCATATGTCCTTCCAATCATATTTCACCCCAAAAAGCATCATATCTCCCTATAAACTAAATTAGACATGTCCATTAGTTCCAACATGCTTAAAAAATGTTCAATCGTTTTATGGAGAGATTAACCTGTATAATCAAAATCCTAATTATCAATAAACTTTAAAATATATATACAAGTTAACATAAGCCTATAATATATTCAAATGTATTTATGCTTCTTAGGTCATTATCATATCAAACAAATCTAGTCAAAAGCTTTACTTCAACTTTTGTAGCTAGACCAAACTCAACCCCAACAATTCTTCCAAAAATAACTTTATAAATTATGAATAACCATCAAAATTGCTTCAACCATTCTCCAATTTCAAACATCCTCATGGCCTTTTCATCAAGTTTTTTCACTTTTATTCAGTCTCCATCTCAACTAGGAAGATATAAACTTTCCTTTATCTAATAAACTATCTTATTCTTCCAATCACATAGTCTCTTCCTTTTTGCATCAACAATTCATCGTAGAATTTAGACCTTCCAAAAATTCATCATTCTTTCATATGAAAACAAGATCATCTATCAAAATTTTAATTTGATTAAGGTTCTCATATCTCCCTCTTTCCATTATGCTCAATATCATCACCAAATTATGAGGTAAGCATTTTCATCATCTTGATGACTTTGTACCTATAAAATTTCAACAATAGGTACAACCAAATGTAAATATATATGTAAAAGAGCATGAATTAAATTATATCAATATAGGGTTAGCATGTCATTATAATAGGAGTATAATAAACAAATTTTTTAGACATTCAAGACCTAAACCTAGTTAGGTTTTATAATCAAACAATAGTTTCATCCATTAGACTTCTTGCAACAACATTTACTATGGTTTCATCACAAACCCTAGATTTATTCATCAAAACTAAATCATATCAATAATCGAAAACATTGTACTTATATTGTCTCATTATTATGCTCTATAATATCAATCTCTACTAGGGTTTTGTTACAAACCCTAACAACATTTTATCTCTAGGGTTCCATTATTATTTCCTAGAAACTTATGAGTCTCATACTAGGGTTTTATTGTAAACCCTAAATACAAACAACAAACTCCAAAATTAGATATACAACAAGTTTTGACCAAGATAGGGTTTCATAGATCCATTTTTTATTGAATATTACAAGGATTTCATCATGAACCCTAATTTAACAAACCCTAAGAAAACTAGGGTCTCTAGACGTTAACAAAAAACCCTAAAAGGCTAGGGTTTTACCATAACATTACCAAAACCCTAAGATTAAGAGAGTAGGATTTCTACAAGAGATCTAAACTTTATCAATAAACACTAAGAAGATTAAGGTTTCATAATCAACATACCCTAAGCATCTAAAGGCTAGGGTTTTATAGTGAACCCTAAGGTTAGGGTTTTATCAAAGCAAAATGACAAGAGATAGATTGATAAGGGTATATTCAATCTAAATATTAATCACCCTAACAAGAATATTTATGATTCAAAACCATAGACATAAGAGAGTTAGCAATACAAAATAAATTTCAAATGAGAATGATCATACCTTTTTATAAAAATAAAATCTTGCAACAAATCTTGTAGTCTAAGACATACCTTGATTTGTTCTTTAACAAACCTTGTAGAGTTTCTTTAGTAGCAAGCTTCCTTTTATGATACAAGTATTTATTTGAATTTTCCTCCATAACCCGTATGTATTCCTACAAGCTTTCCTTCTAAGGAAAATACAAAGAAAGGATTATGAGCATGTAATACAAATAAATATATGTGTGTGGAGGAAATCAAACATGAACGAGGAAACAAAGAAAAATATACTTTTATTTTGGCAAAATGGTGAAGGTTCCCTCTTAATACAATATTTCTAGGGGATACCTACAAATTATAAAAATAACCCAAGAACTTCTAACAAGACATATTATATCAAAGCATAAAAGAAAAAATTTACAAAATTTAAAACAATAATATAGAAGGATATGCAAGGAAAGACTTAATAGTATAAGTATTTGACTTTGAATTCTTCAACCTTCTTCTTCTTGGGTGGAGCTTCATCAACAACTGTTGCATGTTCCATTTATATTTTCTTATTATAGTTCCTAGGTTTTTATGGACATTGATTCTTATAATATCCCATCTTATGACAATGATAATATTATACTTTAGGTACTAGGTCAAATTTCTTCTTTGGTCCCTTAAACTTCTTGTTTCCTCCCTTCTTTTTGTAGTGAGAAGAATAAGAATTTGAAGTGTTGTCCTCATATTATTCCTTATTATTATTTTCTAATGAGATGTGAGATTCTTTTGGACTGCATGCATTCCACATTTCTTCAAATAATGGTGTTTCTTGCTAACTGTTAATGCCTGATGAAAAGGAGCTCCATGATTTTGGCAGACCTAGTAGAGAAAAAATCACAATTTCTTTGTCTGGAATGATTTCATCAATGGCTTGGAGCTCATCTCTTATTAGGGAGATCCTCACAAAACATGAAGACACGATATCATATTTTGTCATCTTCATTGTTCGTAGTTCATTCTTGAGACTAGTAATTTGTCCAATGTTCTTGATAGTTAATTTTTTGGAGATAAATTCATACATCCTTTTTGTAGTGTCTATATTGGATATATATTGGAGTAGGTTGTCTTTTACTCCATCCACAATTAGATTCATAGCCATGATGACTGTTGAAATGGCACCCAATGGGGGCTTCTAATTTAATTTTCCCTCAATTAAATTGGAAGAGAAATTGAAATTTTATCTCATGACAACTTGTATTAGTTAACTAAGTCAGAAAGGATGAGTTAGCTTAGGAAATTGGAGTTGGGGGTCAGAGAGGAGGAATGTAGAGCATTTTCATATTTTTAGGGGGTCTAGTTATAGTTATTTCTGAGTTGTGTTAGGGTCCTATAATAATAGGATTCATAATTTTTGAATTGACTTTGATTAGTCTTATAATATGTACATACTTTGTTTTCTGCAAATTGTTTTCCCGTATTAAAAATAAAAGAAAATGTAAACAGGGTAAAAGTCCTAAAAGTAAAATCAAAGGACTTGAAAGAAAAAAGATAAAAAAGAATAGAAAAATGGACCCCAAACAAAAAAAAGATAATAACAAAACATGAAAGTGACGCAAATCCAAATGCCACTACTATTTACTTTTACTGCAAAATGAAGATTATGTCCAGCTTGTTCAAAATGCCATAATCCACGATAAGTCAAATAGCTTAATCTTGATTTTTTCATGCTTTAAATTTCATGTTGTTAGATAGAGAATAAAGATCTAGCCAAACAGTTTAATCTTGGCAGATCAGTAATTAGGTAGAGAATAAATAAGGAGCTCAACAGCTTAATCTGAGCCCTTGGAAGAAATAATGATAGAATTAGTTAGTTTGTTGTTTTAAAAAGAAAAATGAACAAGGGTTTGCAAGCTCAAATGCACCCAGGTAAATGTAGAAAAAATGTTAGGGTAGCAAATGGGTAGGCAAAAGTAGTTTTTACAATCATGGATAAGAAGAAATTGGTCAATGCAGTCACTAACTCCCTTCAAAAAGTCATTCCTTTGTAAAATACTTCATCCCCACCATTTTCATTATTTCCCCTTCATTTTTCCTTTTCCCATCATCATTCATCTTCCTTTGCAAAAATCCCCTTTTTTCCTAAGTATAAAACTCATTTTACTTAGGGAAAGTAAAACCCTTGAATAATTCCCCTTTTACCCTAAAAATACCCAAAAACCCCATAAAAACATTTTATTCTAAGTTTAAAGGTAAAAATATTATATCAGGACTCTTAACTATGAAACTTATCCCCTTATTTATATTTTACATTAGACTTAAAGTTTAATTTTTATTCCTCATCGCACTTTATTATTAACATATTAACTTATATATTAGCTCCTTATTAACCTTTCTATCCCGTATTATATTAAAATCCTTTTAATATATATCCCACACCCATATTTTTACTTTTAGCCTATGTTTTATTTTCCCACGTGATTATTATTCCCGCTCTCATAGGTTAAAACTATCCCTATACATAATAACCCGCCTATGTTAAACATTACACATATATTCATTATATTTGTTAATAAAACCTACACTCGCATATCATATTCCATATCAAAACTATGTGTTAAAACATTATATTTTAATACATTTTACACTCCCGCTGCATATATATTCTGGGCCCCATGCCTTTGACCCCACAGCTTCATCACTTAATCTCAGTCGTTCACTCCTGTTTGCCAGATCTAACGGTGATAAACCCATATCGCAGATTTGATTGCGCGATTGTTAAACAAGTATAGACCCTGCGATAAAAGTTGTTTTGAGTTTTTCTCTTCCCTCCATGCGTCACATTTTTGTTGGATCGCATCAATTCAGTCAATACCACTTACTATCTTTTGACGGTGCAAAAACCGCTCGACAGCAATTCCCTCCCTCGTGCCCTAACCACCCATAATTTGAATTGACCGGCAGTAAATGCATTCATTATTTAAACAAATTCCTTATTAAACGTCCAAAATTTATTCATTCAGGCCTCTGTTACCGTTTTCTACTCGTAAAACCTTCCCAGACTGAGAAAAGAATGTTGCCGCCTCTGTTTTAGCTTAAAAAACCAATAGAAATTATCAAAATCAACTGCTACAACACTGCAAGAACCACCAGACTGCATATAAAGGCCAGAAGAGGCTTTTGAAAGCTTTCCAACTCCAATAAACCATTCTTCACTGCAAATTTCCAAATTTCATAGGTATTCCTCAGAGAAAGAAAGACTCATCCATCATTCTGAAAGAGTTTACTATTAATTGAATCCTTTAGAAGCATGTATGCCTAAAGAATAACCCTATTGCCTCATGAAATCATTATTTCTGAAAACCTTGAGAATTTACTTACAACTTCTCAAGCTTTGACCTGTTTTAGAGCAAATTTGGAGTGAATTTAAGCCACCTGCAGACTTGAAAAGCCCTCCGAGAACTCCAAAAACCTTTTCTAAAGTAATATGAAGCCTTTCTGCATAAAAATTAAGGTCTTAAGATTATTCTACCACAGAAAGCCTATTGTAAACCCTTGTTATCTTTTGTTAAGGCTATAAGGTTAAGAAATTGCTATTTTTGAACCCTTATTACCAGCCTAGATCCATCTTAACATTGGATCTCCCAAGTGTGGAGGGAGATCATATCTATTTTCACTCTAAATTGGGTTTGCATCTCAAGATATTTGATTCCTTTACTAGTTTGGTAGATCCTAAGTTATAATAGATCTAGGCTAGTAATTAAATCAAGGAAGAAATGACAATCAAATTCAAGAAAAACAAATTTAAAAAAATAAAAAATTCAAACTAAATAAATTGACTATTGTATGACATTAATTTTCTTGAAGATCCTATCTTGCATCTCAAGATATTTGATTCCTTTACTAGTTTGGTAGATCCTAAGTTATAATGGATCTAGGCTAGTAATTAAATCAAGGAAGAAATGACAATTAAATTCAAGAAAAGCATATTAAAAAAAAATAAAAAATAAAAATAAAAATTCAAACTAAATTAATTGACTATTGTATGACAGTAATTTTCTTGAAGATACTATCTAGGCTAAAACTGTCATTTAGTCACGAAGTAAGACTTAAAAATGAGCTTAGTCTATCTAATAGATGAAATGATTCTCAGGTATAAATTTTTAAAAATCATAAGTTTGAGTTGTTTAATTTGCAAAGGTTGAGTGCTTTAGGGGTTAATTATCACATCTTTCGGTGAAAATCACAATAGAGAATTTTGTGTCGACGCGTTTCGAACCAGCCAGTGTGGTTCATCATCAGGACAAGATGTGATGAACCACACTGATGATGAACCACACTGGCTGGTTCGAAACGCGTCGACACAAAATTCTCTATTGTGATTTTCACCGAAAGATGTGATAATTGCTTTAGGGGTTCTTCAAGGGGTTGAATCCATTTATGTATTCAAAAATGTATTTAAACAAAAAGAAATCATGATCTAGCTAGAAATTTTATTGCTAGATTCCAGCCAAAAAAACCATTTAGTTGAATCCATTTATGCATTCAAAAGTGTATTTTAAACAAAAAGAAATCATAATCTTGCTAGAAATTGTATTGCTAGATTCTACTCAAAAAAACAATTTCGTCTATTAGTTAGACTACACCTTAAAAATGAGTTTGATTAACTAACATATTCTTTTTCTTGGAAGTAAGGAAACAACTTAATGATCCAAGACTAATTATCTTTATACATATATACATCACGAGTGAATCATTTTAACTAATGTAGTTTTTTTAAAATACTAATAATAAGTTAATTCACATTTACCATTAACCACTAATAATCATGAACTTCACCACTAATTAATGGCCTAATCTAATTAATAGATGAAATGAATTTTTATTGGACATATTTTCTAGTCAATTTTAACCAAAATCCAACAATTTTTTTTTTTTTTTTTTTTTAAATTCGAATCAATCATGCTTGAAATAATATTATCAAATTTGAGTAAAAAAAATAGGTCAACCGATAGTTAAGCTCCACCCTCATTAAAAAAAAATAAAAAATTAAAAACTATATTAACAAAATAATTCAGTAAATAAATACTATAATATTACTCAAAGAAACATAAAAATTCCAGTTTCGATTATTTAATCTACAAAATTTCAAATTCATTTATATATTAAAAAAATATTTTAAATAATATTACAATTCTACTTAAAATCATATTATCACATTTAAATTTAAATTTAAATTTAAAAAAATAAAAATAAAAATAAAAATTATCCATTAGTTAAACTCCACATCCATTAATAACTAGATTATAAAAATTATAAAAAAATTATCCATTAATACTCCGCATCCATTTATAACTAAATTATAACCAATTTTATTTAAAAAACTATATTAATTTTTTTCTCCTAAATGCTTTAGTAAATAAATACTATCCTACTACCCAAAGAAACACATAAATATAAACATGGACGCAGAGATCCTTACCTCTAAATTCATTCTTATCCATTCCGCTTCTTTTAAACAACTGAACATACACGTGAGTTGTTAATTTAACGATCCCACAATTCCCTTGGTCCTAGTATAATTGTTATTGAAATTCTACTGAGTAGAATCACGTCTAAAATTAAGATTTAAGTTGAAATCGCACTACAGGATTCCAAACAAAAATTTAATTCATATTGATTGAAATCGTAATAAGGGAATGTTTTATCACTATTATATCTTTTAAATATATATTATTATTATTATTTAATTTTAAAGTTAAATTTAAATTAGAAGTATAAAATCTTTTTGTTTATAGGATAAGGGATGTATCTCCATACAATAATTTAACTATTAAAATTTACAAAACATTAATACATGTATTTATTCTCATAATGTAAAGTGTTATTTATTTTTTAAATTTTAAAATAAAATTTATTTTTTATAAAAGATAAATTTAAAAAGAAGTATTATTGGCTAAAAGTTTGTTTTTTTTGGATGTATAAAAATAAGTTAATCATCCAAAATTCAAAGGCATTTCAAAAGAGTGAAAACTTGGGTAGTTTAACTATTTTACATTTTGCCTTTTTTTTTTACAAAGTATGAGAGTTTTATTAGAAAAGAAAGTTGGGATCTGGCTAGAACCTTCACATTTCTTCAAAAGTGCCAATATTCCTTACTGGTTTGAGATTAAGCATGGAGACTCAATTCAATCACTCAAGTGATTACCTCATGAAACAAAAGAAATAGTTCCATTCCAACTAATTATTTTTCAAAATACTCCTAAAATCAAAATGCATTTACATTCCATTTTCCACTATAATTTTTTATTTAATTTTGACTGACTACTGTTTTTTCTCGGCAAAATGTCTTTTCACTTCTTCCCCACTCTAATCCAATCCATATTTTTTGTTTCATTTAATGGATCACCCTTTGATGAATGGACCTTGTTGTCTTTGGTTTCTTCCTTATCTGCCTGGTTTGCCCAAGAAGTTGCTTTTCCAACATTTTTTCTTAGGGATTTAGAAGGAGATTCAACTTTCACTCAGGTTTGCTACGCTCCCATTGTCGGTGAATCCAGTGGGTCCTTGTTCACTTCTTCTTGACTAGTTTATGTTTGCTTCGATGATTCTTCTTTAACAATAACTTCTTGTTGTTTTTCCTTTTCTCCTTTCTTACCCTAAGTTTCTTCTTTTTTATATACTGTGTAATGCTAGTTGTGAGCTCCTTCCCACCACATGGGCCTCTAGTTATTATTCTAGACTTTGTTATTCTGCAAACATTTTGGAAATTTTTTTATTACATGTCATGTTTCATAGCATGTTCTACATTGAAATAATACATTTTCGTAATCAATCTTCCGAGCCCACACATAGTTTAGAGCCGTCAAATTAATATCAGTGGGAAAACCCATGTTGAAATCAATCTCAACACATATTTGAGTATAAGTGGTTTTATATATATATATATTTTTTTTGCTTATGGGCTACAACAATAAAATTTCCCTAATACATTACTAATGGAAGATAACATTGGGAGGTTCCAAAAATGCAGAGTAAGGTTCGAAAGCCTTACCCAAACATGAGCTATGGAGATTGATGCCATTATCGGATAAAAGGTGGGAGAATAGGGTTGCAAAAAAAGGCTAGTGATGCCCCAAAACTAGGGCACAAATTCACCAATATTCTGCTTATCCTCAATATTATAAAAATCTGCAACAAAAAACCCCGAACCAAAAGGTAAATATTTAGATCATCCATCAATATGGGTTTCCACATTTCAAAGATCCATTTGTGGAGATTGGAAAATCGTGGATAAAACCCATTAAATTTGCATACCAAACCCTATTCTGATTTTTTTTTCAACATTAAATACATCCTTTTCCATAAGAATATTAAGGGTCAGAGCTTCCTGGACAACCAAGAAAACATATCTGGATTTTTGCATGGCACTATACAAATTGTGGTCTGAGCTGCCATTCCTTCAATAGAAACATATTTCTTCTCTGAATCACTAGAATTCACTAAGGATCAATCAACTACAGAAACCCTAGTTGTCGCTCATCTCTCCCCACCATAAGGGATTATCCATGAAATATTTCTAATAGTAGTGAGGATCCCCAATACAATTATTTGTTACAATGCCTACATTTTGACTTTTTTCACTATAATTTTGTGACACAAATTTTGGTTAGATTATGATTTGTTGTTGTTTTAAATGAGCTTTTGAATTCATAAATGGATTTAGTACTATGAAAATCCCCTATAACATAACTTCAAAATTGAAACTTGTGATTCCAACAAATCTCTATTGAATTTGGGTAAATTTGACCAAAAAATATACTAAAATGTTAGATTACAGTGAAAACTACTCCACTACATTTTAGACGACTAAGTTATGATATTTTTCCCCATTATATAAAGAAAATATTTCCCTTGTACTTTTCCCTACCCCAAAAACCATATTAATAATTGTATCTTTTCCTCTTCAACTAATAAAAAAAGTAGTTAATCTTCCTAGTTTTCTTCTTGATAAGCATGCATGCAATCTTTTAGAGAAGGGTTTAAAATTTTCCTACTCCCCCAAAAGAATTCCTATTGAGGATATCATGTGCTCTATTAAATTTGTTATCAACGATTTACCAGATAACACTAAGGAGGTGATCATGCAAGATTGCACTGTTTTTCTTAGAAAGGCTAAGCCTCTTAAGAGCAACCTTAATAAACATGAGTTCCAATCCTTGAGGACTCTCAATAATAATCCTGACATTGTCATTCTGAAAGTCGATAAAGGTGGTGTGATTGTTTTCTTAGAAAATATGGATTATGTGAACAAAATGTTGGACCACCTTAACAATAGTGAGGATTATAAGAAACTTAATAATTATAAAAAATTATAGGCCATCAAGGCTTTCCAAAAAGCAAGCTTAGGTCCTAGGCCATAGACCTTGTGGATCCTATCCCAAAAGTTAAGCTTCCCTATATTCAGGGAACCATTGATAAGATTGCTCACATTTTAAGAAATAATCAAGTTTCTACCACCTTCAAACCACTAAATACCATTCACGATTTGTCGAAGTATGTCAAGGATCCTATCGACCCTTCTAGCATGAAAGGCATCTACTTAATTCCATGCTCTTGTGGTGTTTCTTATGTTGGTGAAACAGGTCATCCAGTTAAACAAAGGATTGAAGAGCATATTGCTGATATTACACATTGTCGATCCAATTCCTTTGCTCTTGCTAAGCATGCTAAGAAAACTAAAAACCATATTTGCATTATGGACCTTAGGATCCTAGCTAGGATAGACCACTATCATCATTGAAAGTTTAGAGAAGCCTTTGAAATTGAAAAACACTCTAGCACTATGAACATGGATGATGGCTGGAATATTATTAGGAACTTGATTCTTACCCTTTCTTCCGGTTTTGCTTCCTCTTGAATCATTTCTCCCCCTTTCTTTTCCATGTTTATTTTTATTTTCCTTCTTTCTCTGATATATTTAGAATAATTTTATTTTATATTTAAGGTGAAAAATATATATATATATATATATATATATATATATATATATATATATATATATATATATATATATATGTTTTTCATTAGTTTTTTTTCTTTTTATTAATACTTATTATATTCACTTTTGGTTTTTATCATTTAATTTAGATTTTTTTGGTTAAATTTTATTTTATTCCTTAAATTATTTAATAATGATATTTTCTTATATTTCATGATAAATAAATAAATTTCTCATATATATTTATATAAAAATTGATAAATTTTATATTAATATATATAATTTTTAGACTAATTTTATCTTATATTTAAGGTTTTTATATGTATAGATATATAATTTATATTTGGCAATTTTTTATATACAATATTATATTGGTTTTTTTTGGGGGTTTTATTTATTTATATTAATATTTATTATATTCACTTTTGGTTTTTAATTTTAAATTTTGATTTTTTTAATCAAATTTATATATATATTCTCACTGTATTTCTCTTTTTTATACTATTTCTTTCTTTTTAATATTAATTTTGATTTTAAATCATTAAATTATTTAGCCTTAATTTGTTATTATTATTATTATTATTATTTTTTCTTAACATTTAAGACTTCTTGCTTCTTTAATTAATTATTATGGATGTTGGATTCCTGCTTAATCCTTTTTAAATATTTTTTCATATATAACTTTTTAATGTTTATCTAACCTAAGATCTCACCTCCTTGCATCTCTCTCCTATTTATATTTGAACTTTGGATCAGATTTCATATCTGTGTCTTAAAGATTAGCTAAACTTGATGATTTGAAATGCATACCACAAAATATTCAATGTGAGTTTTCTAGAAATGCAAGAACAAACTTTATCTTTACACTAAAGCCTCTGCTCTGAAATATATGAATAATCAGCCTCCCTTTACTAAGCTTACGATGGAGGTTGAGGTGAATGACACCCTGCCGTTCTTGGATGTTCTTATCTCCAAAAATTTTGATCGTTCTATTTCACACCAAGTGTTTCGTAAACAAATTCACACGAGGAAATACCTTCATGTTGACTCTCATCATCATCCGACCCAAAAATTTGGTGTGTTAAACATTTTGGCCACTTGGGCTTTAAGGATTTATGATGAAAACCACCTTAATGAGGAAAAAGTCCACCTCCTTGATGTCTTTATGAAGAGAGGTTATTTGAAATACCAAAGCATCAAATCTTTCCAAAAAGCTAGCTTGGGTCTTAGATTAAAGAGAGACCGTAACGATCTTATCCCCAATGTGCAACTTCCCTTTATCTAGGGAAACAAAGATAAGATCACATTTTAAGAAAGAATCAAGTCTTTACTACTTTCAAGCCATTGAGAACCATTCGTAGTATTTTGAAGTTTGATAAAAAATCTTGTTTACCCATCAAACATGAAAGGAGTGTACTTAATCCCATGCTCGTGTAATGCTCCTTATGTTGGCGAAACATGTCGATCAGTTAAGCTAAGGATTCAAAAGCATGTGGTGGACACTAAACATCGTTGGTTTCGCTCCTCTTCTCTAGCTAAGAATGCTGAGAAAAACAAACACCACATTTGCATCGAAAACTTTAGGATCCTAGCTAAAATTGAGCATTATCATCCTAGGAACTTTAGAGAGGCCATTGAAATTGAAAAGCGCTCACATAATCTGAACAGAAGTGATGAATGGAAAATCAACAAAAAATGGGTTCTCACCCTTAATTCTAGTTTTTCTTCCTCCTGAAGCAATTCCTAATCCTTTCCCTTGTTGTTTTTATTTCGGGTTTCATTATGTATTTTCATGTCCTCCAACCTTTCTCTCTTATTTAATTATGTCATAATCCTCTTCCCTTCCTCTCTTTGTTTCACATTCTAGTTTTTCTTCCTCCTGAAGCAATTCCTAATCCTTTCCCTTGTCGTTTTTATTTCGGGTTTCATTATGTATTTTCATGTCCTCCACCCTTTCTCTCTTATTTAATTATGTCATAATCCTCTTCCCTTCCTCTCTTTGTTTCACATTGTCTCTTATTATTCTATTTGAGTAATACAATCATTTTTTTTTACTTTTACTTTAATATTATTATTATTTTTTTAATCATATTATTATATAATTGTTTGTGTTATATTTATTCCGTTGTAGTAACCAATATTTATATTTTATACTTATTTTTCTAGTTTATAATATTATATATATATATTGAAGATCCTTTCTGCTTATGTCCCAATTATAAATTTGTTGAGTTTTGCTTCAAAATTTTGCACTATTAATTCAACAAAAAATTTATGCAAAAAGAAACATAAACCAAGAACAAAAACTGGAAATATAAACTGTAACTCAAAGATATGTACAAGATAAACATGCAGAAAAACTCTTAGCCATATTTTATTAATATGGAATATGAAATATCATATCAATACAAAATGCTAAAGATGGCTGGGTGATGCTCCAAAAAATCAATAATATTACAACACTGGATCTCCAAATATAAACTCATACACTGAACTCGAGGGTTTTCGTCCTAGGGATACTATGGTAGAGAACTGAATTCTCTAATCCACACCAAAGACAAATGCTCAAAACCAAGATGTCTCCAAATGACCTCCTCCTCCTCTTTTATAGATCCGATGGATAGATATCCAAGCCTCTAGAAGCATCTTATTTTATTATTATCTAGAAGCTCCTCCATTGAATTTATCTTAAGTGACTTTTTAATTTAATTTTATTTCACTTAAAGTCACTTTTGGGCCCTTTCCTCCAATTAATTACTTTTCCTTAGTTAAATGACTAATTAAAGTCATTTTTAATTAAGGAAAATGGTAAAGTACCCACCATACTCTTTATGACCACATGAAGTCATTTCTTAGCTTCCCATCCTATAGATCTTCTTGTTTTGATTCCAACAATTTATTACACGAACGTGTTCCATCAAATAATCTTCCCAGAATGCCATCTCGAGCATAATTAATTAAGTTAGGCCCCATAATAATGTTATTTTTTGCCCCGGATGCGGGTAACAGAACTGACACGCTTGAAAATCACATCCCACACTCCCATGGAGGCGGAGATCTTCTACGCATAGCCTCACCTGATGTAGACCCTCATACTGCTAGTCACTCGCACGAGACTCACAGAGTCAAGCATGATGACGAGAGGATGGGAATGACATCACCAAGTCTAGAGCATCACCTCGCTTCTCTCACCATTAATGAATACCATGATTAACCCGTATTGCAGCCATACCCCTTCACTTGAGCCTGCTCAGGCGATCAATCATAGCATGCAAATGCTTGCGAAGCCCACTCAATGCTATCCTCCTCGCACACACCCCAACCCATTTATAAAGAGAAGTACCCAACCTTTTTCAATACACAGTTTGTTATCTCTGCCTCTCACCTCTTTAACTTTGCTCTGGATTCTCCCTGACTTTAGAAGGCTGTGAAGCTCTATTCTTAGAGTCGCGCTGCAAAGTCTCCCCGGGGTTTCCGCACCCATTGCTGCACACCTTTCCCCCAGATACTCCTACTCCTTGAACCCAAGAGTTGCTTTCCTTTTTGCATACCCTCCCCTGCATTGCTTCCCCTTGCCTCTACGTGCAATGGCTCCCAAAATTTGCAAGAGAACTATCTAAGGAGAACAGAGAGGGGCTCTCCCTGGTCGATATCGCCGTGGCGAGGACAATCGCCTAGAGTCGATGGAAGGCTCCTCTTCCAAGACTTTTGATCGTCAACATCTCGATCCAGAGAAGAATGCAGAAGCCCCTAGGCAAGCTGCGTAGAGAGGAAGACGAGGCCCGAGGAAGTCCACCATCTCTCCCCAGACGCACCTCCATCAACAAAAAACTAACCCGCTACCAGTATAGGAGGAGGAAGATAAGGACTCAGACGTCTGGGTGATGGATTTCGATGGCATATAGATGCGTGTCCCTAACGACGTCGATCCAGACTCCCCATCGTCTGCACACCAGACCTCAATCCCAGGCGTATTGTGGCAGACGTGGAGGAAGCTGCTGCGCAAGCCCCTGCTTGCCCCATTGAGAAGGAAGTCCCCAACTGTGATGATGAAGACAAAAAGTAAAGCCTGCGCAACTGCAAATATCTCTTACGTTTTTTTTCAAGCTTTCTATCAATTCCTTTTTGTTATCGTTCACTTTGTACTACTTAGATATGCCTGCGGTACTGCACACAATGTAATTCTATGTTTCAAGTTTTGTTTTGGTTGGTCTCCTCCCCCAAGGCAACCTAGAAACCATGTAACAAAGGTTGGGATTGGCTAAGCGCAGCTTGCCAACCCAGCCTGTAGCATATGTAACTTTTACATTTTCGAATTAATAGAATAGCCCAACTTACCAAAAAAAAAATAATGTTATTTTTTGAAACTTGTCGGAATGTAATGGAATGAAAGGAAAGTTGTGTAGACAGTGGAAACCCATCCTGGTTGTACTATAGAGGAAAATAAAAATTGGGACATGAAAAATCCTCCCACCCCAAGATTGATTGCCCTCAAGAATTCCACACCTATCCACTATAGAGGCATCTACAAACTAATACCAGGATCCATATGAACCACTAGCCCACATCATGCCTCTAAGCAATCCAAACATGTTTGGATCCCTACTACCAGTAGATCCACCTAGATCCCAATGCCACCATGTCCAACCATCATTGAAATCCCATGGCCCTAATTGTGCTATGTCTCTCGCCATAGATGCTACTCTACCAGCAGAATACCAACTTATCACCTCTCTCCAATCCAATCCTTTAAATAGACCAAGCTCAATCCCACTATGCTGATATTGTGAAGGAATTCTAATGGATGACCAAAATATGCCATGTTTCCAATTGGGGCATGTAGCTTCCCCTATCTCTAAGGGCCCCTGCTCTACCACACTCTTCACTAGGAATGACACTCCATCAATAGGATACCAAATCATGATCTCCTGCCAATCTACCCTTTGGAATGAATTGAATGCATGGACACCTATGTGGGGACCAAATCTATTATCTTATCATTGGTCTATGCTTGTTATAGGTCACTTTTTCACATCTACTCAAATGACTTGGAAACCGGATCAATCAACATCCTTGACACCTTGAAATCATCCCTCTGCAAATCCTTAAGCATTATCTATCCAAAAATTCCAAGAATTATGGGTTAATCAAATTAGAAACCTAGTTGTGGCCCCAACGCACCCTACCTTCTAACCACCTGCACTAGTTGCATGTTGCATAACTAACCACCTGCACTGATCAATGCATGTTTCCTTTGGTGGAGGTGCGATGGTTCTGGAATTTTTAGGAAAATAAAAAATAATTACGAATATTCTCTTTGTAGAAGCTCCTAAGGTGGTTTTAACCATTTACTATTGATTGAGATCTTTAATTCCTATCCTAGAGGTCTTATCTTTTATCCCTAGATGTTATCCTCCCTCATATGTGGATCTAAGTTATAGATTGGTAAATTATAAACTACCCTATTTACCCTATAAATTCACTGCCTCCCATAGAGTTTGGGTTGGATTTTGGAGACTCTTAGATATGCCATGATATTGTTGCTTTTTACCTAAGGATCCATTACCATCCTTGAGTTGTGATTGAAGGCTTTCTTTGTGGATAAAGAAGGACAAGTTTGGTGGGAGACTTCTACAGATCTGTAAAAGGGTTGTAATATTCTCCTACATTTCATTAATACAAATTTTTTTGTTTTCCTATACTTGTGTCTATTTGATGCAAATGTATTTGAATTCCCTCTTATCTCATTGATTAGAGACACTAGTCTATGGTATGTATATATTGGAGTTCACTTGCTTGTTGTAATTGTTTTTCAGTCCTATTTATATTAATTGGAGCTAAAGCTAAAGTTTACAAGGAAAGAGAAGAGGAGGATTGATGTTGGATTCCAGGTAGGAATTATCCTCCATTTTCTAATATCTCTTAGTAAAACACATGTGTTTTGTTACCATTGATTCTAGATCAAACCACTAGATCTAGGGAATTCACTTCTGTCTGGAGGAGAGAAATTTCCATATAACAATGCTAAACTTAAGCTATCCTGTCCAATATATTAACAAGATATGTCTAAGAAATCCATCCTCCTCCTTATAATGGGCCAAAGTGGGAAAGTTGTGCTACAAGCCCTGTGTATGTACTCCAAGAGAGGGATACTACTTAAAAATGTTGAAGCTTTGCTGACTGCCTATGCATATGTTTGCACCTCATCAATGGGTAGAACCAAAGATGTATGCACTACCATTTCCCTCATCAGACATGGATCTCCATGCTCCTCTAGTTTACCAACCTCCTGCAAAACTATCCTACCATAATCCAACAACCCCTGACGACAAGTGTATACAAGTATTACAACCGTGTTGGATGTCCGTGCATCTGTCGACTCCTCATCAATGCTTGGTGAAAAATATGATTTCTCATCCTCCTCTATCATGGGATCAAAATGAACATGCAAATGGCTCTCTACAAAAGGCTCATCATATATAATGTGCATATCATCCTCCTTAGCTAACTCATGCTCCACCATATGTTTCTCATGATGAACCATCACTGGTGACTCTTCACAATGAATATCTCCCATAGGATCAACTGATTGTTCACTATACACACCATAATACAAATATGGCCTACTTTCAACAACTCCATATGAATGCTCATGCTCCCCAAGGGCATCCTCTTATGAACCCATGGACTCATCCAAAGAAGAATCCTCATCCTGAAATTCAGAAGGAATATCCTATTGCTCTTCCTCTACCATCTCCTCTGCATCACTCAAGCATGAGTGGTCAGTTCCCTAAGGTTCCTTGCAAATGAATCACAAGCCCTTCATCCTCAGCTCATTCTTGTTGCATGGTTGGTCACCACAAGTCCACTGAAATGCTTCTTGGGTCAGTTGTCTCCTGGACAACCTAATGTTCCGCTCAACCAACCTTTTGGCTAGTTCATAAGCAACATGTGAAAAAAATTGTTCCTCCGTCCAAATGGCCAACAATCTAGAATGTAACTCCCTGCAAATGACATCACATCCTCCCATGCATGAAGACAAAATGGACTGCATGTGTGTTATGGCATTGTCGGGATGATTTTTACTAATGTTGAAGAAGCATTGAAACATTTTCATGATCAAATTGTCACACTCGAACTTAAACATGTGGTCATAATATATAACCAAGGCCATGAATTCTATAATCTCTAGCCTCTTCCCAAAGGTAGGGCCCTCACTATTATCTAATTCATAAATTTATCCATCATCAGTATGAAAATTCTCCTTATAACATCATCGTTGTATGGAGGTATAGGTGCGAGTAGTCTCGTGATGTTACTAAGACAAGATGCAATTGGAAGTTTGACCCCTTCACAAGGTTCTTCCAAGAACTTGTGTTGTATGAGAGCAAGCATAGTTGGTTTTAGAGCCCAAATCGTTTCCTTCCCTTCTAACTAGTTCACTTCTGAAAGGAGTGCATCCAATTCATCTAGTTTGAAAATGAATTTCCCTGTGACCCCCATTTGTTTTAAAGTTGTCCCAAGTGAAAATATTTCATGTCCTATTTCTGGCCCTTTCTGGACATCCTTGAGCTGCTCTTGCTGAAGAAGGGCACAAACCCATATTGAGAATGGTTTGTTGTTTTTCTTGGGTTTTTGGTCCAATGTTGCATCTTTTGTATTATTCAATCTTTTCAATTTATTCAAGAGTTTTGTGACCTCCATAATATTATGCTTGAGAGAACTATAATGCTTGAGTTTTCTTTAATTCATTATTAAACAATTTATGAGCAGTCATTTCTTTGAACAATTTGAGAGAAATATTATAAACTTCAAGGCAAATATTAATATAATAAAAAATAATACAAGCAATATATCAAATCAAGAACTATGATTCTCTCCTCAAGATTACGCAACAACTAGTGACTCCTCAACACATGAAATTATGACTCGAACAATAAATAAACTAGCTCTTGCAAATAAATTGGGCTCTAGTAAATAAACTTGGCTCCAATAGATAAATTTGGGTCAAGAAATTAATCTTGGCTCCAATAAATTCATCTGTTGCAAAATAATTCGACCCAACAAGAGAAATTCACCTCGTCAAAATAAATTTGGCACTACAAAATAAACTCAACCTAACAAAATAATTTTGGGCCATCAAAAGAAATTGGGCACAAAAAAATAATTTTGTCCCAACATAATAATCTTAGTCCAGAAAGATAAATTTGACCCAACAAAATATTTTTGGCCCAACAAGATAATTTTGACCCAACAAAATAATTTCAGCTTCACAAAATAAATTTGGTCCTAACATAGACAAATCCGGTCGTGACAATATGTGTAACTTTGACACTTGTAAATCACCGAAATTTCACCTGCAATTTAGGCCGCATTATAATGCTATTTTTTGAATGTTGTTAGAATGAAAATGTATCGGCTCCTGTACTTGCATGAAATGGGGTGGAGATACAATATTTTTTTTGACACACTTGCAACAATTATCCTTTGGAAAATATATTAAAAAAATTAATCCACAAATAATCTTCCTAGAACGCCACCTCAAGCATAATTAATTAAGTTAGGCCACATTATAATGCTATTTTTTGAAAGTTGTTAGAATGCAAATGTATCGGCTCCTGTACTTGCATGACATGAGGTAGGATCTCCAGTAAACGCAACACACAAGTAAGTCAAGATTTGAACCTGTGACCTGCATAACAATGCAAACACTTTACCAATAGTTCGTTGGCCAACAGGCTGCACCCAAGGACTATTTATTATTATATGTATTACTATATACATATATATATATATATATTTTTAATTTAGTTATTATATTAATTTTTTTTTTAACTGTAAAGGATATGATTTTATTATACTAGAAAGATTATGGGTCTTTGCCGAGGCATCCCCTTTTACAAAGCAGAGATCTATCTACTGCATCTAAAAGTCAATAAGTACTTTCAAGGCATTTGGACAGTGCTTATATTGTTTACAATGATCTGCCCTTTCATGAGCGAGCTTCCTTTGTTTGCCATCTCATCTGCTTCGTTGTTTGACGTTCTCAAAATGTGATGAAGTTTACACTTGTCAAAGTCTCGAAGGACTCTCTTCAATCTGTCCAAAGTTTTGTTGAGGTTGGCATTGCTGAACGGAGTCTCCGTGTTTATATTTTTTATTATCAGTTCTGAATCACCGAAGACTTGGAGCACTTTGATTCCCTTATCTCTTGCAATAAGACAAGCTTTTAGGAGCCCAAGGATCTCTGCGTGATTGTTGGATTTCTTGCCAAGTCCCCAACAGAACCAATCTTTGGAAGACCCACCGGGAGAGTAAATAACTCCACCCGCACCAACAGCACTGGGGTTCCCCTTGGACGCCCCGTCGAAAAAGATAGTGGAAATGTTTTGGGACCTCCACCAATTTTGAAAAAAATCATCCTCATCTCTTATGCGCCATTCAGGATTGTCACCTTGAGGGGGTTGAAGGTACTTACGTGGATAGGTCGTAAGCATACCAAGCCAGCGCTTTTCTTCGGGAAGTAGCAAATGATCTTCTTTAAAATACTGAAATTGGGCTGCTTCCAGGAGGAAGGACTTAGCTTTTGCAGCAACCTGCAGAGGGGTATATAGCAACTCTTTAAAAATCCTCTGATTGCGGGCCAACCAGATCTTCCAGCATACATATTTGGGGAGCGCTATCCAGATTCTACGCTAGAAAGATTTGGAAGGGATTCGATGGGGATAGTATTGACTCCAAGAGGCAAAGAGGTCTGCTACTGAGTTCTGCAAGGGGGCTGGAATCTGCAAGTCCTGTAGAGTGAGAACCCAAACCTCTTCAGCAAATCTGCACTCCATGAAAAGATGCTGGGCTGTTTCAAAGTTATTGCAACATAACGCACATCTGTGAGGCCCAGCTATTTTCATTTTTTCCAGATTATCTCCCGTAAGCTGCTTGTTATGGACCAAGGTCTAGAAGAAGAAGTTTACTTTTGGAAGGGAAAGCGGATCCCACACATTCTTCCAAAACTCCTTAGTTTGACTACTATTTCTAATGACCTGTAAAGCATTATACTCAGCTGATGTGGTATAAACTCCAGACTGTCCCTAGCCCCAGCTATCTTTTTTGGTTCTGCAAACAGGTGCAGCATCATCCAACAGTTCGACTAGCAGTGATTGTTGATGAGAAAACCATGCTGGCACTCTATGGAAATCCCATCCACTCCAGTCTCCACGCTGGTCCCAGGTCGAGATGTCATACAGTCTGTTTACACCTGCGCGCTCCAGCCAATTCCTGAGGTCTGCAATGTCATCGTTCTGAGCAAGTGGATCACTTCCCATTATACTGTCAAGCCATAAATGCGTACGCTTGTCGTTCCCTGGAATCTTGTAGATTAAATTTTTGAAAAAGTTGCTGCTTTTACAACATAATTTCTAGACCTGCGTGCTATTGGGTGCACTAGCTGTCTGTAGGTTGGAGAGCGCGTTATTGGGACCATACTTTGAGTGCAGGGTAACACTGATTGGATGAGAGGGCTCGTTGAACAGCTTCCACAAAATCTTTCCTCCCAAAGAAAGATTGACAAGCGTGGGATCTCTAATTTGCAGGCCGCCTTCAGACAATGGCTTTTTGACCACATCCCAGTTAACCAGATGCATTTTTCTCTCGTTGCCTTTCCCTCCCTGCCAAAGAAAATCTCTGAGCAACTTGGAGATATGCTCCATCACATTTCTTGGTGCAAGGAGGAAAGCCGCCTAGAAGATTGGGAGTGCAGACAGCACAGTTTTAGTTAAGATTACTTTACCTCCCTTAGTTAGCCAGTTGCCTCCCCACGCGGCAATTTTGGATTTAATTTTTGAGATTATGTCACTCCATAACGATCTCTTGTTAACTCCAGAAGTTATGGGAAGACCAAGATATTTAAACCTGTCCCAGTTTTCCTGACCTTTAAACCCAAGAAGAGCAGAGATTGCAGAGAGTTCATTCTGGTCTATGTTCCAGCTATATATTTCGCTCTTACTCTCGTTAACCAAGGCACCTGAAACTCTGCAGTATTTTCTGAGGATTGAGTTGAATGCTCTGGGTATTCTGATGGAGGCTCCTCCGAGTAGAAGAGAATCGTCGACAAAGAGAGCATGGTTCAATGGTTCAGCTCCATTAGAAGGTTTGAGGCCCAGAATATGACCTGCTATTCTTTCAGCAGTAAGCTTACGACTGAGGGAATTTTCCATTATGATATACAGGAAGGGGGAGAGTGGGAAACCCTGCTTGATACCTCTCCGAGCTTGGAAGAAGTTAGCAGGTCTGCCATTAACTAACGGAGCAATCCAAGGACTATCAATGCAGGCTTTTATTAAATGGACAAAATGTATCGAAAAACCAAAGGAGAGCAGGACCTTAGATAGGAAATTATGATTAACTCTATCAAAGGCGTTTGCCATATCTAGTTTAATCAACATACCTTTCTCGTTTCGTTGCTTACTTGAGTGTATTGTCTCCTGAACTTGGATCACATTGTCCAGAATATGCCTACCCTCCACAAAGCCACCTTGATTGCTGGAGATCATTTTTTTTAACAATGGCTTGATCCGACTTGCCAGAAGTTTTTCCAGGATTTTATAAGAAGCATTGCACAGCGACATGGGTCTAAATCTAGCAAAGGAGTCAGGATTGGTGTCCTTAGGAATTAAAGCCAGGTACGTGGACTTGGTTCCTCCACCAATCTTGGCTTTCTGCATGAATCCTCTTGTCATTTTAAGCAGATTTGCCTTGATAATGTGCCAGCAGGATTTGAAGAAGTGAATTGTGAACCCATCCGGCCCAGGGGCCTTATCTGATTCCATGGACCAAATAACTTTTATGATTTCCTCCTCAGTAATGGGTCTGCAGAGGTTTAAGTTGTCTTCAGGACTGATAAGGGAGGGAACACTGGAGAGAAAATCATTCGCCTCCTCATCATTGCTTTGAGTTTCTTCTCTGTACAAGTTCCTGTAATGGTTTTTAGCAACGGCTTTAACTTGATTGAATCCTTTACATACTTGACCCTCAGCTGTTTTGATTTCTGCTATGTAGTTCTTTGACAGTCTAGCTCTATATTGCCGGTGGAACAAGGGAGTGTTCCGGTCCCCGGCCTTCAACCAAAGGCTTCTGGATTTAAGCCTCCAGTATTCTTCTTCCTTACGAAAAGATTGATACGTTGCTCTTTGTGCTTTTACTTCCTCCTCGAGCAAATCTGGTGTGATATCTCTGTTTTCCATATCTGTTTGCAGGTCCGACAGAGACTGCACAGCCTCCATTCTCTGATTGATGGGGTTGGTATCCGGTGTTTTTATCCAGTCCTTCAGAGCATGCTTTGTAGCTTTCAGTTTTTGCTCCCAAACGTAGCTGGAGGATCTCGAGATTGGTTTGGACCATGCTGCCTTGACAGTCTCCATGAATCCATCTCTCTCGATCCAGAGTGGGTTGAATCGAAAAGGAAGCGGACCCAAGTCTTATTCATCTTCCAAAAGGAGCTGGATGGGTTTATGGTCTGAGGAGAGCTTGGGCAAGATTTTGGTGGATATTTTCTTGTTCATCATAATGGAACTTTGCACCAAGAAACGGTCTAATCGAGTAGATATGTGCTCCGAACCAACCCGATTATTTGACCATGTGTAAATGCCACGAATGGGCCTGAAATCAAGAAGGTCCCAGAGCTGGGTGATCTCCTCAACCTTGGCCAACATAGGGTCTCTGGAGCTGATTCCCCCCCTATTTTCTTTTGCTTTCAGAACAATGTTCAGATCCCCGGCAAGAATGATGTTGCTGGGATTGGTCTGCTCAAGAAAGGCCGCGAGTGTATCCCAGCATTCTCGTTTTTCAGAATAAGTCACCGGAACATAGAGATTGAAGAGAGAGATGGACAACTTACTTGCCTTATGCTTCAGCTTCGTGTATATCCAGTGCTGGGTTTCATGGGACATTAGCAGCTGAAAGAGGTCATCCATCCAAAGTGTTGCCAGCCCTCCAGAGGTTCCCCTTGAGCTGATTGCTTTTCCTGCTTTTTTGTTCCACTTTGTTCTGCCTAACTCTAGAAGGGCCTGCCCTTCTATTTTGGTCTCTTGGAGCATAAGAATGTCTGAGGGGTCTGCTTTCAATAGGTCCCTGACTGCTTCTATTTTAGAGGGGTTCCCCAGACCTCTGCAGTTCCAAGAGATGAGTTTCATTATTTACAAAGAGGGGGGTTGGGGCCTCCCTTGGAAGGCCTTGGTCTGATATTTCGCCCAATAGACATTTCTATTGTGGATTGACTTCCTTGAATCTTGAATCTTTCTGCCTCTTCTTCCCTCTTCTCTTTACGAGATTTCCTTCCTGCTTTTTTGGAAGGGCGCTCGTAGAATTCATCCTCGGGAGAACTAGAACTAACCAAAAGGTCGTGGGCTTGGCCCGGAACGGTTAATCTCTCGCGGCGAGCCATGCCCTCGCTCAGGATTGAGCACAGGACCTGTCCGTCTTTACGAGAGCGACCTTACCACTACCCCGCCTCCACAGACCTTTTAGTTATTATATTAATTGCTTTCTTTTAATTATATTATAAATATTATATTAATATTAATATTATTTAAGTTATATTAATTAATATGATATTTGTAATTTGTTTGTTTGATTCTAGTTTGCTATTTTATTGATTACTTTATTTCTAATGTTTATTTTACTTAACGTCTTTTTAGTTTAATTATTGTAATAATATTATAATATATTATAACTATTTTATATTATTTAGATTATATTAATTAATATTATTTTTTATTTAGTTTCTTTGATTCAAGTTTGTTATTTTATTGATTACTTTTCTTCTAATGTTTATTTGACTTATGTTTATTAATTTTTTTATCGTTTTTAAATCTCTTGACTTTTCTTTCTTTGCATCTCTCCCCTATTTGTTTAATGAAAGTTTTTTAGATTTCTCATCGACTCAAAAAAATAATTGTATAAATTATGGTGTAGAATTGCAACTGTTCATGAAATTTTAATCTAAATCAAGAGACATAATCCTACTCTACTAGTCTGCAGAATTCAATTCATATTTTAGAACATCAATCACAAACAGGTAATAGGAAATAACACACATGCACACAATAATTTTCTAGTAGAAAACAATTGTTAAAAAACTCTTATGCATGCTTGCGTTAATATGATGAATATAGATGTATTACAATTTCTTACTCGCTTTGAGCACATCCTGCAAGTGAATAACCTATCTCTCTTCTCAATGAGAAAATTTGACGCAGACTTAGTCAAATTATACCTCTGCTTGAGCCCCTATTTCCTTGCTCAAATCTCAAGGAATTAGGCCTCTATTATTTAGTAATTTACCTCCATCCTCCAATTTATTACACAATTCCCAAGGTTAATCATCTGACTGCATGCAACACATGTACACTCAAGACTAGTCTACAACTGATGTTAGACTACCTTGGAATATCCACCACAGTTGTGGAACTCGAATTCTTTGCATGTAATAGCTATTTTTTGTTGATTGATGAGTTAATTGGATGATCACTGAGTTAGATTGTTGTCCCCCCGTACAACTGACCTTCCACTAGTTCCTTCAACAGTTAAAACTATTTTAACTGAAAAAAACTTGAAATACTAACCATGCTTTTTACAAATTAGCAATCACACATGCTTAACCGAACTACAATCCCTCTAACTCAAATTTACTGAGCTAACTGAGTAACAAGGGCTCCCTCTAACTCAAATTTACTGAGCTAACTGAGAAATTGACTCCCTCTGAAGGGTGATTGTACCAATACCGGTCGCGGTGCACCTTCCCTCATGCCTAAAATTAATATGCATATGGAGATCTTACTCCTCTAGGTCATTGAAAAAATATCTACACCCTGTCATGTGGAAAGAGGAACTAGTGTCCAAGTACCACACACTCTCCATCATAGTGTTGGAAATGCATGCGATAAGGGTGAAATCTAGCTCAAACTGTGAAGCCAAAGTGATGAGCTTTGGTATTGCACCAAGGATGTTGCAACTCCTAAGGCCCCTCAACTTAAATTATCAACCCAAGGTTCATACAAACTTAGAGGTTCCAATGCTATATGCACAACAAGATAGGTTCTACTCATGTCACCCTCAGTTATTATATCATATCAACGCATTCCGAGACCACCCCTTCAATTAACTACAAATAAAATTTCTTATGAAAGAATATCGTGATCGCAAGGAAATGAACATGATTCTAACTACAAAAAGGAAAATTCCATTCATTAAATGTAAATGCTAATTGAAATTTCATGAAAGGAATAGGCTAATATAGTTGTAAAATTAAACCATGCTACATCTATTTGAACTCTCAATCAAATCAATAACCTATTTGCATGAATCATTTATCAGTATTTGCAACTTGCTTAAAAACAAGGAATTCAATCTTTAACACAATTATGGAAAAAATGCTAAGTCTAATTCTACTTGTAGATTTATGTTTGTGGTGAGTAAAGTATGGGTCTGGAGTGCTCTTAGAGTCTTCCTTAATCATTAAATCAGATCTTTAGGGCCATTATTCAACTTCAAAATACAAGGGTCAAAGTCTAGAGTGAATCTGGTCGAAGTAAGCAAAGCTACAAGAAGTGTTACAGGAGGCCCTGTTTTGCTACATGAGGGGGTCCGAGAGATTTTTCAGGACAAGAATGGTATCTTTAAGGTGAAGGAAGGTTAATGAAGGGCATGGGAGCCCCTTATCCAAGATTAGTACCCCTCAAAGGCCTATCTTGCACCAGATTTTATGTCCACAGTGTCCTTCATTTTCCCTGGAAGAGTGACCTTGGTGGTAGAGTTTGGAAACAATGTGAAGTGTCAATGAGAGAGATGGAATGGTCTAGGTGGATGTGGAAGAGTGTGCCCACCCTTTTAAATCAATACAATCCCTACAAAATAATCAATAATATGCATCAAATGATCAATACTACAACAAAATAAATTAACATGGAAAATATCAGTTAAATTTTATTAAAATATACTCTACCCTACAAAACAACTTCTAATTGTCAAATCAATGCTACTAACATCTAAATTTCAGGAACCAAGCATGCAGAAGAATGACAAACCAACACTTAAAAATTTCTAAAAAATCATAAACACATGTTCTTGGGTTGTCATTGTAGATCCTCCAACCACTATTCCCATAAGAAAGGTGATATGAAAACCTGCAACTACAAGTTTTGTGATGTAATTCCTACTTAAACAAGAAAAAATTTGCAATGAATTGAACAAGAAAAATGAAATAATACAAGAGAGAGACTAAAGCCTTTGGGTTGGTCCCAAACCCAATTGTTTCAACTCTCCAAAACTAACTCAGATGAAAGCCAACATCGAAGTTCTCATTGACATAAAATAAGAGTCTCATACATCATATTAAAGATGAAACTAATAGTACCAAGCACAAGGATCTCAGTAGCTACTCCTATATTAAAAAAAAAATCGAATATTGATGAGCCTTTAGGCTAGTTTATTTATACAAAAAGTATCTAAGGGGTATCTCCCTTCAAAGAATGAATGCTCCCCTCCAAAACCATAAAATTGGTGGATCTGGTTCCCTTTGATCTTCACATGTACTGGAGCTCCTTGGTTGCTAGTGAATTCAAGCTGTTGGTGAGGAATATTTTATCTCAAGCCGAGTTGGAGAGTTAATGAAGTGGACAAGGCCCCTATATTCTCTCTGGATATCTCCACCAAGCCCCTGCATAGAAAATATCTCCAAAAATGTTTCTTTTATCTACATATTAATCACAATAGGCCATGCAATACGACATGCACCCTCTTGTATTCTTACTAAGCATATTGTGGCAAAAAATGCGAATTAGTGTGAGAACATGAGAGTTTTAAGGGCTGAAGGATAGAAAAATGGACCTCAAAATATACCTATTGATGAGACCCATCATCACCCCTATCCTAAAGGTGTTGCTCCTCCTTTGAGAAACTCAGTCACTCATGTGAAGTTCATTCATGAACCCGATGGCCTCTATGACGTCGCTAGGCATCTCAGATGGTGTTCCTTCTTATGGATAGAAACCTGCATTTGATTCTATGTATATCCATTCCTTTTGTTCTTCTTCCTGATTTATTTTCTCTTGTACGCCCAATAGTAAGGGAGGATGAATTTTGAGTCCTATCCACTTGATATTCAACCTTTTCATAATGGGGTCCTTTCCAAGGAATTCCTTAGTCTTTTTGAAGAGTGATACTCTGTGATTTGAAAACTATGAGGCAGGGCATGCCATCTTCATCGACAATCCTACAAAATTTTAGTCCCCAACATTCTAAAGATGTCCTCAAAATGGAGGAAAATTTGTTCTTGGGCTGCTATATATCGAGGTTCCAATTTAGGATCAATGGATATGAGGTGGTGGTTACTGATGACAGCCTTGGGGTCACTAATTCTGCTTTGATGTATAAGGGCTCCCTCTCTTCTTTTTCCATCACCCTATTTACTTCTTCAACTATTGTTTCCTCATGGGTAAACCAAGAGGCTAATTCCATTAGCTGCATGCCCCACAATCTTGAGTTGGGGTCCCAGAAGTTCATGTCTGTGAGCATCATATGGTGCATGTAAAACTCAACCAGTTTGGTTCTATCCTCAATGCTTTCCCTTTTGCAAAATTCAATTAATTTTATGTAGCCTTAGAAAGATAAAGAGCCATATTGTGCTAATGTATTTATCTGGAATTGCATCCACTGCTCCTTGAGAAAGATGGCATAGGATTTTGATGATTGCATGCATTATATGGCTTCCATGGATAAGCTTGCCATAGTGGCAAGTTGTACCTATTTTTCTTGCAACTGCTCTTAACCTTCTGTTATCTACCTATAGCTTCTCATTCATGACTGACTCCCTCATCCTTACGTTGTTTAGTCCCATGCTCATTTCGTTCACTTTTTCCTCCATGAGGCCCACATATTCCACCTTTTTGGATCTTGCAATTTGCATCCATCTATTAGTTCGACCTCTTTTCTTTTCCAACTCAAAGAAGAGTGGTATATAAAATTTCTCAAGTATAATCCTATCTTCTTCAAAAAAATTGTAATAAGAGTCAAGTTTAGGTTGTGGATCAGGCTCCTAGAGTTCTTGGAGACCTTCCTCCTTTCCTTTTGATGTGGCTCCCTCTTTTTGTAGCATCTCATGTTTCTTTTGTAGCAGCCCCTATTTCTCTTGTAGCTCCTCTGTTTTCTCCTGTAATAGGGAAGATTGTGCTTTGAGCCTCTTAGATGTGACTTCTATAGTGGTGGGACTCCCTATGGGTGACATAAGTGGTTTACTCTTGGATTTGGGAGAGGTAAATTTTTCAATCTTTCCTTCACTAGGTCCCACTTCTTCCTTTTTTCTTGATGATTCATCAATGGTGATAGAGACTTTTGAAGGAGGCTAAGGCTTCCCTTGCCTTATATTTGTGCTCTTCCTTGTTTTAAAGTACAAGGGTCCTTACCTTGGTTTCATTATTTTTGGCTTGAATAGTGTTCCAAGTGTGGCTAATGTGGCAGACGCCTCTTACTATGTGTTTCCGGGTGAGAGACTTATTTGTTTCCCATGTATTTCTATCCCTTGAGGTTTGAAGGGATCCTCAGGGTTATATTCCTCCACTCTATGTTTCTATCCCTCTATTTTCTTTATTTCTACTTTCTCCTCCTCTTTCTGCTTCTTGTCTCTACCCCAGTACTAGAGGCTGGTGTTTCTTTGTAATGTTCCAAATCTTGAATTTCTACAACAATGAGAGTACCCTAAGGTATTCTAGAGTTGGATATGCAGCAATATGCCTTATAAAGGATTTACAATGACAGAGCCTTCAATAAAATATGCAGCAACAACTTTATACAACGTTTTATAAAGAAAAAGGTGGGGAAAAGTGATGATTTAGGCCCTAAAACGAATGTATTGAGACATCTGTGTAAAAATAAGATGGGAAAGTGGTTAGATCTGATATCTAGGGTTATGAGGGACTCCCATGTCAAATTCCAACAAAAAAAAATGTGTTTTTCTATGTTAAACAACTCCTCCCTTCCTAACTAGGCTAAAAAACCCTGATTTCCCATGACCTGGAGTATGCAGAAATTTAATGAAGCACAAGAGCATATTTTACTAAATGGTTTAGCTGCAATAGGGTCTGAACATTGATAAATCAGATCAGTGACATATCTCATAAATTTTACAAAAGAAAGAATGAGACAAGATAAGAGAAATCCTCAGAAATGAGGTGCTACAACCATGATAAAAGACTGCATAGCCATGACAACGTTATTTTTAGGGCTGAAGCAACAATTTATTAATTCTTTAGATCTAGATCATATATTTACATTAAAATTTAGATCCAATACAGATCCATGTACAAGAAAGGCTGATCTATACATTCCCCTTGGGGTTTTGCTCAAAACATGAAGCACTGGAAGTAGATTTGAGATCTAAGAATGCAGATATGCAGAATGATTCAGAAATTTCTAAATATTACAATGGTACATTAGATCAGATCTGAGACAAACATGGATTGGATGGCCAATCCATGGATCACCACAGTGGAAGGAAGAATCCCAACACCAGAGATCTCTTCTCCAAAATGCAAGCAAGACACCCTGCAGCTGTAGATCTGCAAATAACGTTGTCTAGGGAAGGAAATAGCATTGTAGCCTCTAAGAATGGAATGTAATGATGCCAAAGTGTAGATTTTAAGCACAATCAGCAAATGAACTCTTCCAGGAGGTTAAAAGACACACTCACTGAGAAGAGCCACTGCTATCATCTAGATATGAGCAGATCTAGATCTCTACTTGCTGCAACTCACAAGGATAGCTCAACCCACAATAGGAGCAACGCTGTAAATGTAAGGTGAAGCTTGGCCCAAGCCTGATAGTGAACAAGTTAGAACAATTTTCCTCCAAGAGCTACTCAAGGAAGGAGGTGGGATTCCTGAACAGGAAGTCCCAACAAGGGATGTCTAAGCAGACAGACCTTCAGAAATGATAATATTCAACAACCCTTTCCTTGCTACCCTCCTCTTCCTTTTATAATATAGTGGTCTTGCCAAACCCTAAACCACCTTGAATCACTTACCTTTTCACATTAGATCCTCCTTCTAGAACTGCGTTGTCCCTCAAAGAGGTTCAATGCATCTAGACTGCGCTGTTGACTTGGTCAAAGATGGCCCACTCTTGTGATTTAAACCCATTCACACCTGCAAGAGTTTATTTAAATAGCCCAGATATGTCTCTGTTCATATAGGCATTGATTTATTATTAGTTTTCAGGAATTTTACATGTCCTCCTTCACAATTTATTCATCAATCATGAAATGTAAAATAAACAAGGAAAAATTAATATTCCTATTAGCTGAAGCTAATTTAGGAATATTACAGTCTCCCTCTCCCAAATGTTTCTTGTCCTCAAGCAACTGCAAGGGTGCTGCAAAACTTCCCCTTCTTCTCTTGTGGCCTCCTCATCTATCAGTCTCCACCATTGCTCTGAATCTTCTGCAATAGCTCTATCTCCCAATGGTCCTCTCTTAATATGCATGTTGGCCTTTGGTGAATAAACCCAAGGGCTCTCATCATGAAGAAATGGAAGGTTGTTGTGGAAAACTTCTTGCTGATCCATGGCCTCCTCAAGATAGAAGTGATGACAATCATGGGGATTTTCATGATCCATGAAAGACTCCCATCTCCATGCTATCATCCAAATGAAGTGGATCACCTCCCAGCTTGGCAATCCATAGACAAACTCCTCCCCAATACATGTGAGAGGCTTGTGCTCAACAAACATATGGCCCACTCTACAAAGAGATAAGTGATCTATGATAGTGACCATAAAAAATCTCATGCTCCCATGGAAGCATGCAATGCAAAAATAATGGGGAAATCCTTCCCCCAAGGACACATCCAACAAGTGTGCCTCTCCTCCAATAATGCCCCCAACAAAGATAAGGAAATCTTTAGCTTGTGGGATCATGATTAGAATCATGCTAGCTGCCATGTATGATAAATGAGAAGGAAGATGCTCCCTCATGTGCAACCAACGCAGTTTTATCCTTAACTTCCATAGAATATGATAGGACAAGTGCCTTCCCCAACACTTGTTTGCTGACTCATGCCTTTGGAATGCTTGGAGAATGTACATCATAGTTGGTGTAAAGGAATCACACCATGAAGAATATAATAGTTTTCCAAGATTCTCCAAGGAATGACTTGCATCAACATGGTTCATGGCTTTGAGTAGCCCATGAAACCCATCATAAATAGTGCCCTCTTTTGGAGCAATGTTCTGTAATTGAGTGTTAGAAAAATATAAGAATATAGGAGATACATTATAATGCTGAAAAGGACAAGCCTCCCTATATACTTGTTTCATATCAGTGGGGTAACTCATGGATGAGTTCCCTCTCACACTCAAGGAGTAAGGAGATGTAAATGATGGCTCCTCCCAAGAGTTGTGTTCCTCCTCCTCCACCAATTAATCCATGAAAATATTCATATGAGAGTGCACCTCTTCCTTGAAACCTTCCCATATGAAACCACCCAAGAGTGTATGATATGCTCTAATGAAACCAGTGGGTTTGGAAAGCAAGATCTCATAGGTGGCATCTAGTAATTTCTCCTTAAGCTTGGAGTCACTAACCAACACAATGAGATTATAGAAATAGATGACCCCATCAACCACCTTGAACCTTTCATCCTTTACTTCCCCATCAAGAACCCCCCATGTGAAAAGGTCCTTGGAGTATTCCATCATGAGTTGGGAATCCCAATAAGGATCCAAGCTCTCCAAGAATGACAGCGTTGTAGAAGTCTGAAATGCAGCCCCTGTCTTCTCATGGATCCCATCTTTGACATCCTTGATATCAAAATCACATGTGGGAGTATCAAAATCTCCTCTTTGCTACCCCATTTGCAGCAAATCTTTTTCAAGACAAGATTGAAGCATATGGAAATCAACTTCCCCTCGGAAAGTGCTTTTCTTCCAAAACTTCCTCCTTTTGGCCCATTCATACAAGAGGGTTAGGATCCCCTTGAAATCTTCAGAAATATTCTTTGTGAATGAAGAGATCATGGGCTTCCCCAAAGATATGGAGCTTCCATGTGTCCTCATGCTCATGCCACCATATATCTCTGATTTCTCCTCTCTCAGCACAGATATCTGAGTGGGATTTAGCAATGCCCCTTTCAGGAAATTTCTCATCTCTCTTCTGAATTCATGAGAGATTCTCTGCATTGTGATAGCTTCTCCCAAGGCTCCTTCCTTAGCCAAGTATGAATATGCTACCCATAGTTGAGAGAACACTTTAGATTTCCTCCTATCAAGAGGTGCTCCTGGTAAAGTACCTCCTTGCAAAGAGGGGTCAAGGCATAGAGTAGAATGTGGATGTAGGTAGACATATTTGCCCCTACCTTTGATGCATAAGTTCTCTTGCCTTCTTTGTGATCCCAAGCTTTGGAGCAGAGAAGGGTTCTTTTTCTTCTCCTTGTGATGCCCTTCCTCCTCTTATCCTTCTTCTATCTCCAAGATCTCATCATTTGAAAATGATGGTACATGTTGCTCATGTGTCATGCCAAGAGCTCTATGTGAGAGACCTTGTGGAACTTCTTGCAAAAGGGAAAGAGTTTCTTCCTTTGGAGCAAGTGCTCCATCCTCCTCTTCATGAGATGCTTGAGGTGCCTCTGTTTTGACTGCATTATCATCTTTTGTCTTCTCCCTCTCTTCAATAACTGAAATCGTCTCATCATCAATAAAAGACCTTAAATCTTGGTCATATATTGAAGGAGAGACCCTCATACTTTCCTCTTGAGAAGAGGACCCTTCACTTAATGGAGAACTTTCCCTTGGCAATGCATCAAACAATCTCACACCTTCTTCCATGGTTTTCAGAAATGGAGTTGGATTCATAGACCCTTCCAACTCATGCAAAATATTTGTTTGATGTGGTTTGATAGTGTCAACAGAAGATGTTACACATGGAGCTTCATCAAACCTTTCTATCAATCTTGAAATAAACCTTGCATAAGTAGGTGTATTTGAATTCTTCAAGGAAAAGGACTCAAACAACCACCAAGCATGTGCTTTTCCTTCAAAATGCAGTGTTATTTCTTTGATGGCTTCAATTTTTGAAACTTGATGTTGTTGCACAACGTTGTCTAACTCCTCCACCCAAACCCTAACCGGACATTTAGGTGACCCATCAAAGATAGATAGATAGAATCTACCCTTACAATGCTGCTCCTTCTTTGTGCCTTTACTCTCCTTGATATTACAAAACCCTTGGAAATTCAAGTTATCTTTGAACTCCTTGGATTGAGCTTCATACACCTCCAAATACTCTCTAAGAGTCTCCTTTTTGGGCACTCCTCCTTTCTTCCTCTTCATGAAGAAATCACAGACAGAATGCTGAAGAGTTGGTGATATGGACGAGTGCACATATCCATGAGATGAGGATTTATAATTTTCCTCATGTATAGATCTTGTAGATCTAATCGGAAGATCTTCTTGTTCTTGAAACTTCGTGGGAGTTTCACTGCTTCTTCTTTCTTCTTCTTGTTCAACCTCCTTGGAGAGGTTCTTCTTAGATCTGAAAATCATGTTCTTCATCATTCTAACCTTGCTACTTGCTGAATAGTACTTTGGCTTAGAGCCCACAGGTTGAGCCAAATATCTTGCTCTGATACCACTGTAATGTTCCAAATCTGGAATTTCTACAACAATGAGAATACCCTAAGGTATTATAGAGTTGGAGATGCAACAATATGCCTTATAAAAAACGTCCAATGACATATCCTTCAATAAAATATGCAGCAGCAACTTTACACATCATTTTATAAAGCAAAAGGTGGGGAAAAGTGTGTAGGTTTTAACCCTGAACAGAAATTATCTACACACGAATCTTATAACAGAAAATAAACAATAGCGAGAGCATAAAACATAAAACAGATAAACACAGAGATTTTCCCCTGGATCCCAAATCGAAACGACCAGCTTGATTTTTCATTATATTCCTTTTAGTGTTACAACACACATATATATACATGCCGAAGCATACATAAACCCCAATCCATAAACCCTGGATTAGAACATAACCGTAGTTCCCTTGACCGGATCTACAAAAATACTAGGGGCCGAAAACCATCGTACCCCAATACCATTTGCGAAACCATGCACAAAACCATGAACGTGGACTACCCGCTGGAAATTAAGGACCAAAAATTTTCGCTGGGGCACTGCCCCGGACCCTGACAGGGGGGGCTACCGCCCCCCCTGTGACCCCCCCGTTGCGCCCAGCGCAAAGGGGGGGCTATCGCCCCCCCTCTTACCCCCCAACGCATGCTTAGTCGTGGAAAGAATATAACACATACCCAAAATTATCCCACTTGTTGTTTTCTTTCCACGGGGGGCCAGAGGAGGGCTTATTCATTGGCCCAATTCTTCAACACCCATTGTTTCTCTACACCAAGAGAACTTCTGAGTGCTCAGACACTTTGTCAATGCATCTGCAACATTCTTCAAAGTGTCCACCTTTACCAGCAACACCCTTTTAGCCTCAACCATATCTCTAACAAAGTGATATTGAACATCAATGTGCTTTGTCTTTGAATGATAAGCAGGGTTCTTAGCCAAGAAAATTGCACTTTGGCTATCACAGTCTATCCTTATAGCTTGTTTTACCAACCCCATACTTGAACACAATCTATGCAACCAAACTGCTTCCTTGCTTGCATGAGTGGCTACTATGTATTCTGCCTCTGTAGTTGAAAGAGCCACTACAGACTGTCTTTTACTCATCCAACTAACTGCGCCTTCAAATAGGCTAAACACATACCCACTTGTAGATCTTCTTTGGTCCAGATCTCCAGCCCAGTCTGCATCAACAAAACCACGAATGTCCAACATTCTTTCCAATCCTGGTCTTCCCTGGTAGCACAAGCCATAATCACTAATGCCACGTAAATATCTGAAAACCCACTTCACTGCTGTCCAATGCTCCTTCCCTGGGTTTGACATAAACCTGCTCAATACTCCCACTGCATGTGCAATGTCTGGTCTAGTACAGACCATTGCATACATCAGGCTACCCACTGCACTTGCATATGGAACACGGGACATATACTCCTCTTCTTCTTGTGTCTTGGGACACTGTTCAGCTGACAGCTTTACACCTACAGGAATAGGAACATTCACCGGTTTACTATCCTGCATATTGAACCTCTGCAATATAGTCTCGACATACTTCCTCTGGTTTAACCAGAGCTTCCTCTTTTCCCGATCTCTCTTAATTTCCATGCCCAAAATATAGTTTGCGGCACCCAGATCCTTCATGTCGAATTTGGAGAACAGTTGGGTCTTCAAATCTTGGATAATTTCTTTGTCATTTCCAATCAACAACATATCATCCACATACAAGACCAAATAAATAACACGGTCACCAATTAATTTAAAATAAACACAGTGATCCTCCTTGCTTCTGGTAAAGCCAAGTCCCCGTATATAGGTATCAAATTTCTGATACCACATCCTTGGTGACTGTTTTAACCCATACAGAGACTTCTTCAACCTGCATACTAGTTCTTTCTTACCCTTCACCATAAAGCCTTCGGGTTGCTTCATGTAGATCTCCTCTTCTAGATCCCCGTGAAGAAATGTTGTCTTCACATCCATCTGTTCTATCTCAAAATCAAATGCAGCAGCAACAGATAAAAGTAATCTAATAGAAGTAACTTTGGCAACAGGAGAAAAGATATCACCAAAATCAATTCACGGCACCTGGGAATAACCTTTCGCTACCAACCGAGCTTTGTATTTCTCCACCTTGCCTTCTACATTCATCTTCTTCTTAAACACCCATTTTCTCCCAATGGGCTTCCTTCCAGCCGACAACTCCACCAAATCCCATGCATCATTTTTGTGCAAGGATGCCATTTGATCAACCATGGCCTCCTTCCATAGTTTTCCATCCTCTGAATCTAATGCCTCCCTGACAGTTTTGGGTTCATCATCAGTTATAGTTAAGGCAAAACTTGAACAGAAAGCAGATGGACTATACCTTTCTGGTTGCCTTCTTTCCCGAACTGATCTTCTCAAAGTTGGAGTTTGTGGCTCTTCATCTTCTGAGTCTTCTTCTGTTGTAGAGTCTGATTCATCCTCCTTTAGCTCAAACTCTATCTTCTCGGGTTCCTTTGGTAGGACCTCATGTTTAACAACATCTTTCACTTCTCTAAACACCACATATCGGTTGTACACAACCTTCCTTGTTTCTGGGTTCCAAAGCTTGTAACCCTTTAAACCATCCTTATACCCAATAAAGATGCACCTTTCAGATTTATTATCCAACTTGGTCCTTTTCTCCTTTGGAACATGTACATATGCATCACATCCAAATACCCTTACATGTGAAAGAGAGGGTTTCTTACCAGTCCATACCTCATGTGGGGTCTTGAAGGTCAACACCGATGAAGGATTCAAGTTCTGCATAGCATGCAGCCTCCACCGCTCTCGCCTGCACTTGTCCTGACCCGGTACCACCGAGCATGCTTCTTGCCTTTTCCATCGTTGTTCTTTCATTCTTTCTACAACTCCATTTTGCCGCGGTGTGTATGGAGTAGTCTTCGTCATGCTATACCACACTTCTTGGCGAACTCTTCAAATTCCTTCTTGCGTAACTCCCCACCATTATCACAAATCGCACCTTTTATCTTCTTCTCTCGTCTGGTTTTCCACCGAGCCTTAAATTCTTTAAATTTGTCAAAGACTTCAGATTTCTTCCTCAAGAAATATATCCATGTATTCCTTGAGAATTCATCTATGAATGAAACATAGTACACAGACTTTCCCAGTGACGGAACTGACACAGGCCCAAACACATCACCGTGCACAAGTTCTAATATCTTGTTCGCCCTCTTAGCACCAGAGGGAAAACTCACCCGATTCTGCTTCCCATATACACAATGTTCACAGAAATCGAAATCCAGAGAGCAATTAGACATACCTTCTACCATACCATTTCTATGTAGTATCCGAAGGCACTTCTCTCCAATATGTCCAAGCCTTTGATGCCATAGCATGGTCTTTTCTCCAGAGACAGCTAAGCTTTCCGCTCAATTTTCAGGAACCACATAACTGTTACACCCATCAACAACATTGCTACCTTGTAGCTTGTACAGAGTTCCAGTCCGAACTCCCCGCATTAATACTAGTGCTCCCCGAACCATCTTGCAGGCATCTTTCTCGAACACTGTTTTTACACCCGCATCATCCATCTTGCTTACAGAAATCAGATTTATGGCCAATGCAGGAATGTGCAGAACATCAGGAAGTGTTCTAATCCTTCCACCTTGCAGCTTCAGCTTGACTTTTCCATGTCCGACGATTGTGGCCTTCCTATCATCACCTAAGAAGAAATCATCGCCATCATATTTCTCATACTCGCAGAACCACTCCATATGGGGATTGAAGTGAAAGGATGCACCTAAGTCAATCAACCATGACTCACAGATCTGCACAGCATTAGTAGTAGCCAGTTTTCTTCATCCCTGAGCACCTTCATCCGAGGTGGTTTTTGCCCCTCGCCGAAGAAGCATCCTCGTATCCCTTTCCTTTCGGTGGAGCTGTAGGACTGGCAATTTTGTAGTGTTCTTCCTTCGGTGATTTCAAGACACCTTAAGGAAATTTCCAGAGATTTAGATCTCCTCTTAGATTTGGATCTCCTACCTCTAAACCTTTATTCTTGTTTCTCGTTTCCGGGACCTTCCGTACGTATAAGGCATCTCCACTCGACCCTCCATATTTCTCTGTCTCATTTCCTCCGACAGCAAGGCTGAGACAATGTCATCAAAATTCAAGGTAGTTGTATTGCTACCTATTGCAATAACCAGACTGTCCCACGATTCTGGTAGAGAACACAACAAACTGATGCACTTATCTTCATCTGAGATTTTAATATCAACAGATGATAGCTGACTTACCACAGTATTGAAGGCGTTCAGATGCTCTGTCACCGAATCTCCATCCTTCATCCTCAGGTTATACATCTTTTTCCGCAGGAACAACTTATTCACCAGAGTACAAAGTCCCTAGCTTTTCCCACAAGGTCTTCGCCGTAGCTTCCCTAGATACATTCAACAATACTGAATCTGAGACACACAACTGTATTGTGCTTTTAGCCTTCCGATCCAGTTTCTTCCAGTATTCATCTGACATTCATGTTGGCTTAGTACCTGGATCTACCACGATCCACTGATCTTTATCCACCAGCAGATCCTCCATCTTGAGCTTCCACAACTCAAAACTTTGACCATTAAATTTCTCGATCTTTATCTTCCCGCCGCTCACCATCTACTTTCACAGCAAGAATCGATCCTGCAGATCTCCCACTGAACAGGGTCTACCTCAGGCCTAAGCAAAAAACCCTCAGCAGCAAAGGCGTCCCCTTGAAGCTGAAACAACTCTGATACCAAATGTAGGTTTTAACCCTGAACATAAATTATCTACACACGAATCTTATAACAGAAAATAAACAATAGTGAGAGCATAAAACATAAAACAGATAAACACAGAGATTTTCCCCTGGATCCCAAATCGGGACGACCAGCTTGATTTTTCATTATATTCCTTTTAGTGTTACAACACACATATATATACATGTCGAAGCATACATAAACCCCAATCCATAAACCCTGGATTAGAATATAACCGTAATTCCCTTGACCGGATCTAAAAAAATACCAGGGGCTGAAAACCATCGTACCCCAATACCATGTGCGAAACCATGCACAAAACCATGAATGCGAACTACCTGCCGGAAATTAAGGACCAAAAATTTTCGCTGGGGCGCTGCACCGGACCCCGACAGGGGGGGCTACCACCCCCCCTGTGACCCCCCCGTTGCGCCCAACGCAAAGGGGGGGCTATCGGCCCCCCTCTTACCCCCCCGTGCATGCTTAGTCGTGGAAAGAATATAACACATACCCAACAAAGTGATGATTTAGGCCCTAAAACGAATGTATTGAGATATCTGAGTAAAAATAAGATGGGAAAGTGGTTGGATCTGATAGCTAGAGTTATGAGGGACTCCCATGTCAAATTTCAGAAGAAAAAAAAATGTGTTTTGCTATGTTAAACAGTTCCTCCCTTTCTAACTAGGCTAGAAAACCTTGATTTCCCATGACTTGAAGTATGTAGAAATTTACTGAAGCACAAGAGCATGATTTATTGAAGGGTTTAGCTCTAATAGGGTCTGAACATTGATAAATCATATCAGTTACATAGCTCATACATTTTACAGAAGAAATAATGAGACAAGACAGGAGAAATCCTCAGAAATGAGGCGCTACAACCATGATAAAAGACTGCATAGCCATGACAGTGTTATTTTTAGGGCTGAAGCAGTAATTTATTAATTCTTCATATCTATATCAGATTTTTACATAAAAATTTAGATCCAATACAGATCCATGTACAAGAAAGGTTGATCTATACATTCCCCTTGGGGTTTTTCTCAAAACATGAAGCACCAGAAGTAGATCTGAGATATAAGAATGAAGATCTGTAGAATGATTCAAAAATTTCTGAATATTACAATGGTACAGTAGATCAGATCTGAAACAAACATGGACTGGATGGCCAACCCATGGATCACCACTGTGGAAGGAAGAATCCCAACACCAGAGATCTATTCTCCAAAATGCAAGCAAGACACCTTGCAGCTGTAGATCTGAAAATAATGTTTTCCAGGGAAGGAAAAAACGTTGTAGTCTCTGAGAATGGAATGGCCTGATGCCAAGGTGTATATCTGAAGCACAATCAGAAAATGAACTCTTCCAGGAGGTTAAAAGAAACACTCACTGAGAAGAGCCACTGTTATCATCTAGATCTGAGCAAATATAGATCTCCACTTGCTGCAACTCACAAGGACAGATCAACCCACAACAGGAGAAACGTAGTAAATGTAAGGTGAAGATTGGCCCAAGCCTGATAGTGGACAAGTTAGAACAATTCTCCTCCAAGAGCTACTCAAGGAAAGAGGTGGGATTCCTGAACAGGAAGTCCCAACAAGGGATGTCTAAGCATACAGGCCTTTAGAAATGATAATCTTCAACAACCCTTTCCTTGCTGCCCTCCTCTTCCTTTTATAAGATAGGGGTCTTGCCAAACCCTAAACCACCTTGAATCACTTAACCCTTTTCACATTAGATCCTCCTTCTAGAACTATGTTGTCCCTCAAAGAGGTTCAATGAATCTAGACTGCATTGTTGACTTGGTCAAAGATGGCCCACTCTTGTGATTTAGACCCATTCACACCTGCAGGAGTTTATTTGAATAGCCTAGATATGTCTCTATTCACATAGGCATTGATTTATTCTTAGTTTTCAGGAGTTTTACATGTCCTCCTTCACAATTTATTCATCAATCATGAAATGTAAAATAAACAAGGAAAAATTAATATTCCTATTAGCTAAAGCTAATTTAGGAATATTACATTCTTCTTGCTGTGTGGAGGTGATGGTTTGTGTTTCAATTAAAACCTCCCTGTCCATGTCTACAAAATCAATCCACAACACAGGGTTCGTTAGGTGGCTTAAGGCATCCATGACAATTATATTGATGAGGACATGATGGGAAATGTGTTTTTGCTTCCCTTCCCTCACTTTCTAGCACATTCCATCATTTCAATGATGGACTATAGGAGGAAATGTGGAACACTGAGTATTTGTGGAATTGGTAATTCTTCTAGAAACCTTAGCTCATGGAGAAACCTAAAGTGATATGCATTCACAATGTTCAACTTCCACTCTCAAGATATGTATTCAAGGATGTGATAGACCACTTCATCCCAAGGGTAAGGGAGGCTCTCTCTTGTCACTCCATTTTTATATTCTACATGATTCTCTCTATGAAGGAAGAAGTTTTTCTTGGATGTAACACTTACTACCTTATCATCCTTGCTCCATCAAACTCCCAAGTGTAGGGTGGTTACTCTGCTTATCATGGGATGGAAATTCCTCTAACAACAATACTAACACTATTTCCCCCTGAGAATTGATTTCCATGCAAAATTATTGATTTATTTCATCATCATGTCCCCTTAATTTATCAAAGAATCCCATCTATTGATGTCTTAGAAAAATTTCCATAGCAAGGGGATGTTGATGGATCCTTTTTTTGTATGGGGGTTCTCTTCAATTGAAACCCCATCCCATTGCTACTACTACTCCTTCTCTAGGTTATCTTAGGTGTAAGAAATTTTATATGCCTATGCATCAGGCGAATTTTTACCTCATCAAAAGAATTATTTTACTGCAGAGAAGGAAACACTTGCCATATTCAATGGCATTCAGAAATTTGAATTATATTTGGCTCCAGTCAAGTTCCTAATAAGAACTAATTCAATGAATTTCAAATATTTCTTATCAGTGAAAATATCAAGACAGCTAGCCAGAGGAAGATTGTTAGCTTGGCAAATTTGGTTTCAGCAATATGACTTTGATATTGAATGGGTGCCTGGAAACTCAAATTATTTAGCTGATTCACTTACCAGAGATATGAATAAAGCTCATATACATTATAATAGAAGAACTGACATGTTTTTTCTTCTTGGTAAGACTCCAACAGATGATAATTTTGAAACTTTTGTGAAAATATTCCAGATCCTTGAATTGATCCTTGGAGACTTAACAGAAGAAATCAAGAAGGTTGTTGGTCTAAGGATCCGAAGAAATCAATGGATTCATAAGTGTTAGGCATGGCAATATAAAAATGTGGGAGTTCTATTGGGTTTAGATGCAGAGCTTGTAAAGGTATACCCTTTACCCAATATGAAGGTAAAACTCTATTTTAAAACCCTTGATGATTTATGGACCATACAGTATACTGAATCTATGATTCAAGTCTTAAAAACCTTGAATTATTATCAAATTATTGGTGGTGTAGATTTTTCATTAGCTATTTATACTTCAGCTAAAATGGTGGATCTGGATGAGATTAATATGAATGAAAGAGTAGAAATTTTTTTAAAGTCCTTAAGGATTCCTGATCTCTTTGATGAACTTGAAACTGAATTTCTCCAGAGGATTGATGAAAAATTTGCAGGAACAAATTCTTTCCCACAGTATGAAATTTTTGAACCATTTGTTGGTTGGGAGATAAAGGATGGATGTTGCAGAAAGAAAAGATAGGTTAGAGCTTCTCAATGTATTGACAGAACTTTGCAGTATCTGAGAACTTTCTCGACACCTTGGGACTATCAGAGTCTCGAATTCAGAAATCGTGTTGTTCCAAATCCCTTTGCACAGATCTGTGGACCATAAAAGATTTATGAATCTATACTTGCAGAAAACACTGAAGAAGTTAAAAAGATAACTCTTTGGCTTAAAGAGTTTAATAATCTCAGGTTTCATGAAAATTTTTCTATGTTGAAAGCATTGGAAGAACTTCAAGGAAAGCATAAAGTGATTAAGTTGCTAATTAATCAGAAGGCATTAATCACTATTAGTGTTATGGTAGGTAATTGGAATTATGATTTTGTCTGTTTAGTTAGCCTAATGCTATCAACAAAAGTTTGTTTAGCAATGATTTTTGAATTAGGTTGGCAACAAAAAGCAGAAATCAATCATAATTTTAAACTGTGGATCCAATTTTCCATCGAACGCTCTGTCAGTATGTTTCATATTTTCAAGTGGGAATTATTATATGGAGTCGAAATGGCATTCCAATCAATGCCCACTTTCCGTAAAAGTAAGAAATATTATTTCCTAGATATTGAGATAGATCCAATGGCTTTCGTCAACAGATGGAAAAAATCTGATGATAAATAAATCTTTCCACAGAAGAATCTTCATGTTACTACCGACACAATAAAGTGGGAAACAAGACAATCATCAAAGGCATCAACAAAAGGAGAATCTTATACAGCTTCAACAAAAAGAAAAGAGAAAGCATCCGATGAAAAAGAAACCTTGTTCGTAGATCTATACCAAGATGCTCAGGACCCACAAGAACATGAATGGGCAATAGAATATCTAAATTGGCTGAACCAATCTTGGCTAAACCAAAAGACTCCAAATCAAACATCTTCGTCAGATGAGGACCATGATTATGATAGTGACCGAAGTCTGAAACGACCTTGGTAGTGCGTTTTATTTTTAATTATTGTACTCGAGAGTATTGAGCAGACACCGTCTGGAATAGTAATATCTGACAGGACCCTCAATAATTCTCTTATTTTTTATGCTAAATAAGTGTGTGTGAATGAGGAGGCAAGATCATCGCTGTGTTTTGTGTATTGTGTGAGAAGAGAGTGCTTGTAATGCTTGAAAGGATTAGAGACTGAGAGCTCTACTCTGAAGCATCACTTGGTACGTAACATTTTCTTGAATTAATATTGAAGCCTGCTGGGCCGCCTGTCTGAGGACAGTTTGTTTCAAGATCACCTTAAGTCGGGATTGTAAAACGAGAAGAAGACTAGGGTGTCGTGTGTAAGCTCGTATTCTCGTGCTAGTATTGGATGGTGTTAGAAAAGGTCAGCTACTCTTCAGCTATTCAAGTAAGTTACTGAGTCCATACTGAGTCCATTATATTTCCAATAATTTTCTTAGAGCAGTCTCAGGTGCAGAGATAGTGGATAGTTTTATTTTTGATAGAGGGGGAGAAGGACAATACTTTTTACTATGAAAAATATGTTTCTCTCTCTCTAGATTTCCATCTTATAAGATAAAATTTCAAAGGAAAGTACTACACAATGGTTGTTATAGGGTACCCAATTTAAGCAGAATTCTTCATGCAGGTGTATGGAAATTAGAGAGGAAGGAGGCCACTTGCCCTTTCCAAGATGATTTTCTCATCTGCATGAGGGTTTTAGGAAAAATTATGGTGGTTTTGGCTCCTCCCCCCCCACCCCCTTCCCCGCCCCCCCTTTATTCATCCTTTTATCTTCCTTCCTACGCTCTTGTATAAATTTGTATCTTCCTATAGCACCTGAAAACTCATCATGTAGAAGTTTGAAGGCACCCTTTGCAGACCCTGGTAGCATCTAGCTCATCCTTCAATACCTTGGTGGGTCTCTCCAACTATTTTCGAGAAATAAGCAATTGTGAAAATGGAACCGAGCCTTATACTTTTTATTCCCTTTTGTGGTAATGGCTCGAAGTGCTTTGGTGACTTGGATTTTTCATCAGTTTCCTTTTTAATTGTTTCCCCCCACTCCTTGTAATCATCACCCCACTTAATTTTCCTTTTCCACGTGAATGGATGGCTAAGTGAACGGTATTTTACTAATCGAAGGTGGCCAATTTTACTGGCCACCTCCATCCAATATAAATCCATTATTGGTCATTAAAAATGTTTTTCTACCATTATGTGCATAAGGAAGAGGTGAGGGTGTCATACTTGAACCTACCTATGATGTCAAATATGGAAATGCATGCATGTTGCTACTGAGTTGACGGTTAATTTGTTGACTCCTAGAGGTGCTAAATTTCCATGTTCACTTATGCTCATGTCCTCACAACATGAATATTTAGTTGAATGATGTTTGATCTAATGTTGTTGGAGTGGATAAATGACATTACATCTTCTATTTAGGGATGTTATGACATTTATAAGCTTCGAGAATGACCTCATGATGTGATATTCTATTCTGAAGTTTTAGAAATAATTTGGTTCAAGATCTTGTTGGACTTGTGCAGTCCGCTACGAGAATGATCTCTTTCTTGTAGCAGTCACTTCGTTCCCCCCCTTAAGATCTCATATTTCATTAAGGGATTCTAAAAAATAATAGGGGGTATAGGGATAATATTAAAATCATTATAGGGTGGTGAAAGTGGTGAAAAAAAGGTGAAGGCAAAGTCCTTTCTCTGTTTCCTTTTTATGACTGGAAAAAGTGGAATTTTGAGGATGAATTTGGCGAATGGGGTGGATGAGTGATGAAGGAATTTTTCGTAGAACTCTCTCGACATTTCCCAAGGAAAACATGACCTTTTTGGACTCTTTTCCCAAACATATCTCCCCCCTGTAGCATCTCAGACTGCTCCTATATAAATTCAAGTTGCTCTTGTAGCAATTCAGGACAATCTTATAGCAGCTTGGGACAATCCTTTAGAAGTTCGAAAATGAGGAAAAACATGGTTCAATTGTTGGCTATATGGTGGAGAGAGGTAGGGAGATGGTTGAAGAGGGTGAAAATGCAATGGATGGTTGGTAAATATGGAGGAATGAACTGTGGAAATTGTTCTATAACCACTGTCCTCCTAACTGTCTCAAGTCCTGCAAAAGAGTAATGTTATCCAAAATTGATGTAAGGATTCCCCCCTTATGTCTTTTTTTTTTGTTTTTTTGAGACATGTTGACTACCTATAGAAAGGTTTTCAACTTGCATGCTTGCCCTAGGTGCCTTAGAGGAGGTTTTCACTTGGTGATATTTTCATCTTATTTTTCTTCTTTTTTATATTTTTTTTTGTTTTTCTCGTGGGTTGCCTCACAGAGGTTTTCAATCCTAGAGTTGGAAATAAATGCCTCATGGAGAATTTCATCAAGGCCCTTTAATTTATTTTATTTTATTTTTATGTTCTTAGAAGCTTTGTGGATTGAGGGATGTGATCCTCCCAATTAAATTCAATTCTTTGTTGATTGAACTCATAAAATCTTCCTTGGGAAAAGGTATTTTATATAACTTCAAACTATAACCATTGACAAGTAAGGGAATACCTTCCTCATCAATTGTTCTGATTTGGACAGGCCCATTCTCATGGAATCTTTCCACTAGATAGGAACCCAACCATCTTGTCATTAACTTTCCCTTGAAATCCCTGAATCTGGAATCATACAATAGGGCCCAATCAAATTCTTGAAAATTCTTCTCCCTAATGCGTTTTTCATGCCAAATATTCCTCTATAGCTGGATTACCTCGGCGTGCAGGAGAACTTGCAACCTGAATTCATCTAAACCATTGAGTTGGAGCAGCATCTCATGTTGTGCTATAGTTAGATCCAATTATAACTATGATTTCATCCTAAGGTATTGTATTCATATTTATTGGACAAAGAGGCCTTCTACCTATAGTCTAGTTCGAATCTAGTAAATCCAGTGGTGGTATTCCAAGTAGTGTTGTAGTCCCAAGTGGCTTCTACAAGTATGTCTGCTCAATCCTTTCTACCGCTGCTAACATCCTTGGTCAAAATGTTCTCCAATTATCTGTTTGTGATTGTCACTTGCCCATTTTCCCGAGGGTGATAGGAAGTGGATGTCTTATGCTTGATGTGGTGTTGTTTCATGACATATTCGACTAGATTTGATGTGAATTGTGTTCCTTGATCAATGACCAACTCTATTGGAATACAAAACTTGTAGAATATTTTCTCCCTCAGAAAATTAGCCACCTTCTGTTTAGTTTCTTCCTTAATTGCTTTTTTTTCAGCCCATTTAGTTAGGTAATCAGTGCACAAATGATATACTTATTCTATCTCGATGGGGGATCAATGAGACTAATGAAATACATGCCCCACTTCTCATATAGATCTAGATTCACTTAAGTTTGTAAGGGAATTTCATCCTTAGGTGTGGTATTACCCATTCTTTGGCATTGATCGCACCTAGTGTTGTACCCCTTGCATCTTGATGTAAAGTGGGCGAGTAGTACCCTGCTTGTAGAACTTTGAAGGCTATCCTCTTAGCACTAAAGTGGCTTCCACAAGGTCCATCATGGCATGATGATAGGATTTCAAATACCTCCTCTCCCCTCTCACATATCCTTTGGATCCGATCTGGCCCTAATCTGAAAATATTTCCTCCAATCCAAGTGAATGGGGCACTCTTCCTATCAATATTGCTTTTCTCCTTGGAGGATAGATTAGGAGGGAACCTCCCAGAAACTAAGTGGTTTGATATATCAACAAACCAAGGAGAATGCATCGAGATGGAAAATCGATGTTCATCTGGGAGTTGATAATCTACCATTTCTTCCTTTTCTGCAAGAAAGGTTGGTCTCTAAAAGAAATCTACAAACACATTCTCTGTCCCTAGTTTGTCAATAATAGTCAAATAAAATTGCTGCAATAATAACAACCATCTAATTATCCTAGAATTGACATCAATTTTATTAATTAAATACTTAATGGTTGCAGGATCAATGTGATTTTTTATTATAACCAGTGATGTAATGCATAAAATTATTCAAGGGATGTACCACAAGCAAGAGTTTATTTTCAGTGATTGTATGATTTAACTCAACTTAGAAAGGTTATGACTGATGAAATCGATAACATAAGGAAATTTTTCTTCCACTTGTCCTAAGGCATCCCCTACAAATTTATCTGATACATTTGTGTGTATATGGAAAGGTAATGCCCAGTTGGGACCTCCAAGAATGGGTGCAGTGGTCAAATTTTCTTTTAGAACTTTGGAGGCTTCTTGACAGTTTTTTATCCAACAAAAGTCTGAATCTTTTGTCAGTTGCTTGAACAAAGGTGAATCTAGTTTACTAAATTCTTTAATGAACCTTCTATAATACCCAGCTAATCCAAATAAGCTCTAGATATCTCTTTTTTTTTTTAGAAATAGGGACCCTTTCAATGTTGGAATTTTTTTTTGGGTCAACCTGTATCCCTTCCTTGGATATGGAGTGGCCAAGGACAATCCCTGCATTCAGAAAAAATTCACATATCTCATGACTCAATGAAATATTCATTTCAATTCATTTCCTTAGGACTTTGCATAGATTAGAAAGATATTCTTGGAAGTCACATCCATAAGAAGTGAATTCATCCATGTATATATCAACACTATCATGAACAAGTTCAACAAAGATACTTAGAATTTCCCTTTGGAAGGTAGTAGGGTCATTTCAAAAATCGAATGGAGGAAACCTATTGGCAAAGGTACCCCAAGGGAATATGAGTGTGTTCTTATCTTGGTCTCAGGGTTGATCTGTATTTGGTTGTACCCATTGAATCCATCTAAAAAGGAGAAAAATTTCTTTCCTACAAGGCTATCTAGGACTTGGTCATTGAAACACAAAGGGAAATGGTCCTTCTTTGTAGCCTAGTTAAGTTCTCAGTAGTCAACACAAATCCTCCAATTAAATTTTTCTTGGGGAATAAAAATAGAGGGGACACCCACTCACTATCTAAAATGGGGTATATGAACCCTACATCCAGTAGATTTTGTAATTCCTTTTTCACAATGTCCTTAAGAGTTGGGTTCATCCTTCTCTGGAGTTGGCGCACAATATTACAACCATATTTGATATAGATATGATGAGTACAAACTGAGGGATGCACACCTTTAATTTCCTTATAATCCCTTGTAAAAGCATCCAGGTGTATCCTTAGCAAATTGCATAATTGTTCTTCCTGGTTGGCTGAGAGAGAGGGGTTGATATTTAGAGTTACGGGTGGGCCAACCTCCACAACCTTGACATGTTCTAGGTTGGAGTTAGTAGAGCACAAATAATTCCAAGGATTACTCTCATATTCTTTTATCAGATAATCAAATGATATAGTATTGGGGGGCTGATTCTGTAGGACATGGTCAATAAGATCATCTTCATCAAGCTCCCCACCCTATAATAGTATCTAGAATGCCTATTGGGTAAAGGGATGTTTGATACAATTATTCCTCTTCCTCATCCTTTAACCACAAGGGAAAATCATTCTCAATAGAAGGTTGAGAAGGATGATACAACACAAGTTATTTTGATAGGTGCCCATTCTTAATGATCATGTTCCCATCCCTACAACTAATTTAGGCATCGAAAATGGATAACCAAGGTCTTCCTAGGATGAGAGGATAGTCATTAAACTTGGTTTTAGGCTAGAGGAATAGGAAATCAATGGGGTACTCCCAGAAGTCAATGGAGACCATAAATCCTCAATAAATCTTTCAGGAGCTACTATGGATCTATATACAAGATGCAACACTGTAGTGGTCTTCCTTAAGGCCCCTTGGAGGTTGAGATTCAGCATGGTTTCCCAGGTCATCGCATTGACTGAAAATCCAAGGTCAATCAAGGTATCAGAGACCATAATTCCATCAATGTTCACTTCCACTACTGGGCTACCAGGATCCAAGTACTTTGGGGAGATTACCCTTCCAAGCATCAGATCAGATAATTATCCCACAACATTAATAGTGGGAGTATCTATTCTTCTTTTCCCAATCCTTTTGAAAAATTCTTCCTTAATAAGTTTGTTGTAAATGGAAACATATTTGATGTCCTGGAGAAGGGGTATCTTGACACATAATTTATTCAATTATCTTCGAAGCTAAACCTCTTTTGGGATGTGTTTTTTAGGGTGGACCAACCTTTCAGGATAAGGAGGTGCATTGAATTCAAGGGCACTCTCTTCCTTCTCTTCTTCAAGCTCTTCAAGTGGATAAGGTGGTTGATTACCTAGTATAACCTTCATATATTGAAGGTTGATATATTTGATTTCCACAACATAAGTAGGATAAGATGCGCCCCCCCCCCCCCCCCCACTAAAAACCTTTGTGCTTGCTTATTGTTCAGGTTCAAATTGGGTTGAGCAGGAATATGAGGTTTCTTAGGCGGGGTATGGTGAGGGAGTTGAGGTTGAGTTTGAGGTGGAGGAAACAAATCAGGTGGTTGAGGCCTCCAACCTTGTAAGGGGTTGCCCCATTGGAAGATTTTGGTGGATATGGTTGGAAAGGAGGGTGAGTAGGCTGAGGAGGATATGAGGAGTATAAAGCCAAGGAAGAGGTGTGGTCCATGATGGATGAGTGGAAGGGTACTAAGGCTGTAAATGTGCATTTTTATTTGGATTATAATGAGGATAGGTTGCACCTTGAATGCCTTGTTAATATGGATGAAGGCCTTTAGGTCTTCTTTGGTTAATGAAACAAAGTTTCTCTAAACCACCCTCTGCCCCTTGGAATACAACCTTCAAACCTAGAAGAGTGGGAAATTTGTCTGTTGCATGGTCTCTTCAAATACAGAGAAAAATTATATGACATTCATTAGTAACTCATTCCTAAGGCGTATCTTAGTGCATCTAGGCCAAAATATAGCTAGTTTCCTTTCTTCTTCCTCTTGCTTCCTTTTAATTTTCATAGTATCCATTTGTAGGGAAAAGGTATCCAAAATTTCACTCTTAAAACCCTCCAACATACTTCCTATCTCATGTTTGATGTTTGTTGTAGATGGAGATGAACTGACCAAGCCTTGGCTAGTCCTACCCTTTTTCCTAGCAGCCCTAGTGTGATTCCTGAAAACAATCTTGATGTCACCATAAGGAAATTGGTAGATATATTCTCTAGAAAACATGTTGAGGGTTTCCATTACATTCAACATGATCCCTTAGAGAATAACTAGCTTGAGTGACTGTGGATCAAGGGTACAGTTAGCCCTCCTATAATTGAGTTGGAATCTTCCTCATAGTGCTCTAAGGATTCATCAGGCCCAAGGGTCATCCTAATATTTCATCCTTTGTTTCACGATGAAGGTGAATGAAGGGCGTGGGTGTCCCTTATCCAAGCCTAGTACCCCTCAAAGGCCTATCTTGCACCAGATTTTATGTCCACAGTGTCCTTCATTTTCCCTGGAAGAGTGACCTTGGTGGTAGAGTTTGGAAACAATGTGAACTCCCTAGGAGAGAGATGGAATGGTCTAGGTGGATGTGGAAGAGTGTGCCCACCCCTGTAAGTCAAAAAAATCCCTACAAACTAATCAAGAACATGAATCAAATGATCAATACTACAACAAAATAAATTAACATGGAAAATATGACTTGAATTTTATTAAAATCTACTCTACCCTACAAAACAACTTCTAATTGTCAAATCAATGCTACTAACTTCTAAATTGCAGGAACCAAGCATGCAGAAGAATGACAAACCAAAACTTAACAATTTATAAGAAATCATAAACACATGTTCTTGGGTTGTCATTGTAGATTCTCCAACCACTATTCCCATAAGAAAGGTGATATGAAAACCTGCATACAAGTTTTATTATGTAATTCCTACTTAAACATGAAAACAATTGCAATGAATTGAACAACAAAAATGAAATAATACAAGAGAGAGACTAAAGCCTCTAGGTTGGTCCCAAACCCAATTGTTTCAGCCCTCCAAAACTAACTCAGATGCAAGCCAACATCGAACTTCTCATTGACATGAAATAAGAGTCAGACACATCATATTAAAGATGAAAATAATAGTACCAGGCACAAGGATCTTAGTATATACTCATATATTCAACAAAAATTCGAATATTAATGAGCATTTAGGCTAGTTTATTTATACAAAAAGTATCTTAGGGGTAGCTCCCTTGAAAGTATGAATGCTCCGCTCCAAAACCCTAAAATTGATGGATCTGGTTCCCTTTGATCTTCACATGTAATGGAGTTCCTTGGTTGCTAGTGAATTCGAGATGTTGGTGAAGAATATTTTATCTCAAGCTGAGTTGGAGAGTTAATAAAGTGGACAAGCCCCCTATATTCTCTCTGGATATCTCCACCAAGACCCTGCATAGAAAATATCTCCAAAAATGCTTCTTTTATCTACATATTAATCACATTAGGCCATGCAGTACGACATGCACCCTCTTGTCTTCTTACTAATCATATTATGGCTAAAAATGCGAATTAGTGTGAGAATAGGAGAGTTTTAAGAGCTATAGGATAGAAAAATGGACCTCAAATATACCTATTGATGAGACCCATCATCATCACTATCCTGAAGGTGTTTCTCCTCCATTGAGAAACTCAGTCACTCATGTGAAGTTCATTCATTAACCTGGTGGCCTCTATGACGTCCCTAGGCATATTAGATGGTGTTCCTTCTTGTGGATAGAAACCTGCATTTGTATGTCCATTCCTTTTGTTCTTCTGCCTGGTTTCTTTTCTCCTATAGGCCCAATAGTAAGGGAGGGTTAAGTTTGAGTCATATCCACTTGATCTTCAACCTTTTCATAGTGGGGTTGTCTCCAAGGAATTCCTTAGTCTTTCTGAAGAGTGATACTCTTTGATTTGAAAACTATGAGGCAGGGGATTCCATCTTCATCGACAAGCATACAAAATTTCGGTCCCAAACATTCTAAATATGTCCTCAAAATGGATGACAATTTGTTCTTAGGCTGCTATATATTGAGGTTCCAATTTAGGATCAATGGAGATGAGGTGGTGGTTATTGATGACAGCCTTGGGGTCACTAATTCAGCTCTGATGTATAAGTGCTCCCTCTCTTCTTTTTCCATCACCCTCTTTACTTCTTCAACTATTATTTCCTCATGGGTAAACCAAGAGGCTAATTCCATTAGCTGCATGCCCCACAATCTTGAGTTGGGGTCCCAAAATTTCATGTCTATGAGCATCATATGGTGCATGTAAAACTCAACCAATTTGGTTCTATCCTCAATGATTTCCCTTTTGCAAAATTCAATTAATTTTATGTAGCCTTGGAATTTAGATAAAGAGCCATATTGTGCTAATTTCTTTATCTAGAACTGCATCCACTGCTCCTTGAGGAAGATGGAATAGGATTTTTATGGTTGCATGCATTATATGGCTTCCATGGATAAGGTTTCCCTAGTGGCAAGTTGTACCTATTTTTCTTGCAACTGCTCTCTTAACCTTTTGTTCTCTACCTATAGCTTCTACTTCATGACTGACTCCCTCATCCTTACGTTGTTTAGTCCCATGCTCATTTCATTCACTTTTTCCTCCATGAGGCCCACACATTCCACCTTTTTGGATCTTGCAATTTGCATCCATCTATTAGTTCGATCTCTTTTCTTTTCCAACTCAAGAAGAGTGGTATAGAGATTTCTCAGGTATAATCTTGTCTTCTTCAAAAAAAAATTAATAAGAGTTAAGGTTAGGTTGTGGATTGAGCTCCTAGAGTTCTTGGAGACCTTCCTCCTTTCCTTTTGATGTGGCTTCCTCTTTTTGTAGCATATCATGTTTCTCTTGTAGCAGCCCCTATTTCTCCTATAGCTCCTCTGTTTTCTCCTGTAATAGGGAAGATTGTGCTTTGAGCCTCTTATATGTGACTTCTATAGTGGTGGGCCTCCCTATGGGTGGCATAAATTTTACTCTTGGATTTGGGGGAGGTAACTTCTTCAATCTTCCCTTCACTAGGTCCCACTTCTTCCTTTTTTCTTGTTGATTCATCAATGGTGATAGGGACTTTTGAAGGAGGCTAAGGCTTCCCTTGCCTTTTCTTTGTGCTCTTCCTTGTTTTAAAGTACAAGGGGCCTTGCCTTGGTTTCATTCTTTTCAGCTTGACTAGTGTGCCAAGTGTGGCTAATGTGGCAACCACCTCTTACTCTGTGTTTCCAGGTGAGAGACTTATTTGTTTCCCATGAATTTATGTTCCTTGACGTTTGAAGGGATCCTTAGGGCGATCTTCCTCCACTCTATGTTTCTATCCCTCTATTTTCTTTGTTTCTACTTTCTCCTCCTCTTCCTCCTTCTCTTCTCTACCCTAGTACTAGAGGCTGGTGTTTATTCTTGCTGTGTGGAGGTGATGGTTTGTGTTTCAATGAAAACCTCCCTGTCCATGTCTACAAAATCAATCCACAACACAGGGTTCGTTAGGTGGCTTAAGGCATCCATGACAATTATATTGATGAGGACATGATGGGAAATGTGTTTTTGCTTCCCTTCCCTCACTTTATAGCATAGTCCATCATTGAACATTGAGTCTCTGTGGAATTGGTAATTCTTCCATAAACCTTATCTCATGGAGAAACATAAAGTGATAGGCATTCACAATGCTCAACCTCCACTCACAAGATATGTATTCAAGGATGTGATAGACCACTTCATCCCAAGGGTAAGGGAGGCTCTCTCTTCTCACTCCATTTTTATATTCTACATGATTCTCTCTATGAAGGAAGAAGTTTTTCTTGGATGTAACACCTACTACCTTATCCTCCTTGTTCCATCGAACTCCCAAGTGTAGGGTGGTTACTCTGCTTATCATGGGATGGAAATTCTTCTAACAAAAATACTAACATTATTTCTCCCCCGAGAATTGAGGTCCATGGAAAATTATTGATTTATCTCATCATCATATCCCCTTAATTTATCAAATAATCCCATCCATTGATGTCTCAGAAAAATGTCCATAACAGGGGGATGTTGTTGGATCCTTTTTTTTTGTATGTGGGTTCTCTTCTATTGAAACCCCATCCCATTACTCCTACTGCTCCTTCTCTAGGTTATATTAGGTGTATTTCCGATAATTTTCTCAGAGTAGTCTTAGGTGCAAAGGTAATGGATAGTTTTGTTTTTAACAGAGGGGGAGAAGGACGATACTTTTTACTATGAAAAAATTGTTTTTCTTTTCCTAGATTTCCATCTTATAAGATAAAATTTCAAAGTAAATTACTACACAATGGTTGTTATAGGGTACCCAATTTAAGCAGAATTATTCATGCAGGTGTATGGAAATTTGAGAGGAAGGAGGCCACTTACCCTTTCCAAGATTATTTTCGCATATGCATGATGATTTGAGGAAAACTTCTGGTAGTTTTGGCTCCTCCCCCTCCCCCACCCCTCTTAATTCATACTTGTATCTTACTTCCTTCGCTCTTGTAGAAATTCATATCTTCCTATGGCACCTACAAACTCATCATGTAGAAGTTTTATGGCACCCTTTGCAGACCCTGGTAGCATCTAGCTCATCCTTCAATACCTTGGTGGATCACTCCAACTATTTTCGAGAAATGAGCAATTGTGAAAATGGAACTGAGCCTTGTACATTTTATTCCCTTTTTTGGTAATGGCTCGAAGCGCTTTGGTGACTTGGATTTTTCATGAGTTTCCTTTTTAATTGTTTTTCCCCCACTCCTCATAATCACCACCCCACTTAATTTTCCTTTTCCATGTGAATGGATGGCTAAGTGAACAGTATTTTACTAATCGAAGGTGGCCAAGTTTACTGGCCACCTCCATCCAATATAAATCCATTCTCGGTCATTAAACAGATTTTTTTACCATTATGTGCATAGGAAAGAGGTGAGGGTGTTATACTTGAACCTACCTGTGATGTCGAAGATGGATATGCATGCATGCTACTACTGAGTTGGTGGTTGATTAGTTGACTCCTAGAGGTGTTAAATTTCCTTGTTCACTTATGCACATGTCCTCACAACATGAATATTTAGTTGAATGATGTTTGATCTGCTATTGTTGGAGTGGATAAATGACCTTACATCTGCTCTTCATGGATGGTGTGACATTTATAATCTTCGGGAATGACCTCATGATTTGATATTCTATTCTGAAGTTTTAGAAATAATTTGGTTCAAGATCTTGTTGGAATTGTGCAATCCGTTACGAGAATGATCTCTTTCTTGTAGCAGTCACTTCGTTCCCCCCTTAATATCTCGTACTGAATTAATGGATTAGGAAAAATCATAGGGGTATAGAGATAATATTAAAATCATTAGAGGGTGATGAACTTGGTGAAAAAAAGGTGAAGGCGAAGTCCTTTCTCTGTTTCTTTTTTATGAGTGGCAAAAGTGGATTTTTGAGGATGAATTTGGTGAATGGGGTGGATGAGTGATGAAGGAATTTTTCATAGACCTCTCCCGACATTTCCCAAGGAAAACATAACATTTTGGGCCTCTTTTCCCAATCATATCCCCCCCTGTAGCATCTCAGACGGTTCCTATAGAAATTCAAGTTTGTCCAGTGGCAATTCAGGACAATCTTGTAGCAGCTTGGGACAGTCCTGTAGAATTTCAAAAGTGAGGCAAAACATGGTTCAATTTTTGGCTAGATGGTGGAAAGAGGTAGGGAGATGGTTGAAGAGGGTGAAAATGCAATGGATAGTTGGTAAATATGGAGGAATGAATTGTGGAAACTATTCTATAACCATTGTCCTCCTGACTGTCTTGAGTCCTGCAAAAGAGAAATGTTATCCAAAATTGATGTAAGGAATCCCCCCTTATGTCTTATATTTTTTTTTTAAGACATGTTGACTACCTATAGAGAGGTTTTCAACTTGCGTGCTTGCCCTAGGTGCCTTAGAGGAGGTTTTCACTTGGTGATATTTTCATCTTATTTTCCTTCTTTTTTATATATATTTTTTGTTTTTCTCATGGGCTGGCTCATAGAGGTTTTCAACCCTAGAGTTGGCAATATATGCCTCATGGAGATTTCCATCTAGGCCCTTTATTTTATTTTATTTTATTTTTATGTTTTTAGAAGCTTTGTGGATTGAGGGATGTGATCCTCCCAATTACATTCAATTCTTTGTTGATTGAACTGATAAAATATTCCTTGGGAAAATTTCTTTTATATAACTTCAAACTATAACCATTGACAAGTAAGGGAATACCTTCCTCATCAATTGTTCTGATTTAGACAGACCCATTCTCATGGAATCTTTCCACTAGATAGGGAGCCAACCATATTGTCATTAACTTTCCCTTGAAACCCTTGAATCTGGAATCATACAGTAGGGCCCAGTCACCTTCTTGAAAATTATTCTCCCTAATTCATTTTTAATGCTTTTTTCATGCCAACTCTTCCTCTATAGTTGGATTACCTTGGCGTGCAGGAGAACTTGCAACCTAAATTCATATAAACCATTGAGTTGGAGGAGCCTCTCATGTTGTGCTATAGTTAGGTCCAATTATAACTAATATTTCATCCTTAAGGTATTGTATTCAAATTTATTGGACAACTAGGCCTTCTACCCATAGTATAGTTCGAATCTAGTAATTCCAGTGGTGGTATTCCAAGTGTTGTTGTAGTCCCAAGTGGCTTCTACAACTCTGTCTACTTAATCCTTTCTGTCGTTGCTAAAAACCTTGGTCAAAATGTTCTCCAATTATTTTTTGTGACCGTCACTTGCCCATTTTCCTGAGGGTGATAGGCAGTGGATGTCTTGTGCTTGATGTGGTGTTGTTTCATGATATCTTCTACTAGATTTGATGTGAATTGTGTTCCTTGATCAATGACCAATTCTCTTGGAAACCCAAACTTGTAGAATATGCTCTCCCTCACAAAATCGGCCCCCTTTTATTTAGTTGCTTCCTTAAATGCCTTTTTTTCAGCCCATTTAATTAGGTAATCAATGCACATAATGATATACTTATTCTATCTCAATGGGGGATCAATGGGACTAATGAAATACATGCCCCACTTCTTAAATGGATCTAGAGTCACTTAAGTTTGTAAGGTAATTTAATCCTTAGGTACGGTATTACCCATCCTTTGGAATTGATCGCACTTGGTGTTGTACCTCCTTGCATCTTGATGTAAAGTGGGCGAGTAGTACCCTGTTTGTAGAACTTTGAAGGATGTCCTCTTAGCACCAAAGTGGCCTCCACAACGTCCATCATGGCATGATGATAGTATTTCAAAGACCTGATCTTCCCTCACACATATCCTTTAATTTGATCTAGCCCCAATTTGAAAATATTTCCTCCAATCCAAGTGAATGGGGCACTCTTCCTAACAATCTTGATTTTCTCCTTGGAGGATAGATTAGGAGGGAACCTCCGAGAAACCAAGTGGTTGGATATATCAACAAACCAAGGAGAAAGCATCGAGATGGAAAAGGGATGTTCATCTGGGAGTTGATAATCTACCCTTTCTTCCTTTTTTGCAGGAAAGGTTAGTCTTGAAAATAAATCTGCAACCACGTTCTCTTTCCCTAGTTTGTCAATAATAGTCAATCAAATTTCTACAATAATAACAACCATCTAATTATCCTAGAATTGACATCAATTTTATTCATTAAATACTTAATGGTTGCATGATAAATGTGAATTTTTTTATAACCAATGATGTAATCCATAAAATTGTTCATGGGATGTACCACAAGCAAGAGTTCATTTTCAGTGACTGTATAATTTAACTCAACTTAGAAAGGTTATGACTGATGAAATAGATAACATAAGGCAATTTTTCTTCCACTTGTCCTAAGGCATCCCCTACAAATTTATCTGATGCATTTGTGGGTATATGGAAAGGTAATGCCCAGTTGGGACCTCCAAGAATGGGTACAGTGGTCAATTTTTCTTTTAGAACTTTGGAGGCTTCTTGACATTTTTTTGTCCAACAAAAGTATGAATCTTTAGCTAGTTGTCTGAACAAAGGTGAATCTAGCTTACTAAATTCTTTAATGAACCTTATATAATACTCATCTAATCCAAAGAAGCTCTAGATATCTCTTTGTTTTTGAGGAATAGGGACCCTTTCAATGATGGAAATTTTGTTTGGGTTAACCTGTATCCCGTCCTTGGATATGGAGTGGCCAAGGACAGTCCCTGCATTAAAAAAAAATTCACATTTCTCACGACTCAATGAAATATTCATTTCAATTCATTTTGTTAGGACTTTGGATAGATTACAAAGAGATTCTTGGAAGTCACATCCATAAGAAGTGAATTCATCCATGTATATATCAACACTGTCATGAACAAGTTCAACAAAGATACTTTGAATTTCCCTCTGGAAGGTAGTAGGGGCATTGCACAAATCGAATGGAAGGAACCAATAGGACAAGGTACCCCAAGGGAATGTGGGTATGGTATTATCTTGGTCTCAGGGTTGATCTGTATTTGGTTGTACCCATTGAATCCATCTAGAAAGGATAATAATTTCTTCCCTACAAGGATATCTAGGACTTGGTCATTGAAACACAAAGGGAAATGGTCCTTCTTTGTACCCTAGTTAAGTTCTCAGTAATCAACACAAATCCTCCAATTCCAATTTTTCTTGGGGAATAAAAATAGAGGGGACACCCACTCACTATCTAAAATGGGGTATATGAACCCTACATCCAGCAGATTTTGTAATTCCTCTTTCACAATGTCCTTAAGAGTTGGGTTCATCCTTCTCTGGAGTTGGCGCAAAAGCTTACAACCCTCTTTGATATAACTATGATGAGTAAATACTGAGGGATGCACACCTTTAATTTCCTTATAATCCCATGTAAAATCATCTAGGTGTTTCCTTAGCACATTGCATATTTGTTCTTCCAGGTTGGCTGAGAGAGAGGGGTTTATATTTAGAGTTATGGATGGGCCAATCTCCACATTCATGACATGTTCTAGGTTGGAGTTAGTAGAGCACAAATAATTCCAAGAATTACTCTCATATTATTTCATCAGTTAATCAAGTGACATAGTATTGGGGGGCTGATTTTGTAAGACATGGTCAATAAGATCATCTTCATCAAGCTCCCCCCCTATAATTGTATCTAGAGTGCATACTAGGTAAAGGGATGTTTGATACAATTATTCCTCTTCCTCATCCTCTAACCACAAGGGAAAATCATTCTCAATAGAAGATTGAGAAGGATGATACAACACAAGTTATTTTGATAAGTGCCCATTCTCAATGATCGTTTTCTCATCCCTATAACTAATGTTGGCATCGAAAATGGATAACCGAGGTCTTCCTAGGATGAGAAGATAGTCATTAAACTTGTTTTAGGCTGGAGCACCAGGAAATCAATGGGGTACTCCCAGGAGTCAATGGAGACCATAACATCCTCAATAACTCCTTCAGGAGCTACTGTGGATCTATCTACAAGATGCAACACTGTAGTGGTCTTCCTCAAGGCCCCTTGGAGCTTGAGATTCAACATGGTTTCCCCGATCATTGTATTGACTGAAAATCCATGGTCAATCAAGGTATCAGAGAACATAATTCCATGAATGTTCACATCCACTACTAGGCTACCAGGATCCAAGTACTTTTGGGAGATTACTCTTCCAAGCATCAGATCATATAATTATCCCACAACAATGATAGTGGGAGTATCTCTTATTATTTTCCTAGTCCTTTTGAAAAATTATTCCTTAATAAGTTTATTGTAAATGCAAACATATTTGATGTCCTGGAGAAGGGGTATCTTGACACACAATTTCTTCAATTATATTAGAAGTTCAAGCTCTTTTGGGGTGTGTTGTTTAGGGTGGACCAGCCTTTCAGGATAAGGAGGTGCATTGAATTTAGGGGCACTCTCTTCCTTCTCTTCTTCAAGCTCTTCAAGTGGATAAGGTGGTTGATTATCTTGTAGAACCTTCATATATTGAAGGTTGATATATTTGATTTCCACAACATAAGTAGGATAAGATTCTCCCCCACCCTCCACTATAAACCTTTGTGCTTGCTTATTTTTCAGGTTCAAATTGGGTTGATCAAGCATTTGAGGTTTCTTAGGTGGGGTATGGCGAGGGAGTTGAGGTTGATTTTGAGGTGGAGGAAACGAAGCAGGAGATTGAGGCCTCCAACCTTGTGAGGGGTTGCCCCATTTGGAATATTGTGGTGGATATGGTTGGAAAGGAGGGTGAGTAGGCCGAGGAGGATATGAGGAGTATAAGGCCAAGGAAGATGTGTGGTCCATGATGGATGAGTGGAAGGGTACCAAGGCTGGAAATGTGCATTCTGATTTGGATTTTAATGAGGATAGGTTGCACCTTTAATGCCTTGTTGATATTGATGAGGGCCTTGAGGTCTTCTTTGGTTAATGAAACAAAGTTGCTCTGAACCACCCTCTACCCCTTGGTATACAACCTTCAAACTTGGAAGAGTGGTAAATTTGTCTATTTCATGGTTCTCTTCACATATAGAGAAAAATTCTATAACATTCCCTGGTAACTCATTCCTAAGGCGTCTCTTAGTGCATCTAGGCCAAAATATAACTAGTTTCCTTTCTTCTTCCTCTTGATTCCTTTTAATTTGCATAGTATCCATTTGTAGGGAAAATGTATCCAAAATTTCACTCTTAAAACCCTCCAACATAATTCCTATATCATGTTTTATGGTTGTTGTAGATGGAGATGAATTGACCAAGCCTTGGCTAGGCATACCCTTTTTCCAAGCAGCCTTGGTGTGATTCCTGAAAACAATCTTGATGTCATCATAAGGAAATTGGTAGATATATTATCCAGAAAACATGTTGAGGGTTTCCATTACATCCTCCATGATCCTTAGAGAATAAGTAGCTTGATTGACTTTGGATCAAGGGTACAGTTAGCCCTCCTATAATTGAGTTGGAATCTTTCCTCATAGTGCTCTAAGGATTCATTAGGACCAAGGGTCATCATAAATATTTCCTCCTTTTTTTCTTTGGACCTACAGTAATCCTTGTATCTTTCATTTAAGGCTTGTCGCATTGGGCCCAGGTAGTGATGTTGCCTCTAGGTAAACTCATAAAACAATGCAAGGTTGCATATTTGAGGGTATATGAAAACAACTTAAACTTCTATTCATCAGAATCATAGTCACGCATCCTACAAACAACAACAAACTCAAACATGAAGTTGACAAGATCCTCAGAGGTTAGGCCATGGAAATGTGGAAGGGTAGTAGGGCTCATACCATTCATTTTGACCACTCCATTGGTTTCTATTATAGGTAAAATCTCATTGTTCATGTTCTCAACCATGGTTTGGGTAGGTGAGATAGGTTCTTCTTCCCCTATGGGTTCCTAAAAAATTTTAGGTTGCTAACTTAAAGGGTCTTATAACTCCCTTGTAGTTAGAGACAGAAGTTCACAATCACCTAAGAAGAATGAAAGTTGACTGCTTGAGGGGGTGGGGGTTTTTGTTAATAACTTCCCTTGACTATCCCTACTCCTACGAGGCATGAAATAACTAACTCTCTTTTTTGAATTTTTTATTTTTCTTGTTTTTTTATTTTTTAAACTTTCCAATCAATAAGACTAATGTAAAACATAAAAAAAGCAACTCCTAAGTATAAAAAAAACCTAGTTAGACACCTCCCTGGAAACAATGCCAAAAAGTAATGAGCTATGGTATTGCACCAAGGACGTTGCAACTCCCAAGGCTTCTCAACTTCAATTATCAACCTAGGGTTTGTACAAATTTAGAGGTGACATTGTTATATGCACATCATGTTAGGTTCTACTCATGTCACCCTCGGTCATTATATCATATCAAGGCATTCAGAGACCACTCCTTCAACTAATTACAAATAAAATTTCTTATGAAATCATATCATGATTTCAAGGAAATGAAGATGATTCTAACTACAAAAAGGAAAATGACATTCATTAAATGTAAATGGTAATTGAATTTACATGAAAGGAAGAGGCTAGTATAGTTGTAGAAGTAAAGCATGATACATCTATTTTCATGAATCATTTATCTATTTTCAACTTGCTTAAAAATGAGGAATTCAATCTTCAACACAACTATGGAAAAATTATAAGTATAGTTCTACTTGCTCTCTTAGGTTTACAGTGAGGAAAGGATGGGGTTGGAGTAGTATTAGAGTCTTCCTTAATCATGAAACAGAGCTTGAGTTCCATTATTCAACTTCAAAATTCAAGGGTCAAAGTCTGGAGTGAATCTGGTCGAAGTAAGCAAAACTACAGGACTGCTAGAGGGAGTGCTACAAGAGGGGGTCCGAGAGATTTTTGAGGACAAGAATGGTATATTTATGGTGAATGAAGGTGGATGAAGGTGATTGAATCGTATGGGATCCCATTGGAAAATATTATGACCCCTCATATTCCTATCTTGCACCAGAGTTTATGCCCATAATGTCCTTCATTTTCCCTTGAAGAGTGACCTTGGTTGTAGAGTTTGGAAGCAATTTGAAGTGTCTAGGAGAGAGATGCAATGGTTTAGGTGGATGTGGAAGAGTGTACCCACCCCTTCAAATCAACACAATCCCTGCAGACTAATCAATCACATGCATCAAATGATAAATATTACAACAAAATAAATTAACATGGAAAATATGAGTTGAATTTTATTAAAATGTACTCTACCCTACAACACAACTTCTAATTTCCAAATTAATGCTACTAACTTATAAATTTCAGAAACCAAACATGCAGAAGAATGAAAAACCAACACTTGAAAATTTCCAAGAAATCATAAACACATGTTTTTGGTTTGTTGTTGTAGATCCTCCAACCAATATTCCCACTAGAGAGGTGATAGGAAAACCTGCAACTACAAGTTTTGTGATGTAATTCCTACTTAGACAAGAAAAAAATTGCAATGAATTGAACAAGAAAAATGAAATAATATAGGAGAGGGAATAAAGCCTCTAGTTTGGGTCCAAATCCAAGGGTTTCAACCCTCCAAAGCTAACTCAGATGTAGGCCAAAAATGAACTTCTCATTGACAAAAAATAAGAGTCACATACATCATATGAAAGATGAAAATAACAGTACCAAGCATCAATAACCACTCCTATATTCATTAAAAATTTGAATCCTAATGAGCCTTTAGGTTGTTTTATTTATACAAAAATAGCTGAGGGGAATCTCCCTTGAAAGGAGGAATGCTCCCCTAAAAAATCCTGAAATTGGTGTATCTGGTTCCCCTTGATCTTCACATGTACTGGAGTTCCTCGACTGCTAGTGAATTCAATTTGTTGGTGATGAATATTTGATCTCAAGTCGATTTGGAGAGTTAATGAAGTGGAAAAGCCCCCTATATTCTCTCTGGATGTCTCCACCAACCCCCTGCATAGTAAATATATCCAAAAATTCTTCTTTTACTTGCATATTAATCACATTAGGCCATGCGATATGAAAAACACCCTCTAGTATTCTTACTAAGCATATTATGGCTAAAAATGTGAATTATTGTGAGAAAATGAGAGTTTTAAGGGCTGGAGGATAGCACAATGGACCTCAAAATATACATATTGATGGGACCCATAAAAAAGCTTCACCTGCTACTCCTACTGTAGGCTCCTTCTTGCTATACTTTTTTTGTGGACACTTTGTAGCATAGTGCACGAATTCATGACAATTGAAGAATTTTGTTTTGGAAAAGTCTCTCTTATTGCTCCTTTGGATGGATTAAACCTCACCTTGTGACTTATTTCCCTTGGCCTTAAATCATTTTCCAACTAGAGAAAAGTCCTCTTTCACTTCTATGGATGTTACTCCATCTCTGGTACTTCGTTTGATTTCTTCTTGTACCAAATCATACCATAAGAATTCCAAATTCAATAATTTCTCCCTCTCGTTCACGAATTCATGGTAGCTACGCCAACATTTGGTAAGGCATATAAGAGCTAGGCTCACCGGGTCATCTTCTACAACATTTTACACCAACCCAGCCAACATCATCACGAACTTGTGTAAATATGCTTAGATACTGTGGAATAGTGTCATTCTTCTACATCTTGATATGTTGAATTTTATCCTTGAACACCAGTTTCATGTGGTCATTTCTATTCTCGAACAACTCGTTTAGTGCCTTCCACATTGCGAAAGGAGTTTCTTTCCCATGGATATTTGAGACAATGTGGTCTCTCACTCCATTCAACATTATTCTCCTCGCCTTGCCTACATATTTCTTCCATTAAGCTAGGTTTTGGGCATCAACTGATCCTGATTTTGGAATGTATGTCTCGACATATTCCAACAATCTGTTTTCATCCAACACCTCCTCAATGTGATCCTTCCATGCAATGAAATTTGAGCTGCCTTCCAAGGCATATTCTAATCTTTGCTCGTTGAAGTTCATCTTCCCAACTTTGAAGATATCCTGCTACAATGAACTGAAAATTTGAACCTCCTGAGAAACACCTTCTAAATTCCAATTCTAATGTGAGCCCTTCTCTGATACCATGTAGAAATTATGGTGTATAATTGAAAATTTTCATGAAATTTTAATCTAAATCAAGAGACACAATCCTACTCTATTACTCTGCGGAATTCAATTCACAATTTAGAACATCAATCATAAACATGCAATAGGAAATAACACACACGCACACAATATTTTTCAAGAGAAAAAAAAAATGCTAAAAACCCCTTATGCTTACTTAGATTAATGTGATGAATAGAGATGTATTATAATTTATTTCTCGCATTGAGCACAACATGCAAGTGAATAACCTATCTCTCTACTCATTGAGAAGCCCTGACCTAGACTCAGTCAAATTATACCTCTGATTGAGCCCCTATTTCCTTGTGTAAATACTTAGGAATTAGGCCCCTACTATTTAGTAATTTACCTCCAATTCATTGCACAATTCCCAAGGATGATCATTTGACTGCATGCAACACTTGTACACTCAAGACTAGTCTACAAGTGATCTTATATTTCCTTGGAATCTTCACCACAGCTAGGGAACTAGAATTCTCTACATGCACAAGCTATTTTGGGTTGATTGATCAGTTAGCTGGATGATCGCTCAATTAGACTATTGTCCCACTACACAATTGACCTTCCACTAGTTCCTCCAACAATTATAACTAGTTTAACTGAAAACAACTTGAAATAACTGATTTTGATTGCTACAAATTAGCAATAACACATGATTAACTCAAATCCAAGCCCTCTAGCTTGAATTTACTAAGATAAATAAGTGAAAAGATCCATGTCACCTCGGTTAACTACATCCAAGTTCTGTTGATGTGGAAATTCGAATTTTCTCAATTTGACCTAGGCAAAGTCAAATGGAGACTTTCTTGCTACATGTTTCAACACTCCCTCTCAGCTAGTTTTGTTTTGTTTTCATTTACCTTATGCTCTTTTCTTTTCTTTTCTTTTCAATTGTAAAATAGCTTCCACATGAGATTGTGTTTGGTTATCGAAGAAATCATGGTGAAGTTCAAGATGAAGTTGTGCTACTGTCAACACTTGGTTGTATGTTAATTGCCTCTCTTTATGTGGATCTTTCATCTTTTAGTCGATGATACTATGATGGAAAATATGTTCTTTCTCAGAGAAAACCACAGTGGAATTACGATGCTTGAATATATAACTAGTACCACCTACTCTAATTAGTCATTTATAAATTCTCGGTTTTTCCTTGTCAACTAAGTTGAGTAAAGAAAGAAGGGGATGAAAATTTAATAAGTATGTCAACAGTGTATAAATATCCTTCTCTGAAGGGACAACCTCTTCTGCTCTCAAGAAGTCACGATCCCTCTTATGCCCCATGAAATTAATAAGTGCCTATGCATATTTCTATGAACAAAATGAAAAAAATAAAATAAATCGTGAAATAAGAGAAAGGATTCCTACGCAGGGAGGTGAAGAAAGCAACTCCATCGGGGTACTGTCCAGGCTCACTAGCAGCGGAGGAATTTTTGTGTCCCTGAAGTGACTCTACTAGGGTACTTTCCAGGCCTGCTGGCAGCGGAGCAACAACAGAGCTAAAAACTAAGACTCTGAAAATTATGTTTAACTTGTATATCTATATACTCCTCATCCCCAATCGAAACAACTGAGTTTGACTTGGCTTGGTTAAGTGTTTCATTGATGAAGAGAATGGTAGGGACTATATATTTAGCTCAAGATAAGTAAAGAAGCTATGATGATCAATGAACTAAACAATACTTCCTAAAGAGTTAGACTTGTTTTGCATGAGACAAGGCCTATACCAAGAGCTAGAGTTCTACTAGTGTGTCGCTGAGTGTTGTAGCTGCTACAACCACCCTCCAAAATTTTTCCTATACTTTGATTTTGGAGCTTTCCATTCTGTGCACAGGAGCTTATCTTTTATTCTCATCAAGTATTCATGTTATGATCAAGATTTATGTTTTCATGTTTTTCTTGTGATGAATTTGATCCCAACTTGATATCTTTCAAACACAAGTTGACTCCTTACTTGACCTTGCACCATTATCGGGCTTGCCTCCAGAAATTGCGCAATATTGGAAGGCAGGTTAGCCTTGAGTATTAGAATTATGCAAATATAGACAATAAATCCAACCTTGAGCTCAGAAAATACGTAGTTCTGGATGGCATCCCAACCTTAAGCTCAAAAACCGCACACAACATCCCTTGAGCTAAGAAACCTCACAATGCACTAAGTTAAGGAGTTACCCAGACCTCAGGAATTGTGTAATCCTTCTTGGCAGTGAGCATGGCGAGTTTCCATTAAAAAAAATAATAAAAATAAAAAAATAAAAAAATAGAGAGTCATCATTAGTTTCCTAAAGGTGGCACACTTATTATTTTTGGAACTTTATGCCAAGTTTCACTTTTTCTTTGTTTCTAGGCATGCACGCCATAACCCTAATCTACCTAGATCTATTTAATATATGCCTCTAGAGCTCATTTGTACATTCAATCTTGGATCTCTAGCATTCCTACCGAGATCATGGAGCCTTCGATGGAGTTTGTGACGCATTTCCGAGTGATTCTTGCTTTTGTCGTCTTTTGTCGTTTTTTCTGTCGATTTTTGTCATTCGCTTCTATGAGTCCTATTTTTCTTGTTTCTTTTCATGTTTGTTGGTGTTTTAACTTATATTATCTTGTAGAAGTGTCAGTTCATTTTGTCGTTTTCCTTTTAAAAGTGTAGCATCAATTTTCTTATTTTTGCACGCGAGTGGTCATCATTTCAAAGATTCTCCATGCATGTTTGTTTTTCCTTTTGCATGTTGATATTACACACTTGATTTGCACTATTCTATCTATCCTTAGTCATATTTTCACTTTAACTTACACCATCACTCAAATATGTTTGTTTCCCACTCTCTCTCTAGGCAGATCTGCAATTCACTCAACTAGCAGTTGCCTTTCCTAGTTTGACATTATGCAAGTCTAAGGCTAAAGATGTTAGCTTAGCCTCTCAGATTGCACAATGCATAGTACTAGGCCGACCCAACTGCGCATTGTGCAGTTCCAGGGTTGACACTTATTCCCTTGGCCATTGAGACTGCGCAATGCTTAGCCTCTCCCTCGGTCTGCCCAAGCTAAGTTTCACATTGAACCATTTCTATCCTCAAGATGCACCACTGGCTGCTGAGACTGTGCAATGCTTATTTCAGGAAGCCATTCCCTCTCCCTTGACCTCAAGAATTGAAAAATTTTCCCCTTCAGTTCAGTGGTTTTTGTTGTGATCTTTCTTTGTGAATTGATTTGCTGAAGCTAATTCATCTTTTCCATGAGTGCCTTTTCATCCTAGATGTATTGCATTTATTGAGAATGTATCTTCATTAGTCACAAATATCATAGCACCCAAGAGATCTTCTTCAAAAGATACCAGAGAGAGTAGTACCAGGGAGGTAGTTGAGAGTACGTTAGTAAACTTTGTAGTTTATTCAAATACTCAATTGTTCATAGAAACATCACATATATCACATGGCAGAAAGCGAATGAATCATTCTCCGCAAGAAGTTTCAAAGTATATCTGGAAGACCAACATGTATATATCAATTTTCAATAGTCAGAACTACATAAGGTTGCATGCAGATATCTATCTTTCCCATGAAAACCTCGAACTCCATACGATGCCAAATTCTGATTTTATGAACTCTTGAGTCGATGGTTCAATTCAACATTCAAATCGTAAGTTGGGTAGATCAGTTTTTCCTGGAAGGTAGCTAAGTTTGAATCAATTAAAAATATTGTGGTGAATTTTTTAGGTTGTTTGGATACTACAGAAAAAATCGGGGGTTAAATGTTAGGAATCATTCTACTTTAAATGGAAAAAATGAAGTATTTTATGGGGTGAATCTTGGGTGTTGCTCCTCATTAATTGAAAAAACAAATTGTTTTAAATTTTAAAAAAATTTACCCACAATTTCATGTTATAAATTGATGCCTTGGTGTAGTTGTTAACCATTTCATTTGTTTAATTGAGATCACGAGTTCAATGCTGGGCAAAGTAGTTTTTACTAGGCGACATTTTAACATTCATTGTTCAAATTTTTTTTGAGATGTGGAGCCCACATCTTAGTATTGGTCCACCCAATCACGACATTGCCCAATCAGCGTTTGAATCACCTTTTCCAACTAGCTCGTTACATAATCAACATGGAACTACATAGTCAACACTGCCATGTCAGCATCCACGCTGCCACATGGCACCATGATGCCATGTGGCACCCATGCCTCTATTTTCACTGGTCTGCTAAATTTCAAACAACCATAACTTTCTCATACGACATCCATTTCAAGCGTCATTAGAAAGATATCAAAAAGATTTACGCGATGAGATAGGTTTCATCAACATTTGAGACAATACAAAAATGGTCATTTTTTATGGATTTTATAGCAATTAGACTTGGAAAAAAACATTAAATCGTTAAAACATGTTTGTGATATGAATTTTATTTAGCTTGGTTTTTGAAGCACTAAAATTGGGCATAAAACGAAGACATTATCAACAAAATACTGATAGGTTGTCCAAGGTACCACTTCGGTTGTCCAAGGTACCACTTCCTAGTAGGTAAAAGTGCATTTCATTTTTATTTTTCTTCCTTGAATTTGTTTTATTAGCATTATTTATTAATTTTTTTCTTATATATCGTATGAAGAGAGACTAGTCACCTCTCTCCTTTGAGAATCTTACGTTTTATTGTAGATTAGCGCTGAATTTTTGCAAGTTCTGGGATTTTCAAAGAATATTAATTTATGCACAAGTGGTTCTCAAAGACCAATTTATTTTTCAAGAAGAACATGAAGAATTCAAGTCCATATAAAATCACATCCATAACTCCATTTCCACTCATTCATTTTCCGCTTTCTAAGTTTACAATCCATCCATGAATTTCCATCTTCCTACTATTAGATCATGATTGCAAAACCATTTTACCTTTGCAAATTTTACACTTTCCTATCTCACTTACATTTCATTTCTAACCCATGAATACAGTCATTCAGCTCACCTACAATGTTGAGTTACCCCATTGTCATTTTTTCTTTGTAAAATAAAACTTGATCCATAAAATGCAAACCTTCCATCCATGGTCCTCTAAATCCTTATTTTATACTCATGCTAGATGGTGGGGGATTCATTAAGGCCTTCCTTTTAGCAAGTCTTGACCCATCGACTTCAACACATTATCTAGGTTTGAGACTAGAGTTAATTTTAGTACCTTGAGGCTTGCTTGCCTTAATGGAAAATTCTCTCACCAATGAACAATGGGAATACATCAATGTCCCCTATTTGTCAGATCTTCTAGGTGGCTCGACGTCAACTCATTTATTCATACCTAGTAATATTTACGTGGTCATCTTGAATTGCATCGACATTAATGGGTCTCATGTTGGTTAACGACATTCATTAATGGTCAGTAATACAACAATTTCCTTCTATGTTCGACATCAGCAAAATTTATTCACATAGAAAAAAAAAACTACGCTATGATGCTTATATGAATGAAGACTATATGGTTCCGTGACACTACAACAACTTGTAGCAGTGTTACAATAAATCAAAATTTAGCTCTAGATTTCAGCACCAACAGATTAGTTCTAGCAATAATATGGTACAAACGTACTAATTCCATATGTCATTCTATGTTCATAGAACCAAGAAGATCAGATTACTTCACTTCAAGATCGATGATCCAACAACAGAATCCATACAAATATCTCTCATATGCATAGCTTAGGACCTTCTCAGGTAGGTAAAGGTATATTGTTTTCCACTCTTTAATCAATAATTTCTTGAATGCTAAAATACATATATTTGGAAAATTTCCCTATTTGTCCTTTCATATCCTTCCCTATTTCATGTCATTCTATGTATTCCTTATTTGCTACACTTTCCAAGGATGGAAAATACCTTCAGATTGGGGGGGGGTGGGGAATATTAATAATTCCTTATATTCATTACACTATTTGTCGACCCCATATTTCATAACCTCATATATTGTTGACCAACATGTTTTTCCTAATTGAAAGTTGTTGTTCTTATAAACACCGTTATTGACTTCCATAATGCATCAATGGTTTTCATATGAAGCATACATTCACATGCAAAAAGGATGTTCCAAATTATTTTTGCAGCCATGAAAATAGAAATTTTCAATAAGCTATACATAGCCTATTTACAGAGAATATTTTTCACAACAATTTCAAGCAAATGAGGCTAGAAATATTGCACGATTGATGCACGCATTATCGAATATCATTTGGAACGCATTCATATGGTTGAATTTTCAAGATCATTCTTTGTTTTAGTAAGAATAAGATTAAAAAGGAAAGTGTTATCACACAAGAACCAACACTTGCAATATTTATGGTTTCCACACAAGAACCAACTATAAGAAAAAATGTTTCTACACATAAAAAATGTTTCTACACATAAAAAATGAAGACTCCATCACACAGATCAAGAAATCCAATGCAAGGTTGCATGAGGACATGCAACACCTTCAGTTGGGGGGAATGTTGGGTTACCCAAATACCATAGTTTTACAAACCTTTCACTTCACTTTCACATCAGTTTTAAACCATATTTATCTTTCCCTTAAACTAATTTCATGATTACATCAGGTTTTGAAATATAAATTTCCAATGCATTTGTTGTAGTGTTTTTTAGTGAATTTGTAATTAAATATTGGAAAAATAACATGTGTTCACTTATATGTGAAAGTGGGATAAGTTTCATGATGTTTGTAGGTGTATTTGAAAACTTCAACAAAGTGATATTTGAGTACCAAGCCTCAAATTCGAATTTCTAGATTTGATGAAGATTTGGGAGATTCCTTCAAGCATACTTCATGGAGAAGAATCATGGAAGTTTTGATAAGATTTGTTATCAAAGATATTAGAGATTTGTGAGAGGATTTGTAGAGATGTTACTTTCTAAGTGTTAGCACATGGTTGTAACCACGTGAGATATATGTGGAGATAGGAGAGATTTGTGGATATCAAACCTTTGTTAGTTATCTCAAGTTTATGTATAGATAAGAGTGCCTCCTCCATTCCAAGCGGAGGACTCTTGGAGCATGTATCCAACTTATGATAAAATAGAGTAAAGCTTTATTTTACATAAATTTCCATTCTATATTTTTAGATGTAAATTGCTTTAATTTAATGTATACATTTATGGAATAGTTTGTTACTTTTCTCTTAGGATAAATGAGCTCACTCCAAATGGATCAAGGAAGCATTCTATTTACATTTGTGCACTATTGTAAATATATGTTAGCATCTTCATTTTATGTGTTAAGATTGTATTTCTTATTTTAATAATTTATGAATATTTATTGTATAAACCCACTTTCATGCCATGGCCATTTAGATAGTGAAAATGTTTTCTTTTGAATGATTAGATTCAATAAAGAAGGAAAAACCAGGTACTAAGTTAGAGCCTCTTCTTTGTTAACGAGGATTGAATTGAAATCATTGTTCACTTTTTCATATGCTTTCGTAGAATAGATTTATATGGTTTCTTTATATGCTTTCCTAAAATTGCTTTCCTTTCTTTGAGATAAGGAACTTTGATAAAGCCATATATTGATGAATTTGATGAGACACTTTCATCATAATAGTGTTTTATAAAAGACCTTTTAGGTGTACTTTTCATGAAAGTGTGTTTTATTTATGTCATTAAGAATACTTTAACAACTTGATTGTTGATTTGACTTGTGGGGTACTGCGAAAGACCTCCTGTAAGGGAGCTTAGTACCTTCTTTCCTACAACAATTGAGCATTGTTAAGGATGTTCTAGGTTTATTTCATGAAAATAGGAAAGAGCTAGCTAGATCTAAGATCCATATACTTTGGTGTGCTTCTAAGACTACGACCCCATATTGATATTAAAATACATGCTCTAGTTTATCCCAATAAATTAGGCTGACACTAACCACACCCCCAAGTGTAGGTTTTCCTAACCAAGATGGAGAGTAGTATTTTGGCACAAGGACATATGCCAAAGAATGTAGCGGAACATTAATTTTATGCCACTGTGCACGCATATATTTGTAAATATGATCATACAAGATGGGATCTTTTGGTTGAACAATATATTTTATTTTCCTCAACATGTTATCCATCTACTCATACACCTCCCCAATCACAGGTACATCTGTATATGAAAAAATAATCATGTTATAAATGGGCTTGGTGTATTGAAAAATATACCTTATGCGTGCTCAAAACATATCATTAAGAGTGGTCTCCTCCACCTCTTAAAAAGCTTCCCTATCATTTGTGGTTGGAGCCCTATCCTTTAATACCTGCCATTGTGAACTTGATACCATGCTAGCCAATGAATCTCTTACATTCAAAAGGCGCTTGAAGGTGAGGTAATAACTATAAAATCTAGTCTTCCCAAGCTTCAATACCTACAACCTTGAGTTACTGCAGAAAATCCCATATGTATTTCTATAATTGGTAATAAATTTTATCATTCTCTTTCATCTCTTATAAAATTCACTAATCCATTGATATTCAGGTTCCTTGATCTTAGTAATGTCATGCATCAAAATGTTCATTGTGTGAACCAAACATTTAGACAAAAATACGTTGGGGTATTTATCCTCAATGATTGCTCTTGTTGCCTTACAATTAGAAGCATTATCAATGATGACTTGGATGAAATTGTATGGACCAATACTTTCAATTATTTGAATTAATGGTTGTGCAATGTGAATGGAGGTCTTGAAATTTTCTGAGTAATAATGTGATGAAAGGAATATTGCACTAGTAACGAACACACGAAGAACACTTATCAATGGTTTTCCTTTTACATTTGTATAGCCATCAGATACAATGGATACCCAATAGTCATTCCAGCCATTTTTTAATTTACCCAAAGAATTTGCTATTTTGGATTTTTCATGATCAAGTTCCACGTTTCTAGCTTTGTCACCCCTAGGGCTCTTGTATCCTTTAGGGGAATCATTGATGGCAGAAACCATTTCATGCCAAAAAGGTGAGTGAATAATGTTGAATGGTATCCCACATGCATAGAGAAACCAAAAAAAAATAAATCCACATCATCCTTAGACCCTTGATCAAGGAAATATGATATGGTTCTACACCTTAAAGGGATGTTTGTGTTTGTGCCTTCGTATCCACTACCATGGGTGGATGTTGATGGAGTTCTTATTCTAAGTGATTATGGTCTAGTGGTGCCATGTTCAAAGTCACCCTTTGATCTTTTATATTTGAATTGGAATTCATCCTATTCCCTTATGTATTCGGTTCTTTGTTGTGCTGACACACTTGCATGGGCTTTGATTCCTATTTTCTTAGTTCCATCCCATGTCATTTTCCCACATAGATGTTTTTTGGCATGGGTGTATGAACCTGTGTAAGTGATTTTGCAATGGGGGCATATAAATTTAGTGGTTCCACCCCCTTTCCCTCCTAAAATCCTAGTGACATATTTCCACAAAGGGGTTTAGTATACCTTGGTTTTCTTTCCATCATCAACTCCACTCTCATTATCCTCCTCCTCCTCTTCCTCTTGGTACTCCTCTTCTCCAAGGTTCTAATCCACCACTTCCCACTTCCTTATCACTCCTTCTTATGCTCCCCAACACCATCATAAAAAAAATGAACCAACAAGAGAATGTTAAGCCATATACCCATCATGTTTGGTGGAGTTATAGTTTCTTTCCTGAAATAAAATCAAGGAGGAATGAGAATTGGGAAAGAGAGAAGATAACATCTTTCATTCAACATATAAAAAACACAAATGGTACATTGAAAAAAAAGAAATGGGATTATACTCTACATATTTGCCTCTCCAATGTTGCTTCCTTGAATCCAAAGCTCTATCATATGGCAGTCTTCAAACTCCTTTGCAAGCTCCTCAAGCTCAAACCCTCTTAATCTTCCTCTCACTCACCTCCTCAACTCAAACTCCAAAATCCACATCTTCTTTCTCAATCATGAAAATCATGCATTGTGGGAGGGGAGGAGGCCTTTTATTTCTTTTGGCACCTCCCCTCCCTCCACTATAAAAAATGTGTGTGCCTTTTTTCTGTAGGGAACACTTTTTTTCGTGCGAGACTGATCGTTCCCATACCCCTCCTTGATTGAAACTTTTCTCCTAGAGCTAAGGGGAGCGGTATGAGAAATATGTATCCCACTAATGATAACTAAAAGTCATGGATTGATTTTTTTTTATGGGAGAGTGCTCTCGAGGGCGCTCTTGATGCACTCATGAGAGGAGTGCCCTTCATAAGAAAATTCAAGGGGGAGGGATGCTCCCCTATAGCTCTGGTGTGCAAGCCAAGATGTATGCTTCCATTACTCCACTAGATGTAATGTATGGTTGAGTTCTTAGAAGACAGTGTGAAAATATTTAAGTTGCTAATGTTGCTAGGGTTTTTTCGTTGTAGAGATATTTTATTGATGTCATGTATAGTTGAGAGGAAAATGTTTATATTGATGATAATGCATCCATATCATTGCTAAAATATTGATAGAGAGTTGTATGGTTGAGGAAAAAATTTGTGAGAGACTGATGTATGCATATTTTTTTTAGGTTTTTATAGCTTGTTGTGCATGTTGAGTAGAGAATTGAATATATATGGTTATTGAGCATTTAAAAGTTGGTTGACGTGCTAGTGGTTGTATTGTAGAGGTGTTTTGAATTGTGTTACTAAGGTTTCAAAGTAAGATGCATTTTTTGAGAAAAGTTGTTAGGGTTTGACACAATAGTATTGTGATAATGCATATAACAGTGGAAAATATACTGACAAATTAGAGGAAATGCAATGATAGTGTAGTAGTGGTATTAACAGTAGAAACACCAAGGTTATTGACAACAATGGTTGGATAGTGATCAAAGAAGGGATTATGTAGTGCAGTGGTCAGGTGCAGTGTCTAAGCAGGGTAACTAGTGTGATATAACATATATTTCTTTCTAGCAAGGTGTTGGAGCATCCTTCCAGATGAAGCTATTAAAATCGGGGTGTTGGTGTATCCTTTCAATTGGAGCTGATAAAACAAGGGGGTTGGAGCCTCCTTCCAACCGTTGTTGGAGAATCTTGGAAGTTGGAGATTCCTTTTGATGTAATATTTAAGACATATATAGAAAATCATTTGGTGGTTTTTATCTTGGAAGGGTTTTAGGTTTTTATATTGGAAGGGTTTCCACCTAAAAATACGTTGTATAATTTCTATGATGTTATGCATTTTTGAATGGTGTTATTATGTTGTAATTTATAGGGTAAGTTCCTTATATAAAACACCAAAGGTCATCGCTCACAAATAGATCACAAATCAGTACACCAGTATTTGACGTGGTTAAAACCCTCGAAGAGGGAAACAACCCACGACCTGAGCAAACACGACCACTTTAGGAAATTTATTAATATAAAGAAAGAAAATTTACATAATATTCTCTCATAAATGGTTACCAGACAAATGAACCTACATGCTCTTTATATAGAGATTATGGACCAATTGGGTGTTAAACCACGGATCAAGTGTCGGTAACACCGAGGAGAGAGTGAACCGTCAGATCACTACATATCGTGACCGTCAGATTATAAGTTACAAATGTACATAGTAAAGAAACACACTTTACCTAACTCTATACTAGACCAAGTTATACTTAAATATTTCCTATGTGTTGGAATATCCTAACATCCCCCCTTAAGAACAACTTGGGATATGATTGAAGGATTTACAAAGGTGACACAATAGGAGACTATTTTCTATGTGTCAAAATATCCTAACATCCCCCCTTAAGAAAAACTTGGGATAGGATTGAAGGATTTACAAAGGTGACACAATAGGAGAAGGAAGGAGGCATTAGATCCTATCCCCCATTAATGATAACTTTCTTGAACTCCAAGGATAGATCGAATTTTGGTAAAATTCACTTCTGTGAGAGCCTTTGTAAAGATATCAACAACTTCATCATTAGTTGAACAATACTGCACTTCAATAACACAGTCATGAATGAGCTTTCTGATGAAGTGTATGTGTAGCTCAATGTGTTTCATGCCTTGATGTTGAACTAGATCTTTGCATAGCTAAATGGCACTCTGATTATCAAACCAAAGTGTAGTTGGATGTTGCTGATGAAGACCAAATTCAAACAGAATCTGATGAAGCCACAAGGCTTCCTTGCTGGCTTCAACAACACCACGATACTCTTCTTATGCCGAAGAAAGAGATATGGAACCTTTTTTCTTACAATACCATGTAATAGGTCCTGAACCAAGAGTGAATACATAACATGCAGTATACTTTCGATCATCAAGGTCACCAACCCAATCAGAATTAGTGAAACCAATCAACAATGGAGATGCTCCTGCATTGTAATGAATCTCGAACTGAACTGTACCTTGAATATATAGAAGTATTATTTTAGTTGATTTCCAGTGACTTTCATGAGGTTTGTGCATAAATCGAGCAACAATACCAACGTTAAAGGAAAGGTCGAGATGGGTATGGGTTAGATACAGACATTTGCTAACAAGTTGATGGTATAAGGTAGCACCAACTTCAGGGGAAGTAAAAGTGACTGAAAGCTTGACTCCAGACTAAAAGGGAGAAGGGACTGGCTTACAGTCTTCCATGTGAAAGTGGTGTAAAATATCACAGACATACTCAGACTGAGAAAGGGTAATACCTTCTTTGGATTGCAAGACCTGAAGACCAAGGAAATAATACAAGTGTCCTAAGTCTGTCATTTCAAACTTCTTTTTGAGGCTAGACTTCACATGGTTTATATGGTTGGGATCACTACCAGTAAGGATAAGATCATCAACATAAAGAACAAGGATGATTAAGAACTTACCCACTTTCTTGGTGTAGACAATGTTGTTGGAATGACATCTAGAAAAGCTATTATCTAAGAGAAAGCTATCCAATTTGGCATACCAAGCCTGAGGGGCTTGTTTGATACCATAGAGAGATTCGTTTTGGATAAATCCAGGGGGTTGTTCCATGTAGATTTCTTCATGAAAGTCCCCATGTAGGTAGGCAGATTTAACATCCATCTGATGGACTTCCCATTTAAAGGAGGTAGCAAGGGAAAGAACAAGGCAGATAGAATTCATTTTGGCAATAAGGGAGAAGGTTTCAGTATATTCAATGCCTTCAACTTGTGAAAATCATTTAGCAACAAGACGAGTTTTATGTTTATCCATTTTGTCATCTGGTCCAAACTTTGTTCTGTAAACCTATTTGCAATTGACAATTTGTCTTCCATTTGGAAGAAGAACAAGATCCCAAGTATCATTTTCTAATAAGGAACGATATTCTTCATTCATAGTTGCATCCCAATCTGGATGACCTGAAGCTTCTTCAAAGGTGTCTGGATCAGGATTTTATAGAACTTGAGCCAATAAGGGAGAGGCTATGTCGAACAGAGAACGTGTACGACACTGATCTGCAGGGTCACTTGCAAGAGAACCTATTTCATCTCGAGTAGAGCGGACCCATTTTGGAATATGTGGAGTTTAAGGAGGATCCTGAGGAGGTGGAGGAGGGTTATCATCCTCATTGTCAGCATCTGAACTAGAAGGAATGTTTTCAAAAGTAGAAGAGATAGATAAAGGTGGCACATATGCCTAATTAGACTCGCAAGCCAAAGGTGGCACACCTGCCAAACTAGGCTCGCGGGCTGATATATTTTCATCAAATTTTACATCTCTTCTAATGATTACATTTTTGGATTTGTGTTGAAGAAGTATATATCCTTTGACATCTTCAAAGTATCCAGCAAAAATGTATTTTTCACTCTTAGGTTCTAAGGCTTTATGTTTCTCATCTAGAATATGAGCCCAAGCTTCACTTCTAAAAACAAAAAAGTGACTTACATATGGTTTGATTGAGCTTCAGGCTTCTTCTGGAGTGATATTCCTTAAAACCTTAGTAGGAGTGTGATTTACTATGTAATTTGCGTAGTTAATTGCTTCTGCCCAAAAATTAAGACTAAGTCCTTTATATGAAGCATAAAATTAGCCATTTATTTTAGAGTGTGATTCTTCCTTTCAGCTACACCATTTTGTTGTGGAGTATATGGAACAATATGTTGCAATTGAATGCCATGCTCAGCGAAAAAGTGGATAACTTTTTTGTTAACATATTCTCCTCCATTGTCATATTTTAACTTAAGAGTTTTTTCGGATTATTTCTCAACAAAGGCCTTAAAGGCCAAGAACATGTTAAAAACTTCACTCTTGAGTTTTAAGAAGTACACCCAAGTGCGTCTGGAAAATTCATCAATGAAAGTTAAGAAGTACTTGTAGCCAGAGAAAGAAACAACTAGAAGTGGACCACATAAATCACTGTGCACAAGTTGCAAAAGGGCTGAAGTGTGCCAAGAGGCACGTTTGTCAAAACTATCCTGATGATTTTTTCCGAGTACACATCTGGAACAAACACCATCTTGGAAAAATACCATAGGAAGACATGTCACCATATTTTCTTTACATAGAGTTTGAAGAGAGTGATAGTTTAAGTGACCAAATTGCTCATGCCAAAGTTTGCTCACTTCATCATTATGATCAACAAAAACAGAGGGATGACATGATTACCCAAAGTTATCAAACTTATACAACCTTGTGGAATCATCAACAATACCAGTAGCTAAAATATGTTTAGGATATCTTGGGTCCTTAATTACAACATCATGAGGTGAGAATTCTACTGTTTTCCCTTCACCTGAATGAGTTATATGATAAACATATAGAAGGTTGCAAGACAAGGTAGGAACACATAATACATCGTTAAACTGACCATTATCTAGGTGAATGGTTTCAGAGCCTACAACATTAAGAGATCTATCATCACCAACATAAATGTATTTGGTGTTACAATCATTTAAAGAAGAAAACATGGCTTTATTTTTGGGCATGTGGTTAGAGGCTCTAGAATCAATGAGCCACTCATGAGAATGAGAATAATAAGATACATTCAATGCATAACAAAATCTTTATGCTTGACAACCACAAACAGAAAGTTCCATTCTCGAAGATGAAGTTGAAGAGTTCTCCCAATTGATGTTGTGCTTCTTCATTGTTGCTTCCAAGGCTTCCATCTTCCTAAAACATTTTGACTCTATGTGGTCGTCACAATTACAAAAGTTGCAATGTTTATCTGTCTTCTTCACTTTGTTTTTATTTTCCTTATCAGTTTGTTGAGTTTCTTTTTCAGTTTGTGGCTGAAATTTCTTAAGACCCTTATTTGGTTTAGGACCATTCTTTTTAGGATGTTACTTATTAGGATTGTTTGGATATGGTTGTTTTTGCGCTGCTAAGGCTTTCTTAGAAGAGTTTCCAGTATTAATAAGACCAAGGTGTAAGAGTTTTTCTTGCTCTCTTATCAAAGAATCACAAAAGACATCAAAAGAGGGGGACTTGTAGGTTGTTCCTTGATAAATGAGGGCTTCTCTAGTGGAAAGGTGGAAACAAATACAGAGTATGCAGGGCCTAGCTTAGAAAGAATGGAATGGATAAGGCTACCATATTCCTTTTTGACCTTAAAACCTTCTAAAAGAAGTCTAAGGGTCTTGAATTTGGACAAAAAATATTTAATAGAGGAGAAAGTATTGGGGTCCAAAGTAAGAAACTTATTTTCAAGTTGCTGGGCTCTCATTCATTTTTAATGCCAAAAATAGTATTTAGTTTTTTCATAGCTTCAACAGAGGAATCAAATTCTTGGATATGAAATCTAAAATCTTGAGAAATGGACACTCATATCAACCCTAGTGCTTGATCTTGTGTATTTTCCCATTTAGTCGTTTTATCTTCATTGGTAGGTTTAGATTCTTGTCTTGCGGCTATTCTATAAAACACTTTACTTCTAAGTAAGTCTACCATGTAGGATAGCTATTGGAAATAATTGGTGTTGTTAAAAATAATCGGGCATGCACTTTCCATTTTAAAAAAAACTTAAGCTGAAAATATTGAAACTAACTGCTCCAATGGAAAAATCTTGAAAAATTAGGCTGGTTAAAAAAAAAGCTCTGAAAATGGCTTCTGAATGAAGAAGTTACGTCTTTTTGAAAACACATTGTAGTAGATGCTGAGTAGTTATGTGATAGGTTGAAAGTTGATGATGAAGTTGTACTTTAAAAAACAAAAATCCCCTATTTTCCAAACTTAATATAATAATTTCACTTAAATAAAAAAATACTACTTTATGTGACCAACTTTAATAAATAAGTGAGAGTCACTTTTACAACATGTTTTTTAAAATAAAACCCTTAAAAAAAAACAACTTTCTAAAAATATTTTTAAGAAAAAGTAACTTTGACAAAAAAAAATTTAGAAAATAAAAGCTTGACAAAGAGATTTGAACCCAAGGCTCTATTCTTATAAAAAAAATAGTTGTTGTTGTTGTTGTTTTTTTTTATTTATTTATTTATTTATTTATTTGTTAAATCGGTTTGTGTGCTTTTTTTCCCACAAGAAAAGAAAAAAACCGTGCAAACAAAAACAAACAAGACTTACGTCAGAACGTTAGATTTCCAGTTAGTACTTTCGTCAACTATCTATTTTTCTTACTATTTCTGATTTCCCGAAATCGCACAAAGTCGCAGTGAAAGAGCATACGTGGCAGAAAAATCATGTCTTTTTTATTCTAATTTGCCAGATTGCACACAACGTAGAGCAAAGAGCATAAGCAGAGAAGAGGGTATATATCCGTAATAAAAAAACACTGTAAGCCGAAATAAACAGAAGGATTAATTAATATAACTGCAAAACAGATACTTTATACCTCCAGATCTAAAATGACATAGCTTGGGCGACCAGAAAATTTTTCGCATGAAACGAAAGGGGTTCCTCACTGTAATAGATGCTCCGGACACAAAAGAGCAGTTCTCCAGGTCCGAAAGTGGTCATAAATAGTATATCTAGAAAACGACAGTTGCATGCAATCAAACCGGCTTCGAATTTGGATCAACAATGGATGCGGCCCTCAAAACAGCTCTGATACCATGTAGGAATTTATAGGGTAAGTTAATTAGATCAAACACCAAAGGTCACCGTTCACAAACAGATCACAGATCAGTACACCAATATTTGATGTGGTTAAAACCCTCAAAGAGGAAAACAATTCACAGCCTGAGCCAACACAACGACTTCAGGTAATTTATTAATATAGATAAAGAAAATTTACATAAGCTTCTCTCATAAACGGTTACTGGACAAATGACCCTCCATGATATTTAAATAGAGATTATGAACCAATCGGGTGCTAAGCCAAAAATCAAGTTTTGGTAATACCAAGGAGAGAGTGAATCGTCAGATCACTACATGTCGTGACCGTCAAATTATAGTTTACAAATGCACATAGTAAATAAACACACTTTACCTAACTCTACGCTAGACCAAGTTATACTTAAATATTTCCTATGTGTCAGAATATCCTAACATATTAATATTTAATGTTTAATTGATATGATTAAAATATCAAAAAGTTCCCAATATTGATTTACCCCCTTCTCAGTATTGGTGAATATTCCAACATGTAATTCATGCAAATATTGTGTAAATATAAACACAATGCCTAGGCTAAGAGAAGTGGAAAAAAAATTAAGAGGGATAAGCAGGAGTTGCATGGCAAGTGTTTAAACTTACGGTGCTTCATTTAATATGCCACAATTTTTCTAACTGGTTTTTATGGCCTTCACAACAAGTAGGGAGGTGGAGTATGGGCTTCCAAGATGAAGGAAAAGCCCCATACCACCTCTTCCCTTGAGGGGCATGTTGGGTAGTCAAGACACAAGAGGGGAGACCAGGATCAGAGAAGAAAATGGGTTGATAAGAAAGAGAAGATGGGCATTCAACAATAAGTTAAGTTTTTGTGTGAGCGAAATTCTCTAATATGCAAGAAATTGCATGAGAAACATGCATTGAATGTGGGAAGAGCATATTGTAATTGCAAGAGAATTGTAGGTTTTAACCCTATACATAAATTATCTGCAAACAAATTCTTAAAACAGAAAATAAAAAATAGCGATAGCATACAAAATAAAACAGATATACACAGAGATTTCACCTAGATCCCAAAACTGAGACTACCAGATTGATTTTTCATTAAATTCCTTTCAATGTTACAATACATATGTATACATGTCGAAGCATTCATAAACCCCAATCCATTAACCTTGGATTATAACATAAATTTATTTCCCTTGACGGTATCTACAAAATACAATGGAAAAAAAAACCATCATGCCTGAAACCATGTGTAAAACCCATGCACAAAACCATAGGTAGATTTGCCCACCTAATATAGGGTCCAAAATTTTTTTTCCTGGAGCGCTTCCTAGCCCCCTTACAAACCCTCCGACAGGGGGGTCTGCACCCCCCCTGTGACCCCCCTGATGCACCTGATGCAATAAAGGGGAGTTGCTTGCCCCCCCTCTTACCCCCCACTTACATCTAGTCATGGAAATAATATAACACACATCCAACATTATCCCACTTATTGTTTTCTTTCCACAGGGGGCCACATGAGATTTTAGTCATTCGTCCAGCCCTGTAATGCCCATTGTTTCCCTATACCAAGAGAGCTTCTTAAAGCTCACAGACTTCGTCAATTCATCTGCAACATTCTTCAAAGTGTTCACCTTTACTAGCAACACATTTTTGTCCTCAACCATATCTCTCACAAAGTGATACTAAACATCAATGTGCTTTGTATTTGAATGATAATAAAAGTTCTTAGCCAAGAAAATTGCATTTTTCCTATCACAGTTTATCCTTATAGCTCGCTGCACCAACCCCATACCTGAACACAATCTCTGTAACCAATTTGCTTCCTTGCTTGCATGACTGGATGTCATGTATTCTACCTCTGTATTTGAAAGGGCCACTACAGACTGTCATTTTCTCATCCAACTAATTGCACCTCCAAATAGGTTAAACACATACCCACTTGTAGATTTTCTATGATCTAGATCTCCATCCCAGTCTGCATCAACAAAGCCACGGATGTCCAAAACTCTGTCCATTCCTAGTCTTCCTTGGTAGCACAAACCATAATCACTAGTGCCACACAAATACCTGAAAACCTGCTTCAATGTTGTCCAATGCTCCTTTCCTAGTTTTGACATAAACCTGCTCAATAATACCACTACATGTGCAATGTATGGTCTAGTACCTACATTTTCATACATCAGGCTACCGGTTGCACTTGCATATGGAACACAAGACATGTCCTCTTCCTCTTCTTGTGTCTTGGGACACTGTTCACTGGTTTACTATCTTGCATCTTAAACCTCTGCAATATTCTCTTGACATAATCTCTCTAGTTTAACCAGAGCTTCCTCTTTGCCCGGTCTCATTTAATTTCCATGCCCAAAATATAGTTTGCAACACCAAGATCCTTCATGTCAAATTTGGAGGACAATTGGGTCTTCAAAACCTAGATAATTTCTTTGTCATTTCGAATCAGCAACATATCATCCACATATAAGACCAAATAAATAACATGATCACCAATTAATTTAAAATACACACAATGATCTTCTTTTCTTCTCGTGAAGCCAAGTCCTCGTATATATGTATCAAATTTTTGATACCACATCATTGGCACGTGGGGATAGTCGTGAAAAGAATATAACACACACTCAACAAGAATTCCTGATAAGAGGATGCTCAGGAGCAACATTGGTGCAAGAGCAGGAGGAAACGAAGTGTGGAGTGAATATAATACCATAGAAGAGCGAGTGGAGATATAATGCACTCTGTATACCCTCTAGTTTAGTGGGTGGAACCACTATGTGCTTTGGATCCCTGCATAACAAAATGTAACTATGTGAGTTTGAATACCTGTAAGGTTATCTAGTGAAAGTGTTGTGTACTTTGGGTCCCTGTAAACCTAGGTGGATACACTTTGAGCTATGAATTCATGTAGCATTTAGCAGGTGGAACACCGTGTGCTCTAAATTCTTGTGAGTGGGTGGAAACACTGTGAGATCTGAATTCCTGTGTGCATTGGTTGATTGGAAATAGTGTGAATTCCCTTGAGCACTTAACTCCTCAAACTATGAACCTATTTAGGGGGTGGTCATCTGCAAGAAATATTGCAGTGCATTTAGCCTATAGTTGGGTAAAGAGTGGAAGTCCCTCCCTTAGTTTCCAGTCATTGATCTATATAGATAAGTGTATTTACTAATACTTTTTTGGCACTATGAATGTTGAATCATGTTGTTATGGTGGTAACAGTGAATGTATCAATATTTTTCATGGAGGAATGTGTTATTATTGGTTGTCTATAATGAGATGGATTATGTGAATATTCTTATTGTTGAGATAGATTTGTAGATCTCTATGATTGTTGATATTTTCCTGAGTGTAGGGTTAATTACATAGTATGTATAATCACTTTTTGAGTTCAGTTGACTATCATTGTATGTGATTTCTATTGTTTGATATGTTATGAATATCATGGATATATTTTATTTATGGATTGATGAAACTTTGCCGTTGATGTTGTGTGGGACATGTTATATCAGTGGATCTTATGGTTCTCTTTTGAATCCATTATGTGATTAATGGGATATTGTTGTATCTAAATTTACAGTTAAGTCTTAATTATGGTTTAACTAAGTTTTGTGCATGTTGGTAGGCATGTTGAAAACTTTATTTCTCTTATTATGGATATGTTTAACGCCTGAAATGCTAGTGTGGGAATGAGAGTTTCATTCCTACAGATAGTGTTATGAGAAACACTTTACTTCATGGAAGACCTGGGAAAATTACTTGGAAATCCCTTAAAAATCATAGGTATGAATGATGAAGAAGTAGGACTTGTATCTGGGTCCGGATGAGTCTTTACAAGAGTTGTATCCAGGAGTATCTGAGCCAAATACAATCTAGGTGATCCAGATATATATGTAGATCCATCCATCAAGAAAAAACATCACAGTGATATTCAAGCAGGAACTGGATATGGATGTCACCAGATATATTTGCAACGTAGTTAAGTTGAGTTGAATATTTTGGGTGGGGCCCTATTTAGGGTAACCATGCAGGTCCTAGATGAGTGGCCAAGGTCAGATGTCTGAGGTGGCATAAATAGTTTGAGCACCATATTTAGAATAACTCGAATGTCTTGTGAAGTGATCCATATATCTCATTGAAAATGTGATATCTAGGGTGGCGCCTGTCGAGGTGTTCAACTCTTGGAGCCAAATTTCATGCGATATCTAGACTCGGCTCCAAGAAGAGTTGTTGGTGCAAGGCCGAATGTGGGTTAGATTCATACATGTGTTGGGGAGCAACGGTGAACCGGATATATCCAGTGATCTGAGGTTCTGAGATATTTTCCAAGGTGCATAGTTGTGTGCACTCAAATAATCACTGAGGTAGGATATAATGAGGAAGTGTTGAAAAACACCAAGGAGGTTAGACTAACGGGACTTGCAATTTAGACCGACGTGGAAAGCACCATGATTGTGTTGATTGAGACCATGTGAGTGCCACATAGGCCATGTGAACAAGCGATGTGGTAGGGTTGTTGACGTGGCATGTTGTCAATGTGACATGTGGCAAAATGAATTGGCCTTTTTGGATGGTTGAGGGGACTTGTTTTTAAATGAAATTTGGCATATTCGGAGGATGCCACATGGTATGGTGACATCACTATGATGTTAGTAAGGGATAAGTAGATATGGAAGGAAGGGTGACAAGGAAGCTTAGTGACAAGTTTTTCATGTAGATTCCAAGGTGGTGTCATGTATGATGTGCATGCAAGTGTGGTGGGGACCACTATCCTATAAAATGAAAAATAATGTACCCCCACCTCATTAATCATCAGGCATGCAAAGGGGGCCCATAGAAGCTTTATCACCATCCATTTTTAGAGAGGCCACATGGTGATCGATCCGGCGAGGGAAAGTGTGAGGTCGTTAGTCACATAAGCGACAAATTACCGACCCCCTACTGTTAATTGTCAGAAGGGAAGGGGGGATCCACAATGAATATAGATTGCCGAACTAATCCAAATAGTCGTGTTGTGACCTTCAGCTATAAGGTGTTTAACAATTGGCCATATGGGTGCCATGTGGCATTGTCTAATTGGTTGATATTCAACACATCCTAAATTTCAATCTAGGAATCAAATTGAGGTAAAATTCATATCACTGAAAATCCTTGGCGAGTTGGATATGATGTTGTTATCCGAAGTTAATTCCACTAACTTTAGGAAGGAAGGAAATTTTGTAACCCCGTTTCCATAATGACACCATGGAAGTTTTACTAACTAAAATTAACACCTCCCATTCAACTTGGAAAGTACAAGGGGTGGGAGGGAGCATTACACTTTAGTTTCAAGAAAGTAGGGTAGACCAACTCCAAGAACATAGGAGATGATTGCATAATTTTAGGGAAGGTTACCTTCACTTTCTCATACTTTCTTTAAATCATAGGCTAGTCTCATAGTAATATCACAAACGAGTAGAGATGAATTGAATGTCAAGGTGGGTAGGAGACTTAGATAACAAGGCATATGTTATTCCCATCTACCTTGTTAATTTTCCTCACTCATGGTGTCATGGTCCTTATAGGTGCCAATGACTTAATCAATTGCTTAGAAATTTCATTGATTAAAATAAGATACATATACAATGTTTTTTATTTATTCAATTCAACTTGGAATAATAACAAAATATTCATGCCAAAACAGTATGACAATAATTACAATTTTATTAAGGGAGTCAAAACGGGAATGTTATATATACATTTTATTTGTGATACTACTTCATAATATTTGCATGTTTTATTTTTTGTAGATTGTGATGGTTATCTTTGTTCCATTCCCCACTTGATTTCTTCCTCCTCCCTCTGCTTTAATTAACCTATCATTTTCCATATTATGTCACCAAATGGTGGCCAACCTTTAGTTTGGGGCAGTTTGTTAGTGTTATTTTTGTAAAGTTAGTAACTTCTTTCATCACCTACAATTTTGTGTCATTCATTAGTGATGTGTACTTATTCATTAGCCATAGACTCAACTGAATGATTATTATTCAATTGGAATAGATGTTGTTTGGATGTGATTGTTGATGTATTGAATATCAAAATTAATATCATATAATCTAAGTTAGCATCAAAATGAATTATAACTACTCATGAACAATGATAAATACAAATCAATGGGACAAATTAGTTGGATTCCAAAGCATCACACTTTGATGCCCATGGAAAATTTGAAAAGAATTTTCACACATGCATGAAGGTAATCACAGAATTTAAACCTCATGCATCAACATAGAAGAATTATATGTGCATTCTACATTTAGTTTTAAAGAGTCATTTATGCAACTTCTAAAAGTGGAGCAAAAAAGGATATTTGAGGAATTGCAAAGTTCTATGCCATTCGAACAAAGTTCACAAGCAATATGAAGGAAATTTTAAACAAATGAGATCCTTCAAATATACATATGATTTGCAATGATCTCGTTGCATTGCATAATTTCAAGAGCATTGGTTAGACAATGTTTTTTTTTTAGGGTTCATAGTCACACTAATTCTATTTCCCTATAGTCTTCTCAACAACATTAGGGTAATGGTACTACAATGAAAGCAGTTGAAATTGAATTCAATGAAGTATCCAGCTCTTGAATAATTGCTTTGTTGGACTTAGGCAAGAGATGGTTAAGATCAATACTAAAGCTCATGAAGACAAGAAGAGTTTCTTACATGTTGGAGACTGTAGAAGACATTGGAAAATTAATTAAAAGAAAAACACTCCTTAAACCGTGGGACAAAGACACGCTACAAATTATACATTATGTTAGGTGCAAAGAGAAACACATCAATGTATTTTCTTACCATTTTAGCCTATTGGAGCATCCATGCCACTAGTGATTCATCGAAATTCCATTCATTGTATTGTGGTCACTACAAATATTGTTCCTAAAGTAAAAATTAGTAAAGATAGCACTCTCAAACACCATGGATTAATTGTATTATTAGTCTTGGATGTACTATCAATAAAAAACTAAACCTGGCTTATAACTAATTCACTAGTACTGAAGTTGAGGAATTCATACGAGCCCAAATTCAAGACAAAGAATTTCTCAAGACATTAAAGAACCTACAAACCTCTCTAGAGATCTCATAGAGTGTAGCATAATTACATAGAAGAAATAAACATAGGGAATACAACATTTATAGGTACCTAAAACTAAAATTATTGAAAAATTTTATTAGTGCAATTTTTTTAATTTATCATTAACGTTTAGGAATCTCCTTAGCGCGAGGAACCTATGATCCACCAAGATTTGGGGTCCCCATCGTTGAGCTAATGGAGGATGCAAGTTTTAATATCCCAAGGCCCCTATGTTGAGGCCCTAATAAACATTCATTATTGCTTTATAAGTTATGATCAGGTCATCTTAGTGGCATGACACATCATGTCACTTTATATACAATTTATGATAAATGAGATTCATTTGTATGGAAATATCCTCTCTTGTGCATTAGATTCATTATAAAAGGAGGTTTCCCCATCAAAGTGGACTATTATTCATTGACTTCTTATCATTTTGAAAGCCTCGATTCATAACATTTGGTATCAGAGCTACAATCCTAGGACTTTTCTCCTTTAATCAAGACATATTGATATTTCTTCTAATGACCTTTTTTTTAATGTTTCAGATATTTAAATTTTGAGGAGAATGAGATGAAATATCAAGGTATAGGTGGTCAAAATTTAAAGTTCTTGTTTATTATACTTTTGGAGATATATCCTATTGAATATAGGCTTTGCAACTAATCTTGAAATCAATTTTAAACAAGTCAAGTTGGAATTATTTGTTATAACTCTCTTTCTAGGAAGTGTCAGACATTGAAATTTTGTGAGACTAGGGAGATATGTCATGGTATAGGGGGTCAAAATTTCATGTTTTGGTTCAATATACTTTTGAAAAATATACTCTATGGAATATAGGGTTTTTTATTAATACTAAAATCAATTTTAGAAGAGACATCTTTACATTTTTTATATAATTTTTTCAACAAAGATTTGCACTGATTTTTAGAATTCTGAGATGACACTGAATCATATGTGGATTTTTTCCTCCAATTTTGACTCATATTTTATGTATATATCTTGTGGAAGATTTGGTTTTTGACTAATCTTGAAATTAGCCTTAAACTAGTCATTTTACATTCTTGCTATTATTTTTTTTACATCAAACACGACCTTACACAATTTACTTTTTGGTGATTTAAAGAAAATTTTATAGGGTTATCGATCTCTTTTTTTTTGGAGACATATTTTTTTGTCTTTAAATAAAACAATCTTATGTTGTTTAGTGTGTAAAACTACAATCAAGGAATAATACATACAAGAACTACGCATGGTTTCACTTAATTGGAAACCCCTGTAACCCTCACTAGCACCCCTTTAAGTAAATCTAGTGAGGAATATGGGTGTCTAATTTATTTCTCCCTTAAATAAATTGGACAATAAATTGTAATTCCATCTCATAACAACTTGTATGAGTTAGCTAAGTCATGATGACTGAGTTAGCTCAAGAAATTCGAGTTGAGAGTCTAAGATGAGGCATGTAGAGTGATTCTAATATTTTGGGGGTCCAATTGCAATTAAAGCACTAGTGGGGTGCAAGTGATCTAGGCCAATTGTCTCCCAATGATCTAGGAAAAATTGGACAAACACAACCAATTCTCATCCTTCCTTCAGCGTGCCTTGCTCACACAATTCCTAAATAATTAAGCCCCTATTAAATAGGAAAATCAACCTTCCTTGATTGCGCAATCCATCATGGCTTCCTCATGGCTTTATAATTGCACTCAGGAAATTCTCTAAAAATACAACTCATAGTTATGTTCCCTTTTAACCTCTGTCTCAACGGAGCTTTCCTCGGAACTAACATGCATGCAACTATTAATAGTGAATCATCAGTTATCTGATTGATCACTACTTGTGAATTAAATCTAATTTAATTTACTGGACCTCTCACTAATTCATTGCTCAGTTAGAATTAGTTAAATTGATTTTAACTCTATTAATTGAGTTAATTGATTACACCCGCACCCTGCTAGTGCATTAACTACAACTAGACCCCTTAAACATTATAATCACTCTACATGCCTCATCTTAGATCCTCAACTCAAATTTCTTGTCCTAATTAAGTCATCATGACTTAGTTAACTGATACAAGTTGTTATGAGATCAAATTATAATTTATTGTCCAATTGATTTAAGGGAAAAATAAATTAGACACCCACATTCCTCACTAGTGTGTAACTGAAATTCCTTAATGAATTTCCTCACTAGTGTGTACTTTTTGTCCTTTCTGGTTGCCAATTTCATTGTTTCTTATCACAAATTTCAACACTCCCTCTCAACAAGAAAGGAATTCAATCTATTCCGATCTAGTATCTTTGGAATGTTCTGCATGCAAAACTTCTCTAGTGTTGTTTGCACCTGCAACTCCTGAAACTTAATAGCCTTTGAAAAATTGAATCAGTATAATGCATTTGTCACCAGAGTCTTCTGAATTTTGCCAGCTACTGCACATGTCTACGAGACTCTGCATTGTTGATTTCTGTCTTCCTGACATCTGACTACATCAATCCTTCATGATACTGTTGTACTGTGGGCTCCTTGTAGCTAGCCTTGATCCATGAGACACGCCATCACAATGGACCCTGCCCAAATTTATTCTCTTTGGATTATGTCTTCACATCGCCCCACCTCTCACCTGGTGGTATGGCTGCATGTGCTCCCTCTGCCCATCTGGCTCGAAATTTCCCCCTCCTGGAGGTGTCCCCTTGAGTGGATGCTTCCACTCGGTCTCTTCTCTGCTTCTCCAATTGTGGCTACTCCACAACCTTTTGAGAATGCTTCTAAGGTTGCATGTTGAGAGATAATTTGTGCTCTCTCTCTACCACCAAGTCACTAATCTATGCTTTGCTCCTTAAAGCTTTACATGTATCATGTACCTCAAGTGCATGTAGTTTCTTGACTCGCACACATTGTAATTGTCTCGTCGTCACAATTTTTTTTTTTTTAACTTTGATTTAAATCGACGATATCTCCTTCATTCGAGCTCCGATTAGACCGATTTATTTTTCAATTTGGATATTTTTTCGCAAGGAATTCAAATATGTTATTGTTTTTGAAAATTTTGCATCAAAACTTTCACATATTCTCTACAAACTCGCCGCCCAAAAATGTCTTGTTCTGATACCATATAGAAATTTATAGAAATTCTATATCAATGGATTCAATCCGATCTTGTGATGTACTAAAACAAGATATTGAATCCTTCTACAATATTTTTTGAATACAAAACACGACTGCTCAATCACATGCAAGTAATAGAAATAATTAAATCAATCACACAACGCAATATATTCTTGGGGAAAACAACTGCTCAAAACCCTGTTATCATATATTGTATAAAGTCAAGGAATCATGAAACAATACAATGCTTAATCTCTCATGAGGTTCTCCAACACTTTGTCAATTGTCTCCTGCTGATCTAGGCAAAATTGGACAAACACATAGCTAATTATCAACCTTCCTTCAGCCTCCCTTGCTCACACAATTCCTAAAGAATTAGGCCCCTATTAAATAGGAGAAGCAACCTTCCTTGATTGCGCAATTCCTCATAGCTTCCTCATGGAGTTATAATTATACTCGACAATTCTCTAAAAATACAACTGATAGTTATGTTCCCTTTAACCTTTGTCTCAACTGTGTGTTCTTCAAAACTTACATGCATGCAACTATTAATAGTGAATCATAAGTTATCTGATTGATCACTACTTGTAAAGTAAATCTAATTTAATTCACTGGACCTCTCACTAATTCATCGCTCAGTTAGAACTAGTTAAATTGATTTTAACTCAATTAATTGAGTTAACTGATTACCCCTGCAACCCACTAATGCATTAACTGCAACTGGACCCCAAAATATTAGAATCACTCTACATGCCACTTATTAGACCCTCAACTCGAATTTCACTTGACGAGATGGTACCAATATACTTGGCGAAGTTCACTCAATGTCAAGATGAGCTTGGAAGTGTTGGTGTGACAATAGCCCATGATAATTTGGTGAGCCTACCACTTCTAAGCCTTCCCAAGCGCTGGCATAGTTACCAGGACTTTATGAATGGGAGGGAGAAGTTACCAGATTAGGGGCATTTGTGGTCTTACTTGGTAATATAAGAGATAATGCAGAACACCAGAGACGGGACCTCCAACACCAACAAAGAAGAAGATTGTGTATTAGTTGGAAAATGAAATAAAATGAATGGATAGAAGTCCCAAGGTGAAGAGGGTAAGAGAGACTTATCCAAGATCAAGTGTTTTCATCGTTATGAGCGTGGGAACTATGCATCGAATTGTCCATAGAAGAAGGCAAGTAAGAAGGAGCCAGCGGTTACAGTGGGTGAAGCGCTAGCTTCATAGTTCGAGCTTGATTTTACTCTCATTGCGTGCATGTCCAACATTATAATGGGATGCATGTGGTATGTAGACATCAGTGCTTCATTACATATGATGGGGAATAGAGATCTCTTCAGTGACTTGAAGGAGAAGGACCTCCAACAGAACATAGAGTTTGGGGATGACGAGAGGTACAACGCGATCAGCATAAGTACAGTTACCTTTCAGAGGGAGTCTGGCTCCCCTCTCAGAATGACAGATGTTTTTGAATGTTTGGTTGGATTGATGCAGTCAGGGGTTAGGAAGACATAAATCAAAGTGACAGATGTCAAACAATGGAGCACAAATAAGAGTTGGCAGCAATGTAAAGGGCATGGATGCAGATGTCAACAACAACGCAAAGTGTCTAGTAGACAGGTGCAGTAGCTAGCAGCAGTCAGAAGACTCTAATGACATATGCATTATACTGATTAAGTTGTTCGAAAGCTATTCAGTTTCAGGAGTTGTAGGTGCAAACAACATTAGAGAAGTGTTGCATGCAGAACATTCCAAAGGTACCATATCGAGATACATTTAATTCATTTTTTGTTGAGAGGGAGTGTTGAAATTTGCAACAAGAAATAGTGAAATTGGCAACCAGAAAGGACAAAAGTACACACACATTGGTGAGGAATTTCAGTTACACACTAGTGAGGAATGTGGGTGTCTAATTTATTTTTCCCTTTAATAAATTGGACAATAAATTGTAATTTCATCTCATGGCAACTTGTATTAGTTAACTCCTCGGATGCGGGTGTTTAAGGGGCTCTGTACATCGGCGCGTGGACAGACATGGTGGGTTGGCGTGTGGACTTGTGCCACCGCCACCCAGCACAGCGCGCATCCTCGCATTAATAATCCTGCAAACGAATTCATTGATGCCTTAACGCAGCTCGTCCTCCCAAGCCATCCTGCCAGCATTTCTAACATGGCGCCTCATTCTCGATTCATTTCTGCAACTCCTCTACGTGCAAGTTGCTCCAAGGCGGCTGCAGAACCTTGTTCTCGATCTGGTACTGGAAAGAGATGTGCTCTTGTGTGCTGCATTGAGCTGACGCCCGGTATTCACTTCACTCACAGCGCTCTTTGCAATTTCTCGTCCAAATCGCATATTCATTGTGACTCAGCTCCTCTTGTTGATTCTCCCCTGCATTCTGCTGAGGCCAATGATTTTCGCCTCTGCTCAGCGGACTCGCACTTTGCCTTGACTGCCAGTTGCACTATGCCTAGAATCCGTCATCGTTTGAGGCCCAGAAGAGGCGCATGTCGAGGGCGGATTGCCCGACAGCCCTCCTCCTCCAACTCGGGCTCGACCTCTCATTCTTCGGAGTTCCTTTCGGGTCGCTTTCCTGCTACTAGGAGTGGCCGAGGCCAGAGGTCTAAGCAATTCACATTTGCCCGGGGCTCCCCCCAAACCCCTGTTTCTCCTTCTCCCCTCCCAGTTCAATCCCATAGTGCTCAGCTCCACATTCCCTGCGCTCACTGTCACTCCACCATGATTGCCAATATCACCTTTGATATTCATGATGACTCCGGGCATGAGAACGACCAGGCTTTGGGCGCGCCTAAGGAGAAGAGCAGTAAAGCTTTACATTCCACTCCTCCTTCCAACAACCTGAAGCGTGAGGAGCTCTGCAGCAGTGAGATTCCTGGCAAAAGCAGTGAGATTCCTGGCCCAAGCAATTCGAAGTGTGGGGGTTCTGCAGGCAACAATGAAATCTAGGAGAAGGATGAAGACCCCCATGACTATGGATGCCACATCATCGAAGAAACGCCAACCGACTCTCAGGACTCCTTAACGCGTCTCCACCTTCAGGTTTTTGTCTCATAATCGTTTGCTTGGGCTTGATTTTTTGCGCCTTGGTTCTATCGATTTGCCAACCCATATCTTTGTTTCTATGTCAAATAGTCGGTTTCCCCTGCGTGAGCAGCTTTTCACTGTTTGTATGATTTTGAACAGGGTAGTAGGTCTCATTTTTGAAAATTTTTGGTCAGTCATTAGCTTTTTAATTGACAGATTGCTGCTTCACGGGGCAAGATCTTCGGAGGCTGAGACCTCTCTGTAATTTTTGTATCAATAATAGGAGTAGACCAATTCAGAATAATAATAATATACAACCCAAAAATTTAGAGAAACCAAGAAAAACAACCAATTAAAAATTACCAAAATAACCAAACAACAAATAAATTAAATTAAAAAAAAAAAAAACCCTTGTATTAGTTAACTACGTCATGATCACTGAGTTAGCTCAATAAATTCGAGTTGAGGGTCTAAGATGAGGCATGTAGAGCGATTTTAATATTTTGGGAGTCTAGTTGCAGTTAATTCAATAGTGGGGTGCAAGTGTAATAAGTGAACTCAATTAATTTAGTTAAAATCAGTTAAACTAACTAAGCGATGAATTAGTGAGGTCCAGTGAATTAAATTAGATTTAATTCACAAGTAGTGATCAATCAGATAATTGATAATTCAGTATTAATGGCTACAGAGATGTCAGTTCTGAGGAAGACCCAGTTGAGACAAAGGTTAAAGGGAACATGACTATCAATTGTATTTTTAGAGAATTACCTGAGTGCAATTATAGAGCCATGAGGAAACCATGATGGATTGTGCAATCAAGGAAGGCCGATTTTTCTATTTAATAGGGGCCTAATTTTTTAAGAATTGTGTGAGCAAGGCAAGCTAAAGGAACGCTGAGAATTGGCTATGTGTTTGTCCAATTTTGCCTAGATCTGCGGGAGACAATTAACAAAGTGTTAGAGAATCTCATGAGAGAATATACAATATATGAGAGAATATACAAAGTATTGTTTCATGATTCTTTGATTTAATACAATATATGATAGCAGGGTTTTGAGCAGTTGCTTTCCCCAAGAATATCTTGTGTTTTGTGATTGATTTACTTCTTTCTCTTACTTGCATGTGATTGAGTGATCGTGTTTTGTATTTCACAAATATTGTAAAATGATTCAGTGTTTTGTTTTAGTACATCACGAGATCGGATTGAGTCCATTGATATAGAATTTGTATAAATTTGTAAAAGGTATCAGAGCAGGAATTTTTTGGGCAGCGAATTTGCAGAGAATATGTGAGTCCTTATATAAATTTTCAGGAGAATATGGTATCAGAGCTTCTATATAATTTCTTCAAATTCTATAGATTCTTCTCTTCTATTGGCAGAAGAGAAGACTCCCTACAATAGAAGCTCTGATACCATATTCTCCTGAAAATTTCTATAGAAGCTCTAATACCATATTCTCCTAAATATGCGAGAGTCTAAAATGTGAATCCATTGGTATAGAATTTCTATAAATTTCTACATGGTATCAAAGCTTCTATATAATTTTTGCATAGTATCAGAGCGCCAAGAATCACAATAGAAGAGAAGAAATTGAGTTTGTCTTTAAGAGGTTCAAATTTGCAAATTTATTCTTCAGGATCAAGCAATAGATTAACATGTCTTTTAATGGCTTGAGACTCGAATATGCACTTGAGGGAAATTCGAGTCTCAAACCATTGAAAACATCTTGATCTATTGCTGGATCCTGAAGAATAAATCTGGAAAATTTGAACTTGTTTAAGACACTCAATTTCTTCTCTTCTATTGTGATTCATGGTGCTCTGATACCATGTAGAAATTATATAGATATGTAGCAATAGAAATTCTATACCAATGGATTCAATCCGATCTTGTGATGTACTAAAACAAGATACTAAATCCTTCTACAATATTTGCGGAATATTGCAGTAGTGCCTCTGTGAATGGGAGGGAGAAGTTGCTTTGAAGCATATAAGGACTCTCACATATTCTCTGCAAACTCGCCGCCCAATAAATTCTAGAGTCCATATGAATGTGTTGCCATTGATTTCACAGTCAGAATAATATATCTAATCACCAAATTCCTTGGCTTCCAAGTGAAGGATCTCATTCCTCACTTCAAGGGGGACAAAGTTAAAGTGGAAAGCCATTGAATGCCAACCAAATAGACGCCAATGACGAGAGGTTGATGCTTCTGCAACACCAACTCAGCCACTAGGTTGATGCCATTGAGGGGAAATAAAGGCAATCATTATAAACTTACTTGGTGGGGGTGATCAAAGTACGGTGAAACAGATGGTTTGCGCTGATGCAATAAGTGTGACTAGAAGTCGAACTCGAGTACTGCAATAATGGAGAGGAGGTATTGCGAGTAGTAACTGGAATGGCAATGAAAGTGAATCGATAGAAGGGTGTCGTCCACCATTAACAGGGCAAACAACCCTACACACCTAGGGTGAATGACTGCCCTTTGACACAAGATTTGCAGGTGGGAGTAACAAGTGGAAACTTTACAAAATAACCTTAGGAATGTTATACCCATAATTCTATCAAAAACAAATTGAAAATGTGCCCAAATCCTAGACACTACATACAAGTACTGGACAACTAAATGATATACACGCAGAGTCGACAATTTAGGAGAACGCAACAGGCAACACATTGACTAAGTCGAATGAAGGACCCATCATTGTGTTGAGTAGAAAGAGAATAAAAAACATGGTCACCTGCAATAACCAACCAAACTACCAAAACCAAACAAAACAAAAGAGTCGTTGAATTGACAACAGAAAATGGAGCAAGAAGGTTGTAAATATACTGACAAACCTTCACCAAATTTGCGAAGCACCAACGTTGGTGAGCAGTAATTAGTGGAGAATATAAAATGGTATGTAGGCATGGAGACACCCTTGAAAATCCACCATCGAGAGTTGAGAACCCGGTGTTTATAAAAAACCACCATAACCTGAAGCCAAACAGATCGAAAACACTATTTGGAAGATCGTGAGCAAAAAAAGGGACATGTGTGCGTTATGGCACACATGTTAAAGGCACACATGTTAACACCCGCATTAAACACCCCATACAAGTGTGCTCTTCCTTGGAATGGCATCCAATGCATTTACATTCCTTAGTTGTGCTTGTTCTATAATTCCTCATCTCAACATCCTATGTTCATGTGAGTAGCAAAAGAGCAGTTGTATTTAATTTCAACTATTATCCATTAATTGTATTCTTTGTTGAAGTTTTTGCACTAGTCTGCCATGATGATGTGCTTCATATAAAAAGCATTATACATTGAATGTGTTGTAGAATGATGTGCTTCACCACCTTATTGGTTATTTATTTTTAAGCATTGTGCTTTGATTTCTTGATTGTAAGGTGATACAAAGAGTTCACCCTAAAGAGCCAAGGGTCACTATGTGCTAGACGACCCAATTTGTAGATGTTCAAGCTTTGAATGTGTTGTGGAATGACGTGCTTCATCACCTTATTGGTTATTTATTTTTAAGCATTGTGCTTTGATTTCTCAATTGTAAGGTGATACAAAGAGTTCACCCTAAAGAGCCAAGGGGCACTATATGCCGTAGACGACCCAATTTGTAGAATGCTCGAACTTTTGATAGGATGAATTAGTGATTATGGTGCATTGCCTTAGCGCTCCCAACGATTAAAGTTGGAACAACAATTCTTTCAATAGCAATGGAAGCCCTGGAGATTGCACAATGTAACACACCTCGAAAACCTACACCCTAATCAACAATTTAAATACACGTAGAGAACTCAACAATACATTATTGTTGTAATTCTTTAGGCCACCGTTGGATACCTAAAAATTCTCCACTACAACAACACAATACAAATCAATTTGAACTCCTTAATTTGAAGAAGAATCAAATGTCTTCTTTGATCAAAGATCTCAAGAGAAAGTCCTTATCAACCCAAGTTTCTGCAAAGTTCCCTTAGTTTGAAGCCCAACAATTGCTGTGACACCAATTGTTTATCATAAAAGCAACTTGCAGCAAATGAAGAAAACTCTATAACACAAATATTTAACATAAAAATGCAATTTAAAATAACAATATCAAAGCACATACAACAATAGAACAATTTCTAATGGGGCAAATAATTGTATGCTTTATTTTCTTTCTTTTATAATTATAATTATAATAATAACAATAATAATCTAATTTTAATGTCATGACCAAGCCATACCCTAAGAAGAACAAGAGACCTGCCTCTAGAGAGTAAATTTATCAGTAAATTATACAAAAATGTATATACTCCACCCCTATATCTGAACTTGTGACCAAGGTAAAGGTACATATTCTCACCCATTAGGCCGACTTAAAGCTTAAACTAGATAATGTATAAACATATAAACACAAAAGAAAAAACCCTACCCTTAAAATCATGGGTACATTTTAATATGGAGATTTCTATACACAAAAATTGCTAGTTACACAAACAAGGACAGTGGAAAAAATACTCAAAGGCTTATTATAAATATCAGATATCAGACACAACGCAAAGACCAACTGTTGTTCAACCAGCTGTTAATATATGACCATTGCTGGCCGTTGGCATCCCACAGTCCATGGGAATCTCCATGACATTAAGACCAGAAATAACAGTTATAAGTCCGCAAGAATTATTAGTGGTTGAAGAACTACAAAATCTGGAAGGCAGTGGCAGATGCGGTAAACATGTTATGATCCATGATTCCATACAACCCATTCTCAGAGAGGAGAATTATCACGGACCACTGAAATCGAGATGATGTTTTATATAAAAAACCAACTCATTTTCCTATCACAGGTAAAAGCATGGATCCTTCAACCTTCCGTGAGGCGAATTATAGTCACAGCATAGCTGCGCAGAATACTTGTTTTTCTTCTCTTCCTTTGTTTCCAGCTAGGCTGAACATACCCCTGGGCAAACCCCAACGCAGATTATTGTAATTTACCAATTGAATTAGTGATTTATTCAACGATTTTATCGTTAATCCAACGTAATGTGATTTATTCAACGATTTTATCGTTAATCCATTGAAATGTGATTTATTCAACGATTTTATTGTTAGCAAGTAATGGATTTTGAATAGTGCTGCCAAGGTTAAAGCTGAGGTACTCTTGAATTTTTGTTACGATTACGTGAATACAAAGCCCATGATACAATAGCGATGTACCTATTGGCCAAATTAAAGTCGAAATTTGGCATGGTTCAGGCTAGCTTGAAAAGGTTGGGTACAAATTGGACTGGAACTCGCTGTTAAGAGAATATCCCATCTCGGTATTTAATGATTGAAATCATCATTTCCAAAATATCTATGTGATACAGTGACAGTAAAGCCTAAACATGTGCATGGCTCAATTAATCATACATTTTAATTAATCATGTAGAAAGTGCTTGCCAGTTAAATTGCAAAACAAATGCTACATATATGACTACTGAATAGATGGCTTCAGCAAAAATTCGAAGTTCCGTATCTTTGTAGAAGTTGCATTTCTTGGGTACCTCAATTTACCTTCCTGCTTTTTTTTGCACTTAAACCTAGAAATTTATCAGTATTCCAATTGCCCTTCCTTAATCAAGAGCCGTTGTACACATTTAGTACAATAATAACAATGCTATCTATGTCCAGTGCTGCTCCCCCTTACTGTATTCGCAAGCATCACTTCACAAAATGAATATTTGAAGGATAATGTTCCATACGGAATATGCTGTCCAGACGGCGTAGAACTCATTGACATTTTTAATCATTTTAGCTATTGCAACCATAACATGAGAAGACATGCTTTCATGTTTTCAGCGTTTTTCCAGTTCTCCAAGTCATTATTCATTTAAAGATGATGTGCCATTTGCAGCAGACATCTTATTCATGCATTATCCATCCGCATGCTGGAACATAATGCCTGATCCAACTGGAAGGCCAATTTTTTAGGAAAAATATACCGTCTAATATGAACAAACATGTACTCCAAAACCAAAATTTAGGATCAAAATGCCACCGCCCCATGGCATCTTAAGATTTAATAGAAACATGAAAAGGTTTTCCAATTGTTACAATACAAGCCAATAAGATGCTACCACCATATGCCATACTTCAAAAAGCATAGAGATGGTCTCATCACAGAAAGTTTCCAGTGTATCGCTAACCCCTCAGGTCTCATACCTCTCAAGTTTCATGCGACTTGACCTTTTTTTCTTTGCGAAAGGAGGAAATAAAGGTCTCCACAACTCTGCAGCGTGATCGGAAAGTATCACTCCTCAGCTAGCACGGGGAATACATGATACAAACAGCAACCACTTAATGGATCTAAGATGTACCTGGCTGCACTGACTGGCTGTAGTTAGACCCCTCAGGATAGTCATTCCCAAAAACGGATGAATTCATTCCCAGATTAGAGCTTGAATCAGGCTTCCTCCATGATAGGGGTTTTGCTGAATTAACAAATGTAGAGGTTTAAATAACAGATCTGCTAAACTGCAATAGGATCCTAGAGAACTTTTAACAGCTTGACAAGACAGTATTCAAGAGGTATTATAACCGGAATTAAGAAACAACCCCTTGAGATTACTAAATTACTATTAAAACTCTCTACCTAAGAGAGAACACCAACTATCTTGCACACCTTGTGTAGTTTTCTGATTTCTTTCAACATCGGAGATAGCTTTCATTTTCTTCGTTGGACCCATGTCAGCCCCAGATGTAGCAGTAGTTGAGCGCTTTCTCACATAGCCTTCATAAAGTGGCTTTGGAATTTGATAGGAGAATTGTGAAAGATTTACTCCTGCCTCTAAATATTCTGGATTTTCTATCAGAAACCTGCATACAGAGAAGCATGAATCAAATAATATACACGGCAGTAAGGGGTGTGCATCATAAACATTTAGAACAAATCAAATGCAATTTTTTAATGGAGCCCCTAGTTATTTTTGCACTCTGACCCATGACTAAGTGCTTGAATGGTTAGTTATGCATTGTAAAAAGCTGGAAACTGATCAGACCAACATTTTGATGGGAACATTCTATGCAAATGCAATATGGGGCCTGACTTAAAAAAAGGAAAGAACGAACTTATGCCATAGAAGGGAGATATTAGCAGGGCCTATCGCATGTAGAGACGCTTACTACAATTTTCACAATGTGTCAATAATAATTTGAATACCTGAACTACATTGATGTTTGAACAAATCCACAAGATGAAAGTAGACTGCGAAGAGAAAATGAAAAAAAAAAAATTATTAACACTTAGAAATTAACTTCAATATATTACCTTTCAACCTCTACCATTGAACGCAACTTCTTCCCTGATGGAGTGACATAGTACCTGCAAGTTTTATCCTGTTAGAAACTGTTAATTCTCTATTTTCACAAAAGACATGACAGACTGCAATTTTTACCTAGTCTCTATAGAATGAATATGCTTACTCTGCTAATAAATAAAACTTGACAATGCGTTAGTAGCTCGTAAAAACTATGTACTGAATCATCCTATCAGCCACCTAAAACCAACTATGTACTGAATCATCCTATCAGCCACCTAAAACCACTGATACAGATACATTAGGAACTAATTTTTATTTTTATTTTTATTTGTATTTTTATTTTTATTTATTGACTATATCCTTTTTATTTTTATTTTATACTTATTTATATTTTTTGTTTATGTTTATCTTGTTTTTTGAAAGGGGTGTTAATTTAGTTTTTAGTTCTGATTTTATATTTTAACTTGTGATTTGAAGGTGAGGGTAGTTAGGTGTTTGGTTCTTTTTATATTTTTATTATTTTATTTTATTTTATTTTTATTTTTATTTTTTATTTATTTATTTATTTTTTTGACCATTTTTAATTTTTATAAGGTTGGGTTAATTTTATTTTTGTTTTTATTTTTAATCTTAATTTTGGACCGTTGGGTTTTGACCGTTGCTTCTCTCCTCTTGGTATAAATGTGTACGTCAGATCAGCCAATTTTCATTATCCCGATGATGAACTACAGTTGATAGTTCGAAACGCGTCGGTCCCTAAAATTCTTATGTGATGTCCCGGAAGAGTTATAATTAAAAATTTCAAAGCAGTTAATGGCCACTAAATATCCCATAATATCTTACAAATTCGATATGAGAGAGACTATCGAAACAAACAAAATAAATGGCAACATACATGCCTACAATTAAATAACAGCATCTGGTTGGATCAATCTCAAATAGAAGATAAGCTAATAAGAACTACAGACAGCCAAGTCATATGCCCATACAATATTCATGGCAAAGCAAGGAATAAAATGGTTCACTCTGCAACCTACATTAATTTTTTGGTTGAAAAACAGCCAAACCAGATTTTTGGCTTAAGATACTCCATATCAAGTCTGAAAGACTGAATGAATAAGGGTTGGTCCAGATTCAAACCAGCCTGCCGCTCCAGTCTGGTGGGTTCTAATGACAAGGGGAACAATGTGACAGGACTCACTGAGTCTGCCAAGTACTCAGCAAGTCAATTCAGCACAGCTTCAAAATAAATGGAATTGACTTGACAAAAATATGGTCATTTCAATAAATACTCACCAAAATCTTGACAAGTTATTGTTTATCATACCACCCCTGGATCCCAGCCTAGCTTGGATAGAACAAGTTTGTCCATGAACAAGCTACGAATGCTATAGCCTGTTTTTGGGTTGATTCTGAACTACATTTCAATGCTTCTGGAACCCCGTATTGGCAAGCAATGGACTGATGATATTGCCGTTATTAGCATAGTGTCAAAACCCTTCATCTGAAGCTACGATACTCTTTGAGTCTGTTCCTGATTTGAGCAAAAGTCCTTGCAAAGCATCAAGCATCTATGGAAGGAAAATTGGTTGCACTATTCTGTCTGATGGGTCGACCAACACAATAAAGATAGCATTAACAAAATTCCTTATCTCTTGCCAAAGGCGCAAAGTTCATTCAATCTGTTGATGGAGATGAGATCATTATATTAATGTCCACAAATGACCTAAAATAGTTCAATGAGACTACAAAGGGAAATAAGCCATCATAGTGAAGTAGGCATAAAAGGAATCGAGATAAGAATCTGAAATAGGCATAGAAGGAATCGAGATTGAAAGAATTATTCTTTTATTAAAAGCAAAGAACTATATAAAGGGTCAAACATCAAAACGACTAGGTTATATACACATTTTATATATGTCAAAAATAAAGTGATTCAACCACGTATACAAAATAAACGTATATAATGAAAAAGTATAATTACATTTTAAGTCTTCAGGCATTATTTGATTTTTTTTTTAAAAGGGTGTCAATCAATTAAATCAAAAGCACGTGTCCAATTTTTTTTGTGCAGCCACGGGATGTTAAGGTACCATCAAGAGTTTATGCAACCATGGAACCAATAAATAAATATCAAAGTTTGATGGTTAACATAAACAGAGCATAATTTGGGTCGAGGAAATTGAAAAGTGTTGAGTTGCATCCATCCATAATGAAGAATGAATTTCAATAGCCTCAAAATATTTAAAAGGCCCTGAAAATGAATGGTTTATGTGGTTCTCTAGGAAGACCAAAGGAATGACATTAAAGTAGTCAACATTTATTATTGACCATTTTGAAAGATTTCCAAATATCAAAAAAATGACAAATGATCTAATTGAAATTCTCGAAAATTTGTTTGCATCAATACAAAGCTTCCACACAATTAGAAGTTGTAAGGACATAAAAAATGACATTGATATCTTGATATGCACCTTGTTAATTTTAGTTAGCAATGGTATGTTCTATCATCTATGCTTAGCACAATTTACTTCAATATTTCTTAGTAGCCCAATATCAATTCCCAATAGCAATCACATTAACTTAATCACATTGATAGTAAATGCAGATAGAACAAAAACAAAATGCAAAAGACAAGCCAAGACAAGAGGACACAATATTTGGTAGATGCCAGGGAAAAACCTTTCCCCCAATGTGGAGAAAACCCTTTGATCAATTCTTCTTATTATTATTCAATAGTTCAGCACAGAGACAGTACAGATATCAAATTTACTTGCCCAAAACAGTCTTGTCAAAATCAGCAGTCTACAACAGCCAACTGCAGCCCTAACCAGAATGTCAACGCTGGTCAAAGCAGCTCCAAAATGTCCTCAAGCAGTTTGGTCAACAGTGGTCCAATCCAGCCTTCTAAGAGAGTCAAAGTCAGCCCAAAACAGTTCGGTCAAACCCAATCAAAAGAGAAAAACACTATTGTAATTTCTGCAGTGAAATCTGAAGTCAACACTAGTCAAACTGTCCCAATCACCTTCATTTCTGTGCCAATAAATGTGGCCTCCAAAGATCGAAATTCTACCCTCAAAGTCGAAGTCAACAGAGGTCAAATGAGCCCTAGTCAACGCTGGTCAGTTTCCCTGAAATTCGACATGTTCTTCCCCATAAGAATTCGGCTTCCTGCCACACGTGCGGGAAAGAGAGAGGCTGCCTCCAAGTTGTACGAACCAATCAAGAGAGGAGAGAGTGAAATGTGTGATGTGATGAGTGATGTCCAAATGAGGAGAGAGGTCACTCCTATTTATACACTTCGACGAGGGTGAAGAGACACATCCATTGGGCTCCATGAGCCTACATTTGACTAAGGTTGACCTTGACAATTTGCATGTGTGAAAATATATTCAAAATTCCACTTTTGCTTGTCAAAATGAGATGATCTTTAGATCAATCTTGGACCTCTCAAAAAAATGAATCCAATAAAAATATCATCTCCATTATATGACATGTCCCAGGGTGGAATTTGGCCCTAGTTGCCAATTTTAACACTCCCTCTCAACTAGGTGAATTCCACTGGCCAATCCATCTATTGTCACTGATCATCATGCCATCCTGTACCATCTTTTTCATCCCTACTCTGCTCTGCTAAACCATGAAGTAATAATGAAGAAGAATTGATCGAGAGTGAGTCACAAGACCTTGCCACTCTCCACTGACACAAGTCAGTCTAAAGGTAGAACCTCAATTGATCCCAGATCAGGTCATTGAACACCATGCATCCTAGCATAGGGAGTATGACAATACACGATGTGTCCATCGATAGTGATATGGCCCCTATCCTCATTTCCCAACTCATTGGTCAGATGAGAGGTACTTCCCATGAGTCTCGGATTACAAGGGTAAGATGAATGTTGGGGTATCAACAGGAGAGGGTGAACCACTCATCCTACTCATATGCCATAGGTGAAGGTGAACCACTCATCCTATGCATATGTCAATCGTAGGAGAAGGTGAACCACTCACTCTACACACATGTCAACCATCATGGGGTATCAGAAAGGAAGGTGAACCACTCACCCTGTACACAACGCACCACTAGGGGAAGGTGAACCACTCACCCTATGGTCGCTCATAGCTCCAAGAAGTACCCCAAGGCCCCAGGAGCTCCCAAAGCTCAATGTCCAACTCATTCAGGACCCTCATAGGAGGGTCTTTCCAAAACTTCAAGTCTCTCACGAAAGGCTAAGAATTTAACCTTCCCCACGGGCTTTGTGAAAATATCTTAGACCTACTCATCAGTCTTGATGTGATAGAGCCTCACTGCTCCCCGTTGTACCATATCCCAAATAAAGTGGTACCTAATATCAATATGCTTGGAGCGGTCATCAAACACGAGATTCTCTGAAAGGCGAATTCCACTTTGATTGTCGCAGTTGATTACGATGGTATCTAGCACATGCTCAAATAGCTCACTAAAGAGCTTCCTCAACCAAACAAATTCACAACAGGCCATACTAACAGCAATGTATTCGGCCTTGGCGATCCTTAAATCAACTAATCTCTGCTTCCTACTCATCCAGGATATCGAAGCAGATCCCAATGAGAAGCAAGAACCAGATGTGATCTTATGATCCACCACACTTCCAACCCAATCAGCATCAGTGTATCCACGTAGCCTCAAATTTCTAGCAGTGTATCTCAGTCCATAGTTGATTGTGCCCCGAAGATATCTCAAGAGATTCTTGTCAGCAATCCAATGTATGTGATGAGACTCTACCATAAATTCACTGAATGTGTTCACAACAAAGCATATGTCTAGACAGAGTTCACTAAGAACATCAGAGCCACCACAAGTCGTTGATACTTGGAAGGATTTTCCAAATGGGGCCCAATAACATTTCCATATAGTTTCTTGAAGCTTAGTTCTATCAGAGTAATCACAGACTTGCAGTGCACCATCCCACATCTTTTGAGTAGCTTCACAAAGTATTTTCCTTGAGAAATGAAAATCTCTCATGGCTTTTTCCAGACCTCCAAGCCTAGGAAGTAGTGCATCAACCTTAGGTCCTTCATCTCGAACTCGGAAGCCAACTCCCTCTTGCATTGATAAATGAGAGGGTTTGCACTTCTCAGAAAGAGATCATCCACATAAAGTACCAGAATGAGAGGCCTGTCATTTTCAACCTTGAAGTATAGGTTCGGGTCAGTTTCACTTCTTGTAAATCCCAGCTTCATAAGATAGTTATCATTCCTCTCATACCAAGCCTTGGGAGCTTGCTTCAACCCATAGAGGGTTTCTTCAACCTACATACATGTGTCTTTCGATCTTGAACTTCGAACCCCTCAGGTTGTTTTACATAGACTTCCTCCTTAAGCGAGCCGTGCAAGAAGGCAGTTTTGACATCCATTTGGTGTAGGATCCATCCTTGAGAGGCAGCAAGAGCAATGATAGATCGAATAGTGGTGTATTGGGCAACTAGTGCAAATATCTCATCATAGTCCACTCCTTCCTTTTGAGGAAAGCCTCGAGCAACAAACCTGGCCTTGAACTTTTCAGCACTCCAATCAGCTCCATGTTTGATTTTGTAAAGCCATTTTGAAGTGACCACTGACTTGTACTTGGGTCTAGGAACCACACATCCAAAACATCATTCTTCATGATCGATTCATATTCCTCATTCATAGCATCCTTCCATACTTGGTGCTTCACGGCTTCTTCAAACATACCAGGCTCAGATTGAACAATGGTCCTCGTGGCAGCTAAGTACCCTTAGTACCTATTCGGCTTCTTACTTTCACAGAATGTCCCCCTTGGTGCAACATGTCTTTTAACATCTTTGAGAGTGTCTATAAGCCACAAGGGTCTTTTTCTTGAGGTAGAGGGATCACCAGGAGGTGGATCAATGGGATCCATCGAGCATCAATTCATCCATCGGAGGTTCATCCTGCTTTCCTGCATCTTCATCATTGTCTTTCCTTGGAATAGGAAGATATCTAACCTTCCCAAGGGCAGCGTCTTCATCGAAGGTGACATCATGACTTATTTCCACTTCCCTTTAACTAGGCACATAGATTCTATATGCCTTTGAAGTTTCACTGTAGCCCTGACAATCAAAGGAATCATAGGTTCAACAACAAAGGAAAGAGGAATGCTTCCGTTGCACGATATGGAAATGGTCGACCTCCCAAAAGGTCGAGAAACTCCACGTATGAGGAAACTAATGTTGTAGATAAGAAAAAAGATTTTTATCTTATTTCTTCCCTCACTACTGCCTCTCCTTCAGACACTTCGGATAATTGGTTGATTGATAGTGGTGCCTCAAAGCACTTCACTTGGTACAAAGAGGCCCTCTCAAATTTGATTGAAAAGAAAAATAATTTGGAGATCATACTTGGAGACAATGACACCTACCCTGTGAAAGGAATAGGGATTGTTATTCTTCATTTGAATCAAGGTTAAATCCTTCATCTACAAGATGTATTATATGTACCTAACTTGAAAAAGAACCTAATATCTATTTCTGCAATCGAAGACAAAGGCTTCAAGGTAGCATTCATTGATGGGAAGGTACGTACTTGGCAAAGGAACCCGAAAGATGCATTTACACTTGGATTTAGGGTTGAAGGTGCTCTAACAAGTTGGAGGAAGTCCTTTGGGAGCTATGACTTGCGACACTTCTCTTCAATCCGAATGATGGCATCGAAGGTTGTCTCACCTTCATTATAAAGCCCTACCCGATGCAAGGAAGATGGTCACAGGTATGCCCGAATTCAAAGTAGATCATGAAGGTGTTTGTCAGAGTTGTGCATCTGGGAAGCATACAAGGGGACCATTCCCTTCAAGTGAAAGTAAAACTATCGACATTCTTCAATTGATCCATTATGATTTATTTGGTATGTTGCTCGTAACATCTTTGGGAGGATATTTGTACTATGCTATTTTTTGTGGATGACTTCTCTCACAAAACTTGGATCTATTTCTTGAAGAAGGACCAAGTGTTCAAATGGTTCCGCTCTTTCAAAGCCTTGGTTGAGAATCATACATGGAAGAAGATCAAAATATTGAGAACCAATAATGGAACCGAACATGAGTTAAATGAATTCAATGACTATTGTAGAGAAGTTGGCATTAAGAGGGAGACCACTACTGCATATACTCCTGAACAAAATGGAGTTTCTGAAAGGAAGAATCAAACCATTATAGAATCTACTCGTGCCATGCTTCATGACCAAGGCCTACTGAAGTTCTATTGGGAGAAGCTGCCAACATTGTTGTGTACGTTCAAAATAGATGCCCACATCAAGCATTGGACTTCAAGAGACCCGAAAAAGTTTTCACCAGTAAGAAACCTGATGTCTCTCTTTTTAGAATTTTGGTTGAATTGTATATTTTCATGTGCCGAAAGAGAAGAGAAGAATGCTAGATGCATCTGGGAAGAAAGGAACATTGAAGTAAATTGTGATAAGCATAGAACATACCATTGTTAACTAAAGTTAACACACATAAATCCATTAATGAAGTTTTGATTCCTTCTCAAAATGATGACAATTCCCAAGAAATGGAGATCTCTCTGAGGACCAAAGCTACAACACTATTAACGTTTGAGAATGCTAATTTTAATAGTGTCATGTTCTATGTGATGTTTCTAGATATGACTCTGTAAAGATTACATTTCAAGTGGATCCTCCACTCATATTCAAGGAACAATAACTAAAATAGTTGAAATAGTAAGACTACCGCTTAACATTAGATGCATATATGCTCTCCATCATTGTATATGCATCCTAATGTTATGCACTATCCTTACCATTCTCATTGGTTTTGGTTGCTCTGCTCTCAAGATCAATGGAGGGTACATATATATGTTGTAATGTTAAGCAACATACTTATCATTCTCAACAATTTTGGTTCATCTCCCTCGAAGATAAGTGAACAGTCCTACTCGAAACATATGGATTACTTAAATTTTTACATAAAGATCCAGAAACATTACATAAAATATTGAAGTAAAACAAACGCGTTTGAGGATAAATCAGCAAGCACAGAGAAATCTCTAATCACTCAATTATAACCATTATAAATCTTGAAAAAAGTTGTCTTATAGATCTCCATAGTAGTATACCCTTGATCACCCTTCAGGTGCATGCAAACATCTCAATTAAATGCATTTGTTGATTTGTCCATTGCAAAATCTCTTGAATGGCAACCATTTAATTTTTGAATTCAATCAAGTCTATAGATGTCTCTTTGTCCACAACTTGCACTTTCGGTTTTGAGAACATCCCTTTCTTTGTTTTGATATCTTAGCTTGTACAAGCAAGGGGTCCTTTTTGCTTCTTAAAACAAAAAAAAGTCCTCATATTTTTTTAATAAACACTTGTCAATATATTTCATAGCAATTTTTGAATTCTCGTTTTATCATTATCTTGTTGACTTATATTAATCTTTCAATAATTTTCTATTTCCCCTTTTAAGCAGTCAACTTCGTTTTAAGATAAATTTTATTACTGTCAACAAATGACCAAGCAATAGGTCAATGGGGCAAGCCCTAAGGTGTAGTTCAATTGGTTCGACCCTTTCTGCTAAGGTGTACTTCCCAACAATGTTGCAAGATCCCTTCTCACAAAGTCCTATGAGGAGCAAGGATCTAATGTAATCACTTTTATAGGAGATGGTTGAATTTATCATGACATATTGTTATAGTCACCTATTCTTTGAGCAATGACCTCGTGCGCAATATAAACACACACAGGAATGCAATAATTGAAAATAATTTCCCCTCCAGGTTTCTTTAGTCTCAACTCCCAATGTCCCTTACTTGGTATATCTTTTGATTTTCGAGTGTATTTTCTGCTAAAACTAAAAAGTTAAAAACTGAAATTGGGTATTAGAGATGAAGGTTTCACCATCAAGTTCTCATAGAGAGTGTGTATCCATGAGAACCCATGTCATTCAAATGTAAAAGTTAAGTCAATCCCCCACTGCTTATGCCTACACATTTTTTGTGAACGATTGTAAAAGCAAGACAACAGTTACCAACAAAACATGCAAGCATGTTGCAATTGCAATATAAAGAATTAGTTTGTAGCTCTTTATGCTTGTAATAGCAATTGATTAGAAGCATTTTTTGGTGATGTTTCAAGGTGTGTATTACATGAGATCTGATCCAATGTATACATAAACAGGAGATAGAGGCGTTGTTGACAGTGTCGTTCCATGTTATGGGTATGAATTCCTACTATCCAGTAACAAGTACATCAAAGGCACCAAATTCAGGGACAAATAGATGCCACAAATTTTACTATTTCAAAATATGGGTTTATCGAGATACGACATTATCAGAATATGCCATTATAGTGTTAAATGAACTTACCCTCAAGTAATCAACATTATGTTTACCACAATGAAATTCTCATAGTAGTTTTGAGCTATTATTACTACCTTCTGTTGTCGCACAAAATGTCTAGGCACTGCGACAACAGTTTAGATCGGGGGTTGTCACCCTGATCCCCAATCTCTCTATTTAAGTTGTCTCCTTGCAGACTAAGGGAGGTAGACCCTAATGAAATGAAGAAAGAGAATTGATTGGAAACCAACCAATTCAGGAGACACAGTCAAATGACCAAGTACTTGTTAAGATTTAACGAGATTTTACAAAGTCAATTAGATAAAAAGTTTACAACCAATGCCTTACAGAGTCAAAATATCCCGTTACGAAATTAAGATCAAGTAATTGATAGGTAACTGCTGCTAAAAAAGGACAAATATCTTGCTATGTAAAAATCATTCCACCACGACAATATTCAATTCCTCAATTAAATGCTTAATTGATCAAACTGGAAGATAAGCCCTTTTCAATAATGCGATTTGATAAAACACTTTCATAATCATGCATCAATAATGTTTGATCTTAAGAAATACAGACATGCAATTTATTATCACTTGAAATATTCTCAAAGTTAGACTAAGCAATTAATCACCAATTTCAAGTAATTCAAAACCACAATTAAATCTGGTTAAACGATCATCAATCCCAGCTAAGCATGAAAATACTTCGAATCAACCATTTAAACTTCGAAAACAAAAATATTATCATGAGAGAACCATCGAATTTAAATGCTAGACATTTCCAATACTTCCGAATTAAAGTGATATTCTTGACAATCCCAATCCAGAAATTTAAATGTAGTCTATGGTCAAACTTTGGATAAAAAATTAAAAGTGTGTCACCTCTTACTATGCAGTAAAAAAATTTCCTTTCTTTTTGACCCAAAACCACTTCCAAACAAAAAAATTTAAAACAAAACCTACCAAATGTTAAAAAAATTTAATTTTTTAATCATTTTGAAATTTTTTGAATTTAAAAATTTCATTAAAGTTTTAGGGCATTTTTTTTTTAATTTTAATTTTTTTTTTTCAAAAATATAAATCTAAAATTAAAAAATACTAAATCTAAAATCTAAAATTTAGAAATTAAAATGTTGGAAGATTAAATTTAAACTAAAGAAAGTCATAAATCAAAACTATTAAAATAAAAGCTAATGTCAAAAAGTAATCAAAGTTGAAAGTTTTTTTAATTTTTTTAAGATTTAGAGGAAGCTAAAAGAAAAACTATTAGAAATGTTAATGAAAACTTTATACAAATTAAATATTCAAAAGTTAACATCTAAAAGAAAAATAACATGAAATCAAATATCGTACGTGAATGTTTTTTTTTTTTTTTTTGTCTAAATGTCAAACTAACTAAGAAAATTAAAATCGAAAAAGTTAAAGTGAATGGGCGTTAATGTTTGGTTTAGGCGTATGTTTTGAATTTGTGCAGGTAGATGGCAGGGACAGTGAAGAAGATGCGGGTGAGGGCAGGCAAAATGATATGGAGTAAAGGCTGCGTAGGCAGCGAAGGACAGACAACAGGGTTAGATAGAGCATATGCCGTAGATGCAAAGGGAAATGAAGCCGACAAAGGAAATGGCAATGTGGACAAGCCAACGTGAAGAAAGGCAAGACACAAGGGAGGGATCATGGATAGTCGCAGCGAGGATAGACGGAAGCAGCGTGGACGGCAAGGAAAAGATGAGGGCAGAGCGGGGAAAGAGCAACGTATGAGCATGCAGATGTGAGTAGTGTGAAGGTCGATGGCAACGCAAAAGAAGGAAGCAGACGGGAGGAGGAAATGCGGACAACGTGAAAAACCAGCAGCAGACAGGCAGCAGAAAAATGCAAGCACACAGATTTAAATCTTTAATCTTTAAGACAGAGATCAAGCCCAGATCTGCAACCAGATTCGATCCCGAGTCTAGATCTTACCCTCCAGGGCCTAGATCTGGCTTAGATTTAAAAAACTTTCCGAAAATCTCCCTGTAAAACCTGCACAAAACCAGAAACAAGAGACCCAAAAACCCAGAAATATGCACAGAAAATCCTTAAACCCCGGTGAGCTAAAAATAACGATATTTACAAATCTACAATGCTATTTTACAAATCAAAGTCCTGATGACCAGATTTAAAACCGTTCAGCACAATTCAAAAAAGAAGAAATTAAGAGAGAGGCACAAGCCCTAAAAGAACCCCGCAAAAAACAGAATTTAAGATAAGCCCGGGGAATTAGATCCGGAGGGTTTTTCAAATCTTATTTCCTTGGGAGTCTGCTGGTCCAGCGGAGGACTTCCCTAAACGCCCAATTCTAAATCCGAAATATTTCTGCACACTTAGAGTTAAACTGTTAAATTAATAGAGAAATAAGATAAAACATAAAAATTTCAAGAGCTAGAGGTAACTGCTAACTCGATCCAATTAATATTCTTACCCTACATCCAATAACCTAAGCAAGATACATGTGCAATAGATTACTTTACAAGAGTCATTAATTAACAATCCATTAAAATAAATCACCAGCAGAATATTAAAAACAAGTTTACCATAAAATACTAAAGAGGAACACCACGATCAAAATAAAACCCCAAAGTCTTTGTTTGTATTATTCCGTAAAATATTACGGGAGAGCTTCAAGAGCGGTACATGATCAAGAGATCGAATGACTGAAAGACTGACAAAGACCTTTAATTTATAAGACAAAATCTCCAATGGCTAGTTCGGTTGATCCATGTCAAAGTAATCTCGACCGTCGGAATTATAAATTTTTGAAGAAATTCGAATTTATCATTTAATTCCATTTTAATTAACTCAAAAATAATATTTTTGAGTTAATTACCTCAAAAATTTGACTTTAACTTAACCACCAAGGCCCAAGGGTCCAAAATTTCTCGAAATTCTCAATATTCCCTTGGCCTGGAACCTTTTAAAATTTTAATTTTTAGGGGCCCACGAATTTTGCCTTTGAAGAATTTTAAATTACCTAGGACTTAAAATTAATTAAATTTTTGGCTTAAGATTTTTAATTTAATTTGGACAGAAAATTTACTTAATTGACTGAGAGGGGATTTAATTATTTTTCCAACCCTATTTACATGAGATAAATACATTTTGATACATGAAGGGGGAAAACGATAAGTCCATTCGGAAAAGACCCTCAAATAGCTACCCAATTTTGCAACTCAAAACATGATCTAGTAGACCTAGAAATCTGTAATAAAATGATCTAGCCAATTAGCTAGGATCATTCCCAGATTACTTTACAAAGACTAAATAAAAAACACTAGAACTTATTTAGTATCTTGACGACAAAATCCACCCTAACTTTGGGGTGAGGTTTTTTTAATTATAATTTTCTTTTGTCTATAGTTAAATTTTAATCCTTTTTGTATATATAAATATTTCGAAAATAAAAAAATTTGGGACAATTGGATTTTTGATCTATTTTGCAAAAACATTTAATTGTGAATTTAATTTTGCAGAATTTTCTATAGTTAACAAATATTGAATTTTTTATATCTTAAGTTTGACTATAGACTAAATTCAAATTTCTGGATTGGGATTGTTAAGAACATCATTTTAATTCAGAAATGTTGGAAATTTTTAGCATTTGAATTCGATGGTCCCCTCATGGTAATATCTTTTTGGAATTTAAATTGTTTAAATTTCGCATCTGGTTCGAAATATTTTCATGCTTAGCTTTCATTGGGAATGATGGTCATTTAATGAGCTTTAATTATGGTTTTAAATTGCTTGAAACTGATGATTAATTGCTTAGTCAACTTTTGAGAATATTTCAAGTGATGATAAATTGCATGTTTTTATTTCCAACATCGAACATTGTTGATGCATGACTATGAAAGTGTTTTGTCAAATGTTAAATCGCAATGTTGAAAAGGGCTTATCTTCTAGTTTGATAAATTGAGCATTTAATTGAAAAATTGAATATTATCATGGTGGATAGGTATTTTCATAGCAGGATAATTGTCCTCTTTAGCAACAGTTATCTATCAACTACTTGATCTTAATTTCGTAACGGGATAATTTGACTCCACGAGGCACTTGTCTTAAACTTTTAATCTAATCAAATCTATAAAATCTCCTCAAATCTTAACAAGTACTTGGTCGTTTCACTGTGTCCCCTAAATTGGTTGGTTTCCAATCAATTCTCCTTCTTCATTTCATTAGGGTCTACCTCCCTTAAGTCTGCAAGGAGACAACTTAAATAGAGAAAATGGGGATCAGGGTGACAGCCCCCGATCTGAGTCATTGTCGTGGTGCCTAGACATTCTGTGCGACAACACCTTCCATTTTGGATGTTTCTATTGTGGTTATCGTAGGGCATGTCCCATCAAAAGTGGGTAACCCTATTTTTTTCTCCTCATTTGAAAGCCAGCCAGCTCGCAGCCCCATGATGGTAAACACATAACACTCTGCCAGAACTCTCCACCTATTGCTCCGACTAGATCTTTATTTCATCTTGCGTTTCTTCTTAAAGGAAGGTGGGTCATCCCTCGACAAGTACTCTAACCGTTATTGCAATCATTTGCATCGATTTAATGTTATGGGAACATTAATATGGATCATAGGGCAAACTGGATGATTAATTGATCTTGATTGTATTCTTGTTCCCGCGCTTCACTTGGGAGCTTAGTCATTGACTCTAGTCCAATGGAACCTCCTCTGAGGCCTTAGGGGTAGGGAGGACACTATTGGGTAGGCACCCATTGAAATAGCATGTCCAAGGTAATCCACACTTACCGCTTTTCATCTATCTTAGTTATCCATCTTGATTTTTTGGGTTGGTAGTCAATGGTCATTGGGATTGACCCTTCCTCCACATCCTTGAGATAGGGCCCAAAAGCTTGGATGCAAAGGTTGATGAGGCCAAAAAAAAGTTAAGAGCGTAAAAATCCAAAATGAAAGAAAATGTAAAATGCAAAAAATGGTTGGGGCAATTATTAAAACACTAGCAATAGCCTAGCATGAGCCCTATCCCACTCATTAGCCATCACCTAGTTCCTTAAAGCATTTCATGCTTCATCTCAAATAAAGGAACTCTTAAATGTTCCAACCTCGATGAGCATGAAACTGCTATGTTTAGCTCCTAAGCTATGCACCGAATAAAGACAAATTATTAAAGTAAACGGCTCACTAGAGGGGTGGAAAAAGCAGGCCGAGGAAAGGCTAATGCCACCATGATTGCTCCTTCCTTACATTAGTACACTTGGGATATTGGACGCCCATTAGCTGGTCTCATGGTTGTGGCACCTTCCTTGAAGTCTCTCCCACTCCATGACCATCATTATCACACACACCTATGGATTAAAGGGTTGAATTGGAACATGTCAATCCCCTTCGATGCTAAAAACGCCTAATAGGGTTATTGAACTAATCATCCCTCACATAAGTGAGGCAACTCATTTACAAATCTTGATCTAGTTAGACATTTGAAGATTAGTTTTGTGTTAAGTATTCTTGTGCCGTTAACATTAGATATGGTCCACTATGATGCTTTAATGGCTTTATGTCCCTAATAAAGTTGATCTCACTTGATCTTGAGAGGTTTTGTATAGGTGTTATCATATATGCACCAACGATTCCTTGAGGGATGGTTTAATAATTCTTCAACACCTTACAATGGGTTCTTTGCTCCTTTCAAAGAACGGACATGACTTTGTGGCCCCAACTTGGCCCTCCAAAGAAAAAAATTGGCCCTCGAAATGATTCCACATGATGCTTGTAATGTTATCTATTAGATTGCCCAAGGGAGGGCAAAGTAGCCTATCCAACCCCCATAGGGTATAGTCAATAATAAGGGAGGAAACCAATTATCCAAGGTTTTTGTGGGGCAACTTTGGGTAAATTGGGGTAGTTGAGGAAAAACTTGCGGAGGAAGCCAAAACTGGGCCCAAGTACAAGGAAACTTGTAACTCATCACATTTAAATAAGAGGAAGAGGCCCCATAAGGAATCTATAAATAAGGGAGAGGAGAAATCATTTTCTCATCATTGTGGATTGGATATTTATGTTTGCAAGTTGAGGCTCTAAGGGTTTTAAGACCACTTCTTTCTCTTGATTGGTTTGTTGGAAATACTAAGAGGGGTGAACCAATATTTCACTTCTTCTTACAATTGAATATCATAACATTAACCAATAACATCACATCAAAGGAACACAAGATGTATATATAAAATAATTTATTTATATTACTAGGGAAGGCACAACTTACAGTTTACCACCCACAACTGGAAAGGCTACAACTTCCTTCCGTAACATCATCTTGCCACCCTATAGAATAAAAGAAAAAATAAAACTTCTTGGGCTCCCATACTACGGAAAATAACCCAAATACAACAACATTCAATCACTAGTATATCTCCCCTTAAACAAGTTCAACTTCATATTTGCTCCAATAAGTATGTCATTGTAATTCAGACCTCCAATGCAACTAAAGGTGCCCTTATATTGACCTTTAATGTTTCCTTAGCTATTCTTCAACAGGAGTTGCTTCAAGTTTGTTACAAATCTGCTACAAGAGTTGCTTCAACAAGACTTAGGGATAGGTCCACAAGAGCTCCTTTAAATATACTACAAATCTTCTATAGGACAAGTAACAAAGATTTCTCCAAAACATGTACAAGACAGGGACCAAAGGTATGCTTTAGATTTGCTCCAACATCTATAAGAATACCTTCAAGGTGACTACCAAATGTGGCTTTAGGTCTGCTACAAATGTTGGATGGTGTTGTCATTGATGTCAACCCTAGGTCTAAATTGGACAAAAACAATTGTCATTGATGTCAAGCAGTTAATGAACGCTTCTTATAATTGTCTGTATTACATCAAGTTGGAAGCTCCACTGTCAGATGGTTGAAAACCGTAGTCCTAGGGTTTGGATTCCCTAGACTAAGGACATACCTCAATCTTGTTGAGGGTTTTTTATGAAGCAGATCAATAAGTTTACCCCGGAGATCATTCTCCTTGTCGAGATGTTTCCGGTGGTATGTGGTATGCCTCGAGAGGCCTTATGGTTTGAGAGATATTCACATTTGAAGGTGAAAACACTAGTTTCTGGGTTAAAACACGAAAGGGTGGTGACATGGCATACTTTTAATGTTTGTGGTCATTAAATATCAAGAATACAGGTTATTATCATGTCTTGTGGCATAATCTTCTTAGGAAGGGGCTCACAAGCACCCATAAGAAACAACGCTCATCCATTTAAAGATTAAATTCCTCGTCCACAAAGGCAGCAACTTCTTTACTAGTGAATTAAGGTAATCATTAAGGATGTCTATTAGATGAGTCAACTTTTCAATAGATGTTTTAAGCTCTCCAACGATCACTTTAGGAACCCCTTTTATGTCTACACACAGGTCTATAAAAAGGAGACCTTATGTACTCTCACAATACATCAAAAACTCAATAATGATCTTGTAAGCATACCTCTGAAATAATTGTATTTGAAATGTATTTGTCAAAAGAAAGAAAAAAAAATTATTATACAAGAAATTGACTTATTAAAGCATGGGTTTCATGCTTGGTCAATGGTTTGTGAAAATTTCAATCCTGAAATAATACTGCAGTGATAGATTTATTTATCATACTTATTCTTTCAATAAGTTATTTACAGAATTCTTCCAGTAAATTTTGAAATAAACACTACTGCAGTAATCACCTAAGTAAATTCAAAGAACAGAACAGTAAAGAATACAAGCATAAAAATCAATCACATAGACACAATTATTTTTGGACAATTGTCCCTAGAAAATCTCAATGTGGGAAAACCAATTCAGCAGATGAGGGTTTATATATTAATCTTCAGCACTGAAATCTTTACAAGGAAACTCTAGCAGAAACCACTGAGAAATTTTCTCGAGATACACTTGAGATAATTCTCCTTCACTCCTCCAAAGAATTTATGACACGTGAGGGGTTCCCTAGCCCTCCATGTGTCACTCTGTGTGCCTCCTGCATAACTCTCTATGCAAAGCCAGCATAAACCTGTGTCACTCCTGCATAAGGCCTCTTCGTTGCTCTGCAGTGTTCCCTCTCTGCTTCCCTGCTTCCTCCTTCCCTCGTGGCCTCACACTGTTGATGTCCTCTGCTTCCTCTGCCCTTGCAAATCTCCCTCTGAAATTGAATTCTATTCCTTCATAATCGGACTTCCCTCGGGTTATTGAACGCTTGCTCAACTTACTTTCCAAACGACTCTTTAGCCTTTTTTTATAATCTTCTCATTGATGAACCATAGACCCATATTAGAAGTCTAATCAATGACAAAGATTAAAACTTGACTTGATCTTCGCTCTCTAGAAGATTCACACTTTGTTTTATTAATACCCATTAATTATTTAATTTCCCTAAGTTTAGACTTAGTGTCTCCATTATTATTAATACCAATTAATTATTTAATTTCTCTAAGTTTAGACTTAGGGTCTGTAAAAATTCACTGTTTTCCCACCCCGGTTTTCAGTTTCACCTTATTTCTCCAAATAGTTAAATGCCCTTTCCCATATCCTTACATTCAACAAACTGGAAAATAAATTTTTGCTGAAAACACAAATTCTGGAAAATTTACAGAATGCTGAAAAATGCAGAAATAAAAATCAGCAAGCTTAAAATAGTCATTCACACATTTTAACACAGATATTTTTGGTCAACATGACCCTGGAAAAACCCCCTACAACTCTTGGGGAAAACCAATTTGAGAGCTTCTCTTTTATTTTTCTGAATATTGCTTTTTACAATGAAACAGGAAAAACTCAGAAAAAAAATTCCAGCAACCAATTTACAGACTTATCTCGATTTCCGTGCTTGCACACCGCATCGGAAATTGTGCCAAATCAGCAACAGAAAACAGAAAATTTACAGCACCTTAGGACAGCATTAAATGTTGTACGGCCACCTCAGGAAGCGTGCCAGAACAGTCGTACTTTGCTATACGGACTATACAGATTTTGTACAACAACCTCTCTCGAAATCCGTGCCAAAAAACAAAGTTGTCGTTGCTGTCCTCTTCCTCAGTTTTTGTGCCAAAAATGACAACCACCCTCTTCCTTGAAAAATGTGCCTGATTTTTGTGCCTTGGAGTGTGTGCTTGCTGTTGTACCCTCTTCCTCGATTTCTGTGCCTCCTCACTTGGAAACACTGCCTCTCCTTTGCTGTACGGATTTTCTGCCTCAGTATGTGTGCCAATAAATGCTGTTGTACCTTTGCTAAAATCTCTTCACTGCTGCCCTCCTCCTTCTCAATGCTCAGAAAAATCTCCAGCTCTCCTTCTCTCCTTCTCCCAATCTGCTCATGAAAGAATGAATGACTTTTTCTTCCTTTCCCTCCTTTAACCTAACCCTAAGTGACTTTTGGGGAATCCCTAAATCCAATGGCTGAAATAGATTGAGATCTAGGGCTGAGATTCAATGCTCATTTAAATCTCACTTTCTATTTTTTAATTCACCCCACTTTAATAAAGACCCACTTAGTCATTAATTTCCAAAGTCACTTTTCCTTTCTAATTTTACATTGACTTTATTAAAGTCACTTTAAAATTAGACTTTAGTAACTTTATCACTTAAAGTCACTTTTAAATTAGATTTGACTTTATAACTTTATAAAGTCACTTTGGGAGAAAAATTAAATTCTTTTGGACACTTTTCCCTAGGCCAAAGATCAAAGCCTTAGGGAACCACCTGTCCTCCGGTAACCAAATTTCAACACTCCCTCTTACCGAGGAAGGTGTTCCTCACCACACCCATCTTGTCTCTAAAGTAGACATGCTTGCCCCTTGGTAAGGCTTTGGTAAGAATATCTGCAACCTGCTCATCAGTGGGAATATACTCAAGCTTCACAGCTCCTTTCTGAACATAGTCTTTGATGAAATGATATTTGATCTCGATATGCTTTGACCTGTCATGAAACACTGGATTCTCCGTGAGTTTAATGCAACTCTGATTATCACAGTAAATCACTGAAGGTCTCAACGGTTGACCAAATAAGCCAAACAACATCTTGCGAAGCCAAATGGCCTCACAACTAGCTAGACTGGCTGCCATATACTCTGCTTCCGCTGAACTCAATGCTACTGATTGCTGCTTTCGGCTAAACCATGACACCACTGCCAAACCCAACCCAAAACAGCACCCTGAAGTGCTCTTCCTATCAGAAGCACAACCTGCCCAATCAGAATCAATGTAACCTGCCAATCTCACTCCATCTCCCTGCCTGTAGTCTAGACCATAATCCACTGTCCCTTGCAAGTACCGCAAAATGTGTTTTGCAGCCACCCAGTGAACCTTCCTAGACTCACACATAAACTGACTCATCGTGTTGACTGAAAAACAAATATCTGGTCTAGTGTTGACCAAATACATCAAGGAACCAATCCGCTGTCTGTACAATGTGGGATCCACCAACTCGGAATCCGAAGCATAGAGCTTCTTCCAGTTGGTGATCATCGGTGTTGACATGGGTTTACAATCCTCCATGTGGAATCTGCCAAGGATGTCCACAATATACTTCCCCTACCCCAGGAAGAAATGCCCCTCCTCCTGCCACACCTCCAAACCCAAAAAGTAATGCATCAAGCCGATGTCCTTCATCTCAAACTCCGACGCAAGATCTCTCTTGCAGTGCTCTATGAGTCTCTCTGCACCTGTAATGACTAAGTCATCCACATACAGCACCAGAATGAGAGGCTCCTCACCTATCACAATATAGTAAAGGTTCGGATCTGCCTCACTCTTTGTGAAACCCATCCCCTGCAAGTATGTATCTATCTTGGAGTACCAAGCTCTGGGAGCTTGCTTCAGGCCATAAAGGGCCTTCTTCAGTCTGCACACATGGGACTCCTTCCCATGCACCTCAAAGCCCTGTGGCTGCTCAATGTACAACTCCTCCTGTATGAAGCCATTGAGAAATGCAGTCTTCACATCCAACTGGTGGATCTTCCAATCCATCACTGCTGCTATCGATATAATGGAGCGGATCGAAGTATATCGAGCCACGGGAGCGAAGGTCTCCTCATAATCAACTCCCTCTACCTGGGAGAACCCTCTAGCCACAAATCTCGCTTTGAATTTCTCAATGCTGCCATCTGCAACATGCTTTACCTTGTAAAGCCATCTGGAAGTAACCACGGATTTGCCCTCAGGCCTCGACACCACCTCCTAAACATCATTCTTCATGATAGAAGAATACTCCTCTTGCATGGCCTCTCTCCAGACTTGTTGGCTAGCTGCCTGCTCATAGCTGGAAGGCTCAGAGTCAAGGATGCTGGTAGCCATTGCCATATAGCTACAAAACCTCTCAGGTGGTCTGCTCTCTCTGACCGGCCTCTTAGGCCCAGCAACAGATGTGGCCTTTCTCAAGGTGTCCTGAAGCCACTTGGGCTTCCTCTTCCCTGAGCACACTTCTCCCATTAGAGAATGAAACTCCTCCTCCTCATCATCATCAGGAGCTTGAAATCCTGACTATCTGTCTGCTGTCCTCCTGCCTGCACCTGAACCTGTAGAAGCTGAGGTACCGTGTGAACTGTCCATTAGTGGACTCCCTAGTGAACTGCTCTGTGGACTGCTCTGCATGCTGCCCAAAGCACCACCCCTCTGACTCTGTGAGCCACTGCTCACTGACGGACCTGACATCGTCATAGATGTACCTTCGGATCCTCCTGATCCCTGCCCACTAGATCCCTTTGACTAACTCAGCTGCTGCTGAGGGTCTGGCTGATTCAGATACTCTAACTCACGTGACCTCCTAAAGGCCCTATCCTCCTCGAACTTCACATCCCACCTGACAACAACTTTCCTCTGTGCAGGAATGTAAATCGAAAGGCCTTTGAGGTCTCACTGTAGCCCACAAATATACCCTTCCCTGCGGTGGGCTCTAGTTTGGTCCTCTTCTCCTTAGGTATGTAGGAGTATGTGATACACCCAAAGATACGAAGATGACCAATATCAGGCTTCTTCCCAGAAAAAGCCTCCTTCGGAGTCATATGCCCCAAGGCACAATGCAGACTCCTGTTCTGCAAATAAACAGCTGTGTTGCAGGCCTCTGCCCACAAAAACAATGGCAACCCCTGATCCTGTAACATGGCTTTGGCAACCCCTCCGATGGATCTTTTCTTCCTCTCCGCAACCCTGTTCTGCTGGGGGTTGTAAGGAACAGTGAACTCCCTCCTAATGCCTGCCTCCGCACAATAGTCAACAAACTCTCCAAGGGTGTACTCTCCCCCATTGTCCGACCTCAGGGACTTGATCTTCCAACCTGTCTGTGTCTCCACAAGAGCTCTAAACTCCTGAAACCGCTTGAAGACCTCACTCTTGGTCTTCAAGAAATAAATCCAGGTCCTCCTAGAGTGATCATCAATGAATAAAACATAGTACTCATATCCACTCAAGGAAACATGAGACATCCGACCGCTCACATCAGAATGAATCAAATCAAGTATCCCAGTTGCTCTGCTGTCACTACTGGGAAAAGGGGATTTGGCAAACTTGCCCATCGCACATCCTCTGCAAGTATCAAAGTGATCAATACTGAAATCTGGCACACCTGTAGTGATCTCCCGCAAGGTCCTCAAGGCTCCATGATACATATGCCCCATCCTACGGTGCCAAATCTCACACAGCTCAGAACTGCTAGCTCTGCTGTCGGTACTACTGCTCAATGCCAAAAGGGGCTGAAATGCAAACTTGTACACCTTTGCATGGCATACACCTATCACTCTAGCTGAATCAGCTGGAGCGCCCCTGGGATATATCAGCACCTGTCCTCCCCTGAACAGTATCTCATATCCTCTATCCTCCAAAGCTGAGACGGATATGAGGTTCTTCCTCATCCCTGGCACATAAAGAACATCTGACACCTTCAAGGGAGGTTTGGGTTCCCTATGAAATGTTAGTGTTCCCACACCGACTGCTCTAACAACTCTGTCATCACCGAGTACTACCTCTATGTCAGTGCCACTCTCTGAAAGCTCTGAGAAGTACTCACGGACTCCTGTCATATGACGTGAAGCCCCACTGTCCACATACCAGATACCCGAAGATGCTCTGCTAGTTGAGGGAAATGCATGCTCCCTCTGAACCTCTGTGGCAGGTGATCCTGCACTAGAGGACTCACACGCAATGAATCCAAACTCCCGGTCAAAGCGATCTGCAAAGTCCTCAACCTCTGTTGATGCTGCCATGCTATGGTTCTTTCCCTTCTTCTTCTTCTTCTCTGGACACACAACTGCATAGTGTCCCATCTTCTGACAATTCCAACACTTCACCTTGGAATAGTCCTTCTGTGTGTTACCCTGTTTACCTTTACCTTTGCCTTTGCCCCCACCATTACTTGTGGAAGCCTGCTTCTTCCCTTTGCCTTTCTTGCCTCCTGCCAGCAGTGCTACATCCTCATCCTGCTCAACTGGCTTGGCTGCCCCAAGCTGACCTTTCCTGATCTCTGTCTGAATGCAATCATCCCAAAACCTCTCCCATGTGGGAAGAGTCTCACGTGCACAAACCCCATCAGCAAAGTTCATCCATGAACTGGGGAGGCCATTCACTGCTATCCGCACCAACTCAGTGGGTTGAATGACCTCTCCAATTGCTGCCAACTCATCTCTCACATTAGTAATCTTTGTGAGATATCCAGCTGCACTATCAGTCTTACCCATCTTAATGGTTTTCAACTTCTCCTTCAGGACCATTTTTCGGTTCTCATTGGTACTTTGGTAGAGATTGGACAATGCCGTCCACATCTCATGAGCATTTCTCTTTCCTCTCACATGAGGAATGCAATGGTCTTTGATTCCGTCTAGAATCAGTCTCTTACCCTTGTTGTTCTTTCTATTATATGCTGCCAACTGAGTAGCATCAGTAGGCACATTAACAGGCTGCTGTGTGGTATGAACCATGATATCCCAGACTTCTGCCTCCTCAAAGATACTCTGCATTCTCTCCTTCCAAACGCTATAATTGGTATGCCCATCCAACCTATCCTCCACCCTCAATCCCAATGACATCCTGCTGTCCTAAAACTGAAAAATAGCACTGCTGTAGTAAAGATAAAAATTCTGTTTGTGAAAAAGTCAGCGTGCTGGAATTTTCTGAGTGAAAAATCAGCAGGTTGTATTTTTCTCCTTACTGTCCCAAACTGAACTTTCAGCACTCAAGCTCTGATACCATGTAGAAATTTCCTGTTTTCCCACCCCGGTTTTCAGTTTCACCTTATTTCTCCAAATAGTTAAATGCCCTTTCCCATATCCTTACATTCAACAAACTGGAAAATAATTTTTTGCTGAAAACACAAATTCTGGAAAATTTACAGAATGCTGAAAAATGCATAAATAAAAATCAGCGAGCTTAAAACAGTCATTCACACATTTTAACACAGATATTTTTGGTCAACATGACCCTGGAAAAACCCCCTACAACTCTTGGAGAAAACCAGTTTGAGAGCTTCTCTTTTACTTTTTTGAATATTGTTTTTTACAGTGAAACATGAAAAACTCAGAAAAAAATTCCAGCAACCAATTTACAGACTTATCTCGATTTTTGTGCTTGCACACCGCCTCGGAAATTGTGCCAAATCAGCAACAACAGAAAACAGAAAATTTACAGCACCTTAAGACATCATTAAATGTTGTACGGCCACCTCGAGAACGTGCCAAAACAGCCGTACTTTGCTATACAAACTATACAGATTTTGTACAGCAACATCTCTCAAAATTCGTGCCAAAAAATAGAGTTGTAGCTGCTGTCCTCTTCCTCGATTTTTGTGCCGAAAAAGACAGCCACCCTCTTCCTTGAAAAACATGCCTGATTTTTGTGCCTTGGAGTGCGTGCTTGCTGCTGTACCCTCTTTCTCGATTTTTGTGCCTCCTCACTTGGAAACATTGCCTCTCCTTTGTTGTACGAATTTTCTGCCTCGGTATGTGTGGCAATAAATGTTGTTTTCCCTTTGTTGAAATCTCTTCATTGCTGCCCTCCTTCTCACTGCTCAGAAAAATCTCCAACTCTCCTTCTCCCAATCTGCTCATGAAAGAATGAATGACCTTTTCCTCCTTTCCCTCCTTTAACCTAACCCTAAGTGACTTTTGGGGAATTCCTAAATCCAATGGCTAAAATAGATTGAGATCTAGGGCTGAGATTAAATGCTCATTTAAATCTCACTTTCTATTTTTTAATTCACCCCACTTTAATAAAGACCCACTTAGTCATTTATTTCCAAAGTCACTTTTCCTTTCTAATTTTACGTTGACTTTATTAAAGTCACTTTAAAATTAGACTTTAGTAACTTTATCTCTTAAAGTCACTTTTAAATTAGACTTTAGTAACTTTATCACTTAAAGTCACTTTTAAATTAGACTTTAGTAACTTTATCACTTAAAGTCACTTTTAAATTAGATTTGACTTTATAAAAATTATAAAGTCACTTTAGGAGAAAAATTAAATTCTTTTGGACACTTTTCCCTAGGCCAAAGATCAAAGCCTTAGGGAACCCCCTGTCCTCCGGTAACCAAATTTCAACAGGGTCTCCATTAAAATAATTAATTTTATTTTAATAAAACATGAACCGAGTAGAATTTCCACAAACGATTTTTGGGTTCTTTGGAATATTGGTGTCTAAGCCTTCTCACCAAATTTAAGACTTAGATCACTTTCCGATGCTACAAAAATCAACATGGCTTTTAGGTCAAATCCTTCATTGAAGGCTTCTAGGGTTTATGTCAAGAGTCCTAGTCCTTGTCATCAAGTAAAAGACCCTTCTTGGGCTTCACCTATCAAAAAAAGAAATTTATTTTAATATAAAACAGGTCTTTTAGGTCCCCTCCACCAAGTCGGCCTCAAGAAGAGAAAGTCAACATCATCAAGGGAATTTAACCTCACAGATTCAATATATAAAGGTAGCAACTCCACCTCATTTGGAGCACATTTACAACAAGTTCAATCTGTAGTTGTTGGAGAAGAAAAAGGGGGCGAAATTAAAGGAAGGAGGAAAGAATAGTGAAGGAGAAGGAAGCCTTTGTTAAGCAAAAGAAATAGAAAATTCTCTCTTTGTCTCACACGTGCGAAGTTGTTGGGTTGTTGGAAGCAGCGAAATTCTATCTTTGATGCAGTATTGTTGTAGGTGATCCTTAGATTCTGGATGGATAGTTGGAGGGTTGACTTGGTGGAGTGAGAAGAGTCTTTTGTCAGGTCTAAGGTCTTGGTCTATCTCAATTAGATTAGTGGAAGAGTTTGACAGGGTTTCCCATAGAGAGGGGTTTTAGCTCTCGTTGAGTGCCTATACCTGGTGTCATTGATCTACATGTTTTGATTTGATGATTGCTTGATGAAAAAGGGATAAAAGAAGAAGATAAAGAGAAGATAATATGTCTACAAGAATATCACAAGTAACTATAAATATAAGACAATACCTCTGCCTTTATGATTTTCTAACAAAGACAACGCAAAAATTACAGGGAGTTTAGGGATTGGATTTTGTCTTTTTTTTTGGTGGTTCGATGGAGTATAAATCTTCCTCTTGTAGCGCTCCGAGATAAGAAGAAATCTCAGCTCCTTTCATGTGACATTTGGAAGTAGTCCTCAAGACCTTGGCCTCTTGAACAAAACAAAACAATGAATGACCTTAGGAAAGGTTTAATGGTGGTTTGTTGGGAAGGTTTAGGTAAGCACTTCATCTATCTTGCGGACTATTTTGAAGTCTCTCTATTTGCGTCTTGCTACCACTCAAACCAGTAGGGGACCTAAAAAGGGACTCCTAAGAAGACAACTGCTAGGTTAAGGGCAACGATGGAGACTTAACCCACTGTCACCATAGCTAAGACTCCCTACTCTTTACGAACTTTCACCGATGGGAGGAGACCCAGTATTAGGAAGTCACTTATAAAAGATGGATCAACAACTAGATATGAAGTGACCTAAATGACAGCTTTCCCTAGAATAGGATTAAGAGTGGAGCTTGCTTGCTCTTTAAGCAAGGTACAAGATTTACTAGGAAAGGAGGTGGGGACTTGAGGTTTAGGTTGGAGGAATATGAATGAAAAGGAGTTTCTCAATCCCTAAAATCCTTATATGTAAATTTTTGTAGATGTTCTATGCTTGGAGCAACTTTACTTCTTTCACAGCAATCATACAAATAGTTAAGTAAAATGCAGATAGAACATATAAGTGGATCTTATAGAAGACAAATCAGAAACAAAATGTAGAAGATGTAGAAAAGACATTATTACCAGGATGCTTCAACCAGCAAAGTCTCCTTGGTCAGCCAACCCAGAATGTGTCACAACAGTCCTCCAATCAGCAAACGAGTCAACCCAAGTCAACTCCAAAAAGTCAACGTTGTCCTGAAAAAGTCAACGCAGGGCAGCAAGCTAAAAGTCAACGCAGCAGCAGATTGGTCAACCCTTTGACCTCAATTTCTGTGCCAAATAGTACGGCCTTCCAAAATCGAACTTCCCACAAATTTTCAGCTCAATTGGACCATGCGTTGACTAAAGTCAACGTCGGTCAAACTTTTGCCTTATGCAAAACTCCCAATCGCAGAATCGTCCTTCAAATTTCACCAGATTGCTTGTCCTTCTTCTCCTTCACACACGTGTGGTCCTGAATTGGCCCCCCAATGAGCTCGTACTAAATCAGATGAGAGAAGAAGATGTGTGTTGAGTTGTGGTGAAATGCTCTCCAACTTTGCCCGTATTTATATCCATCATTGGGGTGTGTGACACATCTGCTGGGGGTGTGAAACCTTAAGGCCGACCTGCACATATAATTTATTATGAATAATAAATTCAAAATAAATGTTCTGCTCATCGGATTAAGACATATTATATATGGATTTTACACCTCTCCTAAAGAGGAATCCAACAAAAATATTAGCCTCTTAATCTGAGCATCATAACATGGAGTTTGGACCTAGTTGTCCAAATTTAACACTCCCTCTCAACTAGGGAGAACTCCATCCATCAGTGCAATCAAACATCGTGCGTCATCCCGTCGTAACTTGCTTTGTTGGCCTCTTTATTTCAGAACAGAAGTGGGTCAGTCACAAAGACATCATCCCCCGACTGACATAATCAGTCCAGAGGTTCAAAAACCTTTATCAAACTCATGAAGAGTATCCAACCAACCCAAAGTTGGTTCATCTGACCCGAAGTCAGGCAGAGGTCCCAGACCTCACTAAACTTGATCCCAGATCAAGTGGTTGGACCGTGCCATCCTAGATAGAGAGTACGGCAATCTTTGATGCGTCCATCAGTCTTTGCTAATAGTCTCTAGTTTTTCCCACCTCATTGGCCAAATGAGAGGTACTTCCCATGAGCCCTGAACTCAATGGGTAGGATGCATACGGGGCACAGATAAATGAGTGGTGAACCAGCTCAATAATCACAAGGGTGGGGCAGAAGCATTATGAGTGCTTATAGCTCTGAGAAGCTATCCCCAAAGCCCCCCAGAGCTCCCAGAGCTCATCGTCCAACAGGACCCACATCATAGGGTCTTTCCACAACACCAAGACTCTCACGGAAGGTTAGGAACTTGACCTTCCCCAGGGGCTTAGTGAGAATATCCGCGACCTGCTCATCAGTTCCTATATGATCGAGCCTTACGGCGCCTCGCTGTACCATATCCCGGATAAAGTGGTACCTGGTATCAATATGCTTGGATCGGTCGTGGAACACGATTCTCAACATATTTAATCCCACTTCCGATTATCACGTAGTATCACAAGGGTATCTAGCATATGTCCAAACAAATTACCAAAGAGCTTCCGCAACCAAATCGCTTTCACAACAGCCATACTTGCAAAGAATGTATTCGCTCCTAAAGCTCAGCTACCGATTTCGGCTTCCCCCTCGTTTCATCCATGATCGAAGGTAAACCAAGATTGAAGGGAAGATCCCGATGTGCTCTTACGATCCACCACACCGCCACTTCCAATTCCAAGATCAATATATCCACTGAGCATCACACTCTTGGCAGTTGTATTCAAAATTTACGGTTTATCGTGTGTGTCTCGAAGATATCCCGTAAGATTCTCTGCACCAACCCAAAGGAAAGTGATGAGGCTCAACCATCTCGTGACTCAAAAGTGTTCACTGCAAAACATATGTCCGGACGGGTGTTCACTAAGAACATCAAAGCTCCTATGAGTTGACGATACTCAGTAGGATTGGCCAAGATAGGCCCAGCAGCGCTGCCACTCAACTTCTTAAATTTGAGTTCCATCGGTGTCGACACGGACTTACAGTCCACCATACCAAATCTTTCCAGAAGCTTCACAATGTATTTTCCTTGAGAAAGGAAAATCTCTCCAAGTCTCTGCCAGACCTCCAGGCCTAGGAAGTAGTGCATCAGTCCTAGGTCCTTCATCTCGAACTCAGCAGCGAGCTCCCTCTTACATTGATGAATGAGAGGGTCAGCACCTGTCGCAGAAGAGGTCGCCCACATACAACACTAGAATGAGAGTTCTCCCCGACAACCTTGAAGTAAAGGTTCGGATCAGCATTACTTCGAGTGAAGCCCAGCTTCATCAAGTAACTATCCATCCTCTCGTACCAAGCTCTGGGTGCTTGCTTTAACCCATTTCTTCAACCTGCAGACATGAGTGTCTCGATCCTGAACTTCAAATCCCAGAGGTTGTTCCACATACACCTCTTCCTTTATTACACCATGCAGAAAAGCGGTCTTGACATCCATCTGATGAAGACTCCATCCTTGCGTAGCAGCAAGGGCTATGATTGATCGAATGGTGGTATATCGTGCCACGGGTGCAAATATGTCATCATAGTCAATTCCTTCCTTTTGAGAGAAGCCACGGGCAACAAACCTTGCCTTGAACTTTTCAGCACTCCCATCAGATCCATGTTTGATCTTGTAGAGCCATTTTGCGGTGACAATAGATTTGTCCTTCGGTCTCGGGACCACATCCCAGACATCATTCTTCATTATGGACTCATATTCTTCGTGCATAGCATCCTTCCAAACTTGATGCTTTACGGCTTCCTCAAAAAATCCAGGTTCAGATTGTACAATAGTACTCATGGCAGCTAGATACCCTTGGTATCTACACGGCTTCTTGCTTTCTCGGAATGTCCCCCTTGGGGCAGCATGACCCTCAGCATCTTCGAGGGTGTCCCTGAGCCATGATGGTCTCTTTCCCAGTGAAGGAAATGGATCAATAGGGTCCATTGGTCATTCAATATCAGGCATTGTCTCATCCTGCGGTTCTTCCAGATTTCCAGGCCTTTCTTCATGATTTTCTCCAGATCTTGGAAGATCTACTACTTTCTTCAGGGAAGCATCTTCGTCAAAGGTGACATCATGGCTTATCTCTACTTCCCTTTGACCAGGTACATAGACTCTATATGCCTTAGAAGTCTCACTGTAGCCCACAAACATTCCTTTCTTCCCAGTAGCATCCGGCTTACTTCTCTTTTCTTTCGGCACATGAAAATAGACAGGACATCCAAAAATTCTAAAATGTGAGACATCAGGTTTCTTACCAGAGAAAACCTCTTCGGGAGTTTTGAAGTCCAGAGCGGAATGAGGGCATCGGTTTTGAATGTACACAGCAGTATTTGCAGCTTCTCCCCACAGAAACTTCGGTAGACCCTGGTCACATAGCATGGCACGGGCAGCTTCCACAATAGTCCTATTCTTGCGTTCAGCAACACCATTCTGCTCAGGAGTATATGCGGTGGTAGTCTCCCTCTTAATGCCAGCTTCTCTGCAAAAGTCTTTGAACTCATTTGACTCATATTCAGTGCCATTGTCGGTCCTCAAAATCTTGATCTTCTTTCCGGTCATATTTTCCACCAAGGCTTTGAAGGTACGGAACCACATGAAAGCCTCATCCTTCTTCTTCAAGAAGTATATCCAAGTTTTGCGAGAGAAGTCATCAGTGAATGTCATGTAGTAAGAACATCCCCCCAGGGATGTCACGGGCAACATACCAGATAGATCAGAATGGACCAGTTGCAATATATCAGATGTCTTTGTGACACTTGAGGGGAAAGGTCCCCTTGTATGTTTTCCTTCAGCACAGCCCTTACATACACCTTCATGATTGTTTCCAAAATCAGGCATCCCTGTCACCACCTTCCTTGCTTCGGGAAGGGCTTTGTAATGAAGGTGTCCAAATCTTCGATGCCACAGGTTGGTTTGACGAACAGTATCACAAGTCATAGCTCTCAACGGACTCCCTCCAACCTGATAGAGTGTACCAACTCTAAAACCAATTGAGATAGCTTCCTTGAAGCTCTCCTTCCACATGAGCACCTTTCCATCAGAGAAAGTTACATTGAATCCTTTGTCTTCCATGGCAGATACAGACACAAGGTTCTTCTTCAATTTAGGTACATAGAGTACATCTTGCAAACGTAGGACTTGTCCTTGAGACAAGTGGAGGGTCACAATCCCTGTCCCTTTCACGGGATATGTGGCATTATCCCCAAGGATAATTTCAAGATTAGTATCCCTTTCAACCATGTCAGAAAGTGCGTCCTTGAATCCGGTGATGTGTCTTGAGGCACCACTATCGATTAGCCAGACATCCATAGTGTCGGGCGGAGATGCAGCTGAGAGAGCAGATACAAGAATATACTCATTTATTTTATCAACAACATTAGACTCCTCATACCTGGTATTTCTGGACCTTTTAGAAGGTTGATTGTTTCCACCAAAGTGAGCCTTCCTCTTTCCTTTGGATTTGTCATTTCTTCGATTCCCATTCCTTCGGTTGTTTTTGTTATCATCACTATCGGGAGAATCCTTCTTGAAGGGGCATTCTCTAGCATAGTGACCAGGCCTATGGCAGGTGAAACATTTACCCTTCTTCTCTTGAGTCCTCGATCTTCCTTTGTCCTTAGAACCACCAGAGTTCTTCTTTCGGGAATGAGCACCATAGGCAGCATTTCTGTCATTATTGAATTCCTTCATCCTTGTTTCTTCTTGCATTCATCTAGACAGAAGCTCATCAAAGTTAGGAATGGTATTATTGTTGAGAATGGTAGTTGTGAATACTTGCCATTCATATGGGAGTCCTCCAAGTGCGGTGAGAACCATCTCACGATCAGCTATTGTCTCCCCAATAGCTAGCAGATTGTTCCTTCTTTCGGTCAATTTCAGAAAGAAAGTTTGAATAGACTCGTCCCGGCCCTTCTTCATATTCTTCAACTTGTTCTTGAGGAATAGCACTTGGTTCACATTGTTTACCTTGAACATAAGGATCAATTTGTCATACATCTCCTTGGATGTGCCTAGTTCAGATACATAGGCAACCAGACTTTTATGTATGGATTCCCTGATCAGCAGCTTTGCTCTGATTTCTCCCTTCTTATACTTGTTTCTAACAGCCGCAGAAGCATTGGATGGAGGTTCTTGAATCTTACCCGTCACATGATCCAAGAGATCATGATCTTCCAATTTGAGGTCTAATATCGTCTTCCAGGCATGGAAGTCATCCCTTCCAGTCAGCTTGTCATTCTCCTTGAATTCAAGACTAGTGGAACCCATTTCTTCCGGTGGTGATTGCTAAAGATAGAGTTTGTCTTCACCTCAGCTCCGATACCATGTAAATTTTTGTAGATGTTCTATGCTTGGAGCAACTTTACTTCTTTCACAGCAATCATACAAATAGTTAAGTAAAATGCAGATAGAACATATAAGTGGATCTTATAGAAGACAAATCAAAAACAGAAAAAATGTGGTGGTGCGTTACGGCGGTCAACAGGATGCTTCAACCAGCAAAGTCTCCTTGGTCAGCCAACCCAGAATGTGTCACAACAGTCCTCCAATCAGCAAACGAGTCAACCCAAGTCAACTCCAAAAAGTCAACGTTGTCCTGAAAAAGTCAACGCAGGGCAGCAAGCTAAAAGTCAACGCAGCAGCAGATTGGTCAACCCTTTGACCTCAATTTCTGTGCCAAATAGTACGGCCTTCCAAAATCGAACTTCCCACAAATTTTCAGCTCAATTGGACCATGCGTTGACCAAAGTCAACGCTGGTCAAACTTTATGCAAAACCCTAACTGCAGAAAATCGTCCTTCAGCTCAGCCGTACTGTTTTGTCCTTCTTCTCCTTCACACGTGTGGGCTGAATTCGTCCTCCAAGGAGCTCGTACTAAATCAGATGAGAGAAGATGTTGTGAGATGTGTTGTGATGAAATGCTCTCCAACTTTGCCTGTATTTATATCCATCATTGGGGCGTGTGACACATCTGCTGGGGGTGTGAAACCTTAAGGCCAACCTGCACATATAATTTATTAAGAATAATAAATTCAAAATAAATGTTCTGCTCATCGGATTAAGACATATTATATATGGATTTTACACCTCTCCGAAAGAGGAATCCAACAAAAATATTAGCCTCTTAATCTGAGCATCATAACATGGAGTTTGGACCTAGTTGTCCAAATTTAACATTATAAAACTTGGATTCTTGAGTTGTTCTTGATTAATCGTCTTTAATAAGAAATGGGACCACGCGGGGCCAAGTGGACCCAGCCTAGATTAAAGAGAGAGAGTTTAGCAACCGATGATAATATTAACCTAAACAAAGCAGGGGTAAGGATCAAAACAAGAATTTACACTTAAAGGTGTTAGTTTGATCCTGTGAGGTGTTAGCCTTGGGAACACCAGGGAAAAGTTTGATTTCAGACCTAGGGCTTGGGATATCTCACAATCCCACTGTCAGAATCCCTTCAAATTTGGAGGAGACCTTGAGGACACACCAACACAGTAAGGGCTAGGAGATCAAACTTTTTCTAGGGCTAAATTGTCGAGGAATTGATGCCCTAGGTGGCCCAACGTGGTTAGACGTAGAAGAGAGAGGGAAAGGTGAAGAAATAGGTTTTAAAGTGACCACCTTTTGATGGATCAGTGCCTAATTCCTCTTGGGGATATGGAGTCAAGGAGAACTATGAATATGGATCTTATTTCTTGTTCAAGGAGTCTCTCAAAGTCAACTTCGTCTAATGTTAAGGGCAAGAAAAGAAAAGTGACCTTAAAAGCATTTATACTTTGTTGCAAATGGAGAAGGCTTATCAAGGTAACTTTGACCTCTAGGACAATTCGTTCATCAAACATGGCCCATACATAGAGATAAACTATATAGAAACATAATTCTACATTGATGTCATAAATGCATGCAACAATTAGCCCTAAAATAGCGAAAACCTCATGATCAATGTATGCAGCAAAGTAAAAGAAAATAGCATCAAAATTGTACTTACATGTTAGGGAATATATCCAACCATCAACACATTTGCAATATAAGAAGCTCCAATCCACACATCAAAATTCATCCATGATCCAAATATATCCTCCAAGAAGAGATGTGAAGTTCTTAAGAGAGAATGATCCAAGTCAAGTGATGATCCAAAATGAATTAATCCAACTCTAATTTATGCACTCATTAAGAGTTTGAATTACCTATTTGGGCCTACATTAACCCCTAAAATAAAATTATGTGCAAATTAACTAACTTTTGGTCACAAGCCCACTAAACTAGCTCACAAAAAAATAATAAGCCTCTTGAGAGGTCAAATGATAATCTATGCATGTCGTAGGGCCCTCCAAGAGGCTTGATGAGGTCCATAAGTGCCATATGGATGAATGAGACCCTCAAAAATGATGTACAAGGGGGTTCCCCCTTGTTCTCGAAACAATAAACCTATGGTACCCCTAGTGGGTGTGGGGGCACACTAATGACCTCATGGGTCTCCAAGTGAGTCGAAGATGCCTGTAGACCATCTGTAAGGGCTCTGATGACAGAATAAATGATGTCATGCCATCGTGCAAGTCCTAAGACACCTGCCAAGTGTGTGGTGCACCTGTGGGGCCAACTAGGCATGGTGTACTAGATGCATCTTCCTGGTCCAAAAGGTGGATCTCGAGCAATCTTTGAATATCTCTTGGGATCCATGGAGTGTTGTCCACTGCTATGGATGCCCATGCCTCTCTACACACACCGTACATGTTGCAATGTAGCCCTCTGGAGAGTTAGGACCCCATATAGGGATACCAAACCCAGAAAGGACACCATCTGTAATCCCTGCATAAGATCCAATGTGTCCCCTAGCCCTCCAGCACAACAAATCATTAAATTAATCAAGTAAAAGAGCTTACAAACCATGGAAAATAAGTGGACACTTCATAATGGCATGCCCTTCCATAGTGGGCTTTGGCATGTGCTAATGTCTCCAAGCTCCAAAGGGGGTTAGCCAAGTACCTTGTTAGGTGGTTTCTTCCTTTAAAGGAGGTACATCCCTCAAATGGTGGTGGCATGTGATAAAGAGGTGAATGGAATAGGGAATGAGAGGGGCAATATTAGGCCACATATTCGGGTACAAGGGTAGCTAAAAGAAGGGAAGCCCACACCTGGGTATATGATGTATAGGAGGGAGAAATCGTGGTACATGAGATGCCCTAGCCTTGATTTTTCCACCCTTCTTTCTATGCCTTTTGCCTTTTATGATTTTTCTTTAATTAACTGCTTGGGGCTCAAAGGATAAGGGCATGATGTGTAATATATAGCAGTGGATACCCCCTTTTTGGTGGGGCAGTTCATTACCCTCTAGGGGTTGGGACAATCATGGGTCTTGAATAATAAAGGAGGCTCATCTAGGGCCTATGGAACTAGGGTGATGGCCATGGGTATGTGGTAGAGCTCATGGATTGGCTTTTTCCCACATGTTAAATATGTTTGTCCCGGCCATCTTTTGAATTTTGTGGTACATTTTCCTGTTGAATGTGACCATTTATGCTTTTACTTTTCTTTTCCACTACTTCAACTTCTAGGGCATTGTTCCAAGCCTGACCCAAGGTGGGGGCAAGGGAATGGGGAGGCTAACCCTATGTGGACCTAGTGAGGAAATGTGGACCCAGGTGGGAGATATGATGAATGGGGCTATAGTGAGTGGAAGGGGAGTGATATATGTGGACAAGGGAGCGAGACCACGCAACCAAAGGCGGGGTGTGCCTAGTATCACCCTAAAACCAAATGGTCAGTAAAGGAGATCCCACGGGACTAAAATCCAAGGGTAACATCCAAAAGAGGTCAAGGAGACAAAAGCACAAACTAAGCCCACTCATTCCGTCGAATCCCCCATTAATCCATGCCCAGAAGTGTCCACGATAAGTAAAACCAATACTCAATTACCAAATGACAAGACATAGCTTTATGTTTGGGAGGCCCACCTTCAAACATATGATTAATAAAAATGGGTGGGGGACCACATGGTTGGCTTAGGTGGCGGAGAAATGGCACAACAAGCAAGTTGCAGGCTACAAGGGGTTGATGGTTGTCGGCTGAGGACCATCATGGAGAAAAAAATTCTCCTAAGGATATTACCCACAAAGTGGTGGGTAACACGACCCAAAAGAAATTTGAAGTTCGCATCATTCTCCAACCTAATTAACTGAACCTTAAGATGTTTCTCTTGCTCTCTAGGTTTTGAATCTAATTGTGGTTGTTTGGGCATATATATATATATATATATAGTAGTGTTACTTACTACAATTGCAAATATTAAAGCTGACCTACGTGTGCAATCAAAGCCAACTTTCTAGTGTCATTTCGATAGCATACCATAAAGGCATCTTCAGTCTATTGTCCATTATCTATTGTCTACATCAATTGAAGTTTCTTGTGGTCTCACCATCAAGGGAACAAAAGCACTATGTAGTCTACAACAACAATTGAGGAGTGGTCTGTATGACAAGAATTCTATGTTGTGAAATTTGTGTGAGCTGCTATGATCATGCACAAGCAACAATGAACCTTGACATGACAGTTGATCACATGAAAGTGAAGAAGTCAGAGGTCCCCTTGTCAATATATGACATTTACTCTCACCATAAGACAATGGCAGTAATCTCATTGTATTGGTATCAAATGCACTAAGCCAACCATTGATTTCATGTTCAGCACCTTCGTAGGATCAACTGCACTAAACCAATGATTGATTTCTATATTGTTGTGATGACAACTTGACTTTGATTCATTCATCTAACAATATCGTGTGCATCTTGTTGACAAACCTCTCATTGCAATTCTGAACCAAATTACAGTGACAAATGATCATCATGCCATAACACTTACCTTATGTGATGTTGCGATAATACAAAAAAATGATATAAATATATATAACTGTGAATATGAAGCATTTTACATGACATTTGACATGTCATATACCCTGGCAGAATGTGCATTGACTGTGTGATACAACAGTACTGTGTAAATGACAACTTAACTTGACAATTCTCCATATGTGTATTGACTGAACATGATAACTTTCATGATGATGTGGCAGTGACATGTATACTCAACAATACAAAACAATGATACCTACAACAGTGAAGGTGTTCGACAATAATTTATGGTTTGGACAGTGACCTTGAAATGTAAAAACTTTAACTATGATGTTATGACTTAATTTGACAACATTGTTATGATGATGTCATCAGGACAGTTGATATTTTTAAACAGTGATCTCCTATATAGCAGTGACAGTATGATTATCAGCATTATCACCCAACCAACTCTACAAGACTCAAATGCTTCAGTAACCTTACAAAACAATGACAATTGATTGATGTAACCTCTCAAAACTACATGATGAATTAGGGTTTTTCCATCTATGCCTCTAGATGATCTGCTATCAAACTATAGTGACAATTTGACAACCTGTGATGACTTAGGGTTTATCAGTAGATGCTTTGTGATAATCCTTGTTGAGTTATAGTGATGACCTAGAGTTTGCATTGCCCTTGTTCTGCAATCATAAATGACATAGTTGTGACCTTACAAGGTAGCAGGACTTTTAAGACAATAAAGGCATATCTGACCTACTATAAGGTATGCAAGTAGGCCTCCTTGGGAAAAGTTTGAAATAGTTGCAAGAGGGTCATAGGGATGACCTAAGGCATCTAGGATTGTGCCATCATTGAACATCAGCGTCTGGTACTTGCAGTAGCATAAGCAGCTTGGCACAGTGATTTGGATGATTGCTCTATGAACTGTTGAATGCATAATAATTCATGGGTAATGCAATAAAGTAACATTGACCATTGAAGGTTACAAAGATCAAATTGATTGTCTATTACATAGCAGTGAGTGTGTTATGGTTGTGGTATATCTAGGGTTTGGTAGTACAGTTGATGCAGGAGTAGATTCTAGGGTTTGATGTTGTGATTGAGCAGAGACAAGTTTGGACAGTTTGTCGTACAGTTGTGCAGTGGTCAGTTTGAGCAGCATTGTGAAGTGAGAATGTCAAGACTTGATAGATACATATACTGAGCAAAGCAACATAATCTTCATTACGATTTTCTTATCTTGATTTAGAGCACAGAGGGGTCCGGTGTGAAAATTGTGAAACGTGGTCCGTTGGCTCTTCAAGGTGGTAGGGTGGTGCAAGGAAAGTGATTGGAGTCACCTTCAGGTTGGAGCCTGAGAACACTTCAAGGCTACAGGGTGGTGCTAGGGCAAGTTGGAGCATGCACAGGGCATTGGAGTATTCGTCTAGTTGTATAGCTAATAGACAGGGTGTTGGAGCATTTGTCATGTTAGAGACTGAGATCTAGGGCATTGGAGCATTGAAGAGTGAGAGGAGCTTCGAGACTGCGGGAGAATTGAAACAAGCAACATATGTTAAAAATATAAGAACCTGTCCTAGTTTCAATTTGTAAGCGGGGTGTTGTAACATCCTACAGGTTGGGACTTGTAAATCTAGGGTTGGAGCCTCCTTCAGTTGGAGTTGAAAACTTGATGTAATTATTCGTTTTAAAGAAGACGAATATTAAGAAACGTTCAATGGCTTCTGACCCGCAGGGAGTTTTCCACCTAAAATATTTGTGTCCATTGTCTTGATTATTGTGCATTGTTGAATGGAGTTCATTACTGGTTTTTTTCTAATACTGATTTATGTTAAATAATGCTAAAGATTAACTTAATGCTCTGAAAATATTAATAAGTTGCTAATTGCTAAGAAATATTGATTCACCCCCCTCTTAGTACTTCCAACACAACAAGCCTCAGAAATATACATTGGTCTATACTTACAATCTTAGGATTGACTTATGATTTAACTTTGCCTTAGTTATAACCCTAAAACAATATTGGATCTACTTAACAATACCTTGAGATACTCACAGATGGATTGGTTGAAAGAGACACTGAAAAATATATCTTAAAACTTGAACCTTAAGCAAACATGAGGAAGGGGATCGAAATTTGGCCTCTATGACAACTGCAGTGTTGAAAAATGTGTAAATAGGTTCGGTATTCATAAGTATGAAATGTATTTTTGATTCTTGCAAATTATAAAATGAAACAATATTATTATTATTATTATTTTTGGGGCATGGGTTTCATGCTCAAGGTAATTTATTTTATAGGTCAAGCACCCATTGAGTGCTTCTAGGGTTTTTCCTAGGTCAAGAAATCAAAAGAGTCATTGTCATAAGTTGAAGGCCCCATCGAGCACATTGTAACTAGTGAAGAAAATTATTTTTGTCTTTAAAAGCGTCAAAATACCCTCCAAGGCCATGTCGGGTTGCTAGCTAGCAAGTGGGCCTAAAAAGAAGAGCCACATCCACCCTTGAAGAGCCTATAAATAGAAGAGAACTCGTCCTACTTGAGGCACATTTAGTCATCACTCATTCTAGTGAAGGAAGAAGGAGAAGGAAACGCAGGAGGAAGAGGACGAAGAAGATATTTGTTTGGGCTATTTTCTCTCACACGTGCTAAGGAAGACTAGGGTTTTTGCAACAGACCTAGGGTTTCTATCTACAAGTTTGATCTTGGAGAAAAGAATACAAAGAGGTCAAGCGAAGGTCACCAAGGGTCATCTTCAAGCTCCAGAAGTTAGGGAAAGGCAAGCGAAGGTCAAGGGAAGGCTCTAAAGGAAGATCGATGCTCACACGTGTGGAAGTTGCAATTGTAGAGAGGCCGACATTTCATATCTGCAGTAGGAGGCCGAAAATCCTGCAGCAGGAGGTCGAAGAAGTGCTACTAGAAGAGATTTGATTAGGTTTGACTAGATCGAGGTTAGCACATCATCCAAAGAGGTTGGTCTTGGTCTTGGAGGGTATTGGTCTCAGTCTTAAGGTCATGGAATTCGTCAATGGAAGAATGTACAAGGAAGAGAAGAAATTTTTGGGTTTTCCTCTCAAGAGGATAGGTTTTGGCCTTGGCTTGCAGCGTATATTCTATGTTCTTGTTCTTCTTGTTTTGGTAGTTGTTTGATGATTCACACATATAATAATAAGGAAAAAATCTATTAAGTAAAATGACATCACAAGCAGTTGTCAAGTAAAGAGAATTAATTATAATAATCGCCCTATAGAATTCTCAATATTGTTTCAGAGCTAAGGTTCACTAAGGGCATTATGAAGATCTCCACTACATTGAAGAAGTTCATCAAGAAGTGTTCAAAGGTAGCAAGCTATCTCAAGAAAGGCATGAAGGAAGCATGGAATCTTCTATTCGCTACTAAGAAGGAAGTAATCAAGGCAAAAGATGAAGGTCTCTTCTCAGCACTCACTAGCACATTCCAAGACGAGAGCATTTGGGTAATTGATAGTGGTGCACCTAGACATATGGCAGGTCATCACAAACAATTGAAGACATTATCAAAGCGACAATCTTCTTACTCAGTGGAACTTGGAGATAACAAAGGCTATGTCGTGAGAGGAATTGGATCAACCTCTATAGAGCTGGAGAATGGAAGCAACATTCACCTCAACAACATCCTATTTGTTCCAAGTTTGCATAAGAACTTACTTTCCATTTCAAGTCTAGAAGATAAGGGTGATAAAGCAGGAAAAGTTGTTGTATGGAGTAAAAACTCAAGCATAGAGAATGTGTAAATTTTGTAGATGTTACATGCTAGAAGCAGTTTTACTTTTATAACAGCAATCACATAAATAGTTCAGTAAAATGCTAATAGAACATACCAGTGGATCTATAGAAGACAAACCACAAACAGGGAAAATATGATGGTGCGTTACGGCGGTCAATAGGATGCTTCAACCAGCAAAGTCTCCTTGATCAGCCAACCCAGAAAGTGTCACAGCAATCCTCAAATCAGTCACCCAGTTAACTCAAGTCAACTCCAGAAAAGTCAACGTTGTCCAGAAAAGTCAACGCAGGGCAGCAACAACAAAGTCAACACAGCTCCAACTTCTGTCAACCTTTTGACCTCGATTTCTGTGCCAATGTGTACGACCTCTCAAAATCGAATTCTCCAACAAATTTCGGCCTCTTTGGACCATGTGTTGACCAAAGTCAACGCTGGTCAAACTTCCTTGGAAACCCTAGCTGCAGCAATCTGCGTCCTTCTTCTTGGCTGTACAAACTCGTCCTTCTTCCCACATGTGAGCTGAACTCGTCCTCCAAGGAGCTTGTACTAAATCAGAGAAGAGAAGAAGATGTGTGTTGAGTGAGTGTGAAATGCTCTCCAACTTTGAGAGTAGTTATATACATCATTGAGGTGTGTGACACATCTGCTGGGGGTGTAAAACCTTAAGGCCGACCTGCACATATAATTTATTATAAATAATAAATTCAAAATAAATGTTCTGCTCATCGGATTAAGATATATTTTATATGGATTTTACACCTCTCCGAAAGAGGAATCCAATAAAAATATCGGTATCTTCATCTGAGCATCACAACATGGAGTTTGGACCTAGTTGTCCAATTTTAACACTCCCTCTCAACTAGGGAGAACTCCATCCACCTGTGCAATCAAACATCGTGTGTCATCCCGCCGTAACTTGCTTTGCTGGCCTCTTTATTTCAGAACAGAAGTGGGTCAGTCACAAAGACATCATTCCCCGGCTGACAGATTCATCCCAGAGGTCCGAAACCTCTATAGGACTCACAAAGAGTCTCATACCAACCCGAAGTTGGTTTACTTGATTCGAAGTCAGTTGGAGGTCTGAAACCTCACTATGCTTGATCCCAGATCAAGTGGTTGGACCGTGCAATCCTAGATAGAGAGTACGGCAATCTCTGATGCATCCATCAGTCTTTGCTGCTAGTCTCTAGCTTTTCCCACCTCATTGGCCAAATGAGAGGTACTTCCCATGAGCCCTGAACTCAATGGGTAGGATGCATACGGGGCACAGAAAATGAGAGGTGAACCAACTCAAAATCACAACGGTGGGGTCCAAGCACACCACCAAGGTCGGCAAGTCTAGCCTTGTGGTTGCTCATAGCTTCGAGAAGCTGTCCCCAAAGCCCCCCAGAGCTCCCAAAGCTCATCGTTCAACAGGACCCACATCATAGGGTCGTTCCACGATACCAAGATTCTCACGGAAGGTTAGGAACTTGACCTTCCCCAGGGGCTTAGTGAGAATATCCGCGACCTGCTCATCAGTTCCTATATGATCGAGCCTTACGACGCCTCGCTGTACCATATCCCGGATAAAGTAGTACCTGATATCAATATGCTTGGATCGGTCATGGAACACAGGATTCTCAGTCATGCGAATCCCACTCTGGTTATCACAAAGTATCACGGTGGTATCTAGCACATGTCCAAACAGCTCACTAAAGAGCTTTCGCAACCAAACTGCTTCACAACAGGCCATACTCGCTGCAATGTATTCGGCCTCAGCGATGCTCAAAGCCATCGACTTCTGCTTCCTGCTCATCCATGAAATCGAAGTAGAACCAAGATTGAAGCAGCATCCTGATGTGCTCTTACGATCCACCACACTGCCAGCCCAATCGGCATCAGTATATCCACGAAGTGTCACACTCCCGGCAGTGTATCTCAACCCATGGTTTATCGTGCCCCTAAGATATCTCTGAAGATTCTTGGCACCAACCCAGTGAAAGTGATGAGGCTCAACTATCTGTTGACTCAAAGTGTTCACTGCAAAACATATATCTGGACGGGTGTTCACTAAGAACATCAGAGCTCTTACGAGTTGACGATACTCAATAGGATTGGCCAATACAGGCCCAGCAGCGCTGCCACTCAACTTCTTGAAGTTGAGTTCCATTGGTGTTGACACGGTCTTGCAGTCCACCATACCAAATCTTTCCAGAAGTTTCACAATGTATTTTCCTTGAGAAAGGAAAATTTCTCTAGGTCTCTGCCAGACCTCCATGCCTAGGAAGTAGTGCATCAGTCCTAGGTCCTTCATCTCGAACTCAGCAGCGAGCTCCCTCTTACATTGATGAATGAGAGGGTCAGCACCTGTCAGGAAGAGGTCATCCACATACAGCACCAGAATGAGAGGCTTCCCCTGGACAACCTTGAAGTAAAGGTTCGGATCAGCATTACTTCAAGTGAAGCCCGGCTTCATCAAGTAGCTATCCATCCTCTCGTACCAAGCTCTGGGTGCTTGCTTCAACCCATAGAGGGCTTTCTTCAACCTGCAGACATGAGTGTCCCGATCCTGAACTTCAAATCCCAGAGGTTGTTCTACATACACCTCTTCTTTTATTGTACCATGCAGAAAGGCGGTCTTGACATCCATCTGATGAAGACTCCATCCTTGCGTAGCAGCAAGGGCTATGATTGATCGAATGGTGGTATATCGTACCACAGGTGCAAATATGTCATCATAATCTACTCCTTCCTTTTGAGAGAAGCCACGGGCAACAAATCTTGCCTTGAACTTTTCAGCACTTCCATCAGATCCATGCTTGATCTTGTAGAGCCATTTTACGGTGACAACTGATTTGTCCTTCGGTCTTGGAACCACATCCCAGACATCATTCTTCATTATGGACTCATATTCTTCGTGCATAGCATCCTTCCAGACTTGATGCTTTACGGCTTCCTCAAAAGATCCGGGTTCAGTTTGTACAATGGTACTCATGGCAGCCAGATACCCTTGGTATCTACACGACTTCTTGCTTTCTCGGAATGTCCCCCTTGGGGCAACATGTCCCTCAGCATCTTCGAGGGTGTCCCTGAGCCATGATGGTCTCTTTCCCAGTGAAGGAGATGGATCAATAGGGTCCATTGGTCCTTCAATATCAGGCATTGTCTCATCCTGCGGTTCTTCTTGATTTCCAGGCCTTTCTTCATGATTTTCCTCGGATCTTGGAAGATCTACTACTTTCTTCAGGGAAGCATCTTCGTCAAAAGTGACATCATGGCATATCTCTACTTCCCTTTGACCAGGTACATAGACTCTATAGGCCTTAGAAGTCTCACTGTAGCCCACAAACATTCCTTTCTTCCCAGAAGCATCCAGCTTGCTTCTCTTTTCTTTCGGCACATGAAAATAAGCAGGACATCCAAAAATTCTAAAATGTGAGACATCAGGTTTCTTACCAGTGAAAACCTCTTCGGGAGTTTTGGAGTCCAGAGCGGAATGAGGGCATCAGTTTTGAATATACACAGCAGTATTTGCAGCTTCTCCCCACAGAAACTTCGGTAGACCCTGGTCACATAGCATGGCACGGGCAACTTCCACAATAGTCCTATTCTTGCGTTCAGCAACACCATTCTGCTCAGGAGTATATGCAGTGGTAGTCTCCCTCTTAATGCCAGCTTCTCTGCAAAAGTCCTTGAACTCATTTGACTCATATTCAGTGCCATTGTCGGTCCTCAAAATCTTGATCTTCTTCCCAGTCATATTTTCCACCAAGGCTTTGAAGGTACGGAACCACATGAAAGCCTCATCCTTCTTCTTCAAGAAGTATATCCAGGTTTTGCGGGAGAAGTCATCAGTGAATGTCATATAGTAAGAACATCCTCCCAGGGATGTTACGGGCAGCATACCAGATAGATCAGAATGGACCAGTTGCAAAATATCAGATGTCTTTGTGACACTTGAGGGAAAAGGTCCCCTTGTATGCTTTCCTTCGGCACAACCCTTACATACACCTTCATGATTATTTCCAAAGTCGGGCATCCCTGTCACCACCTTCCTTGCTTCGGGAAGGGCCTTGTAATGAAGGTGTCCAAACCTTCGGTGCCATAGTTCAGTTTGTCGGATAGTATCACATGTCATTGCTCCCAGCGGACTTCCTCCAACCTGGTAGAGTGTGCCAACTCTAAACCCAATCGAGATAGCTTCCTTGAAGCTCTTCTTCCACATAAGCACCTTTCCATCAGTGAATGTCACATTGAACCCTTTGTCTTCCATGGCTGATATAGACACAAGGTTCTTCTTCAAATTTGGTACATAGAGTACATCTTGTAAATGCAGGACTTGTCCTTGAGACAAGTGGAGGGTCACAGTCCCTGTCCCTTTCACGGGATATGTGGCATTATCTCCAAGGATAATTTCCATATTAGTATCCTTCTCAACCATGTCAGAGAGTGCTTCCTTGAACCCAGTGATGTGTCTTGAGGCACCACTATCTATCAGCCAGACATCCATAGTGTCGGGCGGGGATGCAGCAGAGAGAGCAGATACAAGAATATATTCATTTCTTTTATCAACAACATTTGACTCCTCATACCTGGAGTTTCTAGACCTTTTAGAAGGTTGATTGTTTCCGCCAGAGGGAGCTTTCCTCTTTCCTTTGGATCTGTCGTTTCTTTGATTTCCATTCCTCCGATTGTTGTTGTTTTCATCACTATCGAGAGAATCCTTCTTGAAGGGACATTCTCTAGCATAGTGACCAGGCCTATGACAAGTGAAACACTTACCCTTCTTTCCTTGGGCCCTTGTTCTTCCTTTGTTCTTAGGACCACCAGAGTTCTTCTTCCTAGAATGAGCAACATAGGCAGCATTTCTGTCATTTTCATATTCCTTCATTCTTGTCTCTTCTTGCATGCATCTGGACAGTAGCTCGTCAAAGTTAGGAATAGTACTATTATTGAGAATGGTAGTTGTGAATACTTGCCATTCATATGGGAGTCCTCCAAGTGCTGTGAGTACCATCTCACGATCGGCTATTGTCTCCCCAATAGCCAGCAGATTGTTCCTAATTTCGGTCAATTTCAGAAAGAATGTTTGGACAGACTCATCCCTGCCTTTCTTCAAATTCTTCAATTGATTCTTGAAGAATAGCACTTGGTTTACATTGTTTACTTTGAACATAAGGATCAATTTATCATACATCTCCTTGGATGTGCCTAGCTCAGATATGTAGGCAACCAGACTTTTATGTATGGATTCCCTGATCATCAGCTTTGCTTTGATCTCCCCTTTCTTATACTTGTTTTTAGCAGCAGCAGTAGCATTGGATGGAGGTTCTTGTATCTTACCCAGTACATGGTCCATGAGATCATGGTCTTCCAATTTGAGATCTAATATCATCTTCTAGGCATGGAAGTCATCCCTTCCAGTCAGCTTGTCATTCTCCTTGAAGCCATAACTTGTGGAACCCATTTTCTCAGATGGTGATTGCTATAAGTTAGGGCTTGTCTTCACCTCACCTCTGATACCATGTAAATTTTGTAGATGTTCTATGCTAGAAGCAGTTTTACTTTTATAACAGCAATCACATAAATAGTTCAGTAAAATGCTGATAGAACATACCAGTGGATCTATAGAAGACAAACCAGAAACAGGAAAAATATGATGGTGCGTTACGGCGGTCAACAGGATGCTTCAACCAGCAAAGTCTCCTTGATCAGCCAACCCAGAATGTGTCACAGCAATCCTCAAATCAGTCACCCAGTCAACTCAAGTCAACTCCAGAAAAGTCAACACATGGCAGCAACAACAAAGTCAACACAGCTCCAACTTCGGTCAACCTTTTGACCTCGATTTCTGTGCCAATGTGTACGGCCTCTCAAAATCGAATTCTCCAACAAATTTCGGCCTCTTTGGACCATGTGTTGACCAAAGTCAACGCTGGTCAAACTTCCTTGGAAACCCTAGCTGCAGCAATCTGCGTCCTTCTTCTTGGCTGTACAAACTCGTCCTTCTTCCCACGTGTGAGCTGAAATTGTCCTCCAAGGAGCTCGTACTAAATCAGAGAAGAGAAGAAGATGTGTGTTGAGTGAGTGTGAAATGCTCTCCAACTTTGATTGTATTTATATACATCATTGAGGTGTGTGACACATCTGCTGGGGGTGTAAAACCTTAAGGCCGACCTGCACATATAATTTATTATAAATAATAAATTCAAAATAAATGTTCTGCTCATCGAATTCAGATAAATTTTATATGATCTTACACCTCTCCGAAAGAGGAATCCAATAAAAATATCGGTATCTTCATCTGAGCATCACAACATGGAGTTTGGACCTAGTTGTCCAATTTTAACAGAATGCTAATGTAATTGGTATTTGAGATGGAAGATTCGACAAGTTTATATCTCCTCTAGCTCAAGTTTTGGTCCACATTGAAATTATCATATGTGAACTTTGACATAGAAGATTTGGTCATCTTCATTTCAAAATCCTTCCAACTCTATGTTCCATAGTAGATGGAATACCTGAATTGAAAGATCATGAAGGAGCATGTAAGGGATGTGCATTGGGTAAGAATACCATGAGACCATTTGGAAGCAGTGCTTCACAATCAAAAGAAATATTGGATCTCATTCACTCTGATGTATGTGGTCCTATGACTCCTAAATCACATGGAGGTCATCTATATTATGTCACCTTTATAGATGATCGTTCAAGAAAGACTTGGGTTTACTTGATGAAAACCAAGGACGAAGTATTTACAAAATTTCAAGAATTCAAAGTTGAAGTGGAGATCCTTACAGAAAGAAGGATCAAGATACTAAGATGTGATAATGGAGGAGAGTATACATCCAAGGAAATTATAGCCTTCTGTAAGGAGTCTGGAATTAAGAGGGAGTCGATAGTCCCATATAATCCCGAACAAAATGCAATTGCAGAACGAAATAACTAGTCCATTAAAGAGTGTAAAATCGATGTTACAAGATCAAAATCTACCAAAATTTCTATGAGGAGAAGCCATGAAGACAACAATATATATTCAAAATCGAAGTCCCCAGAGGTTGCTCGATAACAGTACTCTTGAAGAAGTATTCACTGGCAAGAAACCAACTGTAGAACATCTTTGTATCTTTAGGTGTCCTGTATATATTATTATTCATATACCAAATAACAAAAGAAAGAAGTTGGATCCATCAGGAATGAGAAGAACATTTGTTGGCTACAACAACACTTCTAAGGCTTATAGAATCTACATAAAGGAAGGACACCATATAGAAGTAAGTCGAGATGTCATATTTGACAAGAGTATCACATTCAATAAATCTAAGGAACTTCCCATGGACTCTGATGACGAAGAACTTCCAGTATTTGAAGAAGTTAACAGGGAAGAAGAAGAATCTCTTCATAAAGATGAGGGTCCCAGTGAACCCATTCAACCTGTTGTCCTCCCCGAATCAAGAAGGAGACCTAACTATTTGAAATCTACACTACTTGACGCAAAAGATCATGGAGTAGTGAAAGGCTCATTCAGAGAAAGCGAGAAACCCAAGCGATATTTTGGGTATGCAATGTACATGACAAAACTAATAGAAGCATAGCCATCCACTTTTGAAGAAGTTGTCAATCGTTAGGAATGGAAGGATGCCATGAATGAAGAATATCAATCGATAACGAAGAATGGAGTATGGGAGATCGTATCCAAGCCTAAAGACAAATCTGTGGTAACTTCTAAGTGGGTCTATAAGATCAAACATGCAGCATTACTATTTGGAACTAGAAGTTTGGCAAGGACATGATGAAATTTATCTGGGTCAAGGAAAGTTCGTGATCAAGATATTGAAGAGGTTTGACATGATGGATTGCAAACCAATGACCACTCTGATCATCACAAACTTGAAGAAAGTTAGGAGTTCCGAATCAAGCCCTTTGGATGCTTCCAAATATAGACAATTGATTGGCTCTCTAATGTACTTGGTGAATGCTCGACCAGGCATATGTTTTGCAGTAAACATTCTTAGTCAATTCCAAGTAGAGCCAAACAATGATCATTGGATATCAGCGAAACATATAATGAGATATTTGTGAGGAACTATCCACCACTGCCTGAAATATGATAGGAGGAATGATGTCCATATGATTGGATATATAGATTCTGACTAGGGAGGAAATGAGCAAGATGGAAGAAGCACTGCGAGAGGATGTTTAGTCTAGGATCCTCCCTGATCTCATGGATGAGAAGAAAGTAAGACACAATTTCTTTGAGTAGTGTTGAGGCTGAATATGTTGCAACATTTGAAGTATGCAGAGAAGCGGTCTGGTTGAAGAAGTTGTTGTCTCACCTATTTGAAGGACTGATGGACCCTACAATGATACATTGTGACAACACCAGTTGTATAGGATTATCTGAAGACCTAGTATTTCATGGAAAGACAAAGCATGTAAACAACAAGTATCACTATACTCGGGAGCTAGTACAAAATGGTGTGTTGCAGCTATAGTATATCTCCACAATGAGCAGGTAGTTGACATATTGACGAAATATCTTCTTAATAAGAAGCGTGTGCACTTAAAAGACAAGCTTGGTTTGATTGATATATCCTCCCTAGTTGAGAGGGAGAGTAGTGTTGAGGCTGAATATGTTGCAGCGTTTGAAGTATGCAGAGAAGCGGTTTGGTTGAGAAAGTTGTTGTCAAACCTATTTGAAGGACTGATGGACGCTACAATGATACATTGTGACAACACCAGTTGTATAGGATTATCTGAAGACCCAGTATTTCATGGAAAGACAAAGCAATAAACAACAAGTATCACTATACTCGAGAGCTAGTACAAAATGGTGTGTTGCAGCTACAGTATATCTCCATAATGAGCAGGTCGCTGACATATTGACGAAATATCTTCCTAATAAGAAGCATGTGCACTTAAGAGACAAGCTTGGTTTGATTGATATATCCTCCCTAGTTGAGAGGGAGAGTAGTGTTGAGGCTGAATATGTTGCAGCGTTTGAAGTATGCAGAGAAGCAGTCTGGTTGAGGAAGTTGTTGTCTGACTTATTTGAAGGACTGATGGACCCTACAATGATACATTGTGACAACACCAGTTGTATAGGATTATCTGAAGACCCAGTCTTTCATGGAAAGACAAAGCATATAAACAACAAGTATCACTATACTCGGGAGCTAGTGCAAAATGGTGTGTTGCAGCTATAGTATATCTCCACAATGAGCAGGTAGCTGACATATTGACGAAATATCTTCCTAATAAGAAGCATGTGCACTTAAGAGACAAGCTTGGTTTGATTGATATATCCTCCCTAGTTGAGAGGGAGAGATAGACACATCATTCTTGTCTTCACCTGGGAAGACAAAATGGAGGATTGGGTAACCTTCTGGCATTCGATAGCCTTTGAGGATGAAGTAGGGCATCCAAGATAAGAGTAGTCGTGCATCGATATTCTTTGAGGACTAGCTATCGAAGACAAGAATAGCCCAAAGAAGGTCATACTCGGTGAACAGCTCGGTGGAGTATGCACCTTGAGAGAAAATGATGACGGTGTCTATAAATCATTGGTCTCGCCAACATTGTGCTCTGATCTTGTGGAGAAATAGAGTTGTTAGTCAAGGCCTTACTATATGACAATGTTGGTCAATATGATGCTAGACAGATGGGTTATCAATCTAACTCTTCTTATGACATCTCTTTAGATTGAGAATGTCCATGTACCTCTTACGAATACCTCCCTAGTTAAGAGGGAGTGTTGAAAAATGTGTAACTAGGTTCACTCTTCTTTAGTATGAAATGTATTTCTGATTATTGTAAATTATAAAATGAAAGAAAATTATTATTATTATTATTTTTCGAGCATGGGTTTCATGCTCAAGGTCTTTTACTTTATAAGTCAAGCACCCATTGAGTGCTTATAGGGTTTGTCCTAGGTCAAGAAGTCAAAAGAGTCATTGTCATAAGTTGAAGACCCCATCGAACACATTGTAACTTGTAAAGAAAGAAAAAAATTTCTTTAAAAGTGTTAGAATACCCTCTGAGACCAAGTCGATCTGGCAACTAGCAAGTCAGCCTACAAGGAAGAGCCACGTCCACCCTTGAAGGGCCTATAAATAGAAGAGAACTTTTCCTACTTGAGGCACATTCACTCACCACTCATTCTAGTGGAGGAAGAGGAGGAAGAAGGCAACAAAGGAGGAAGAGGACGAAGAAGATCTCTGTTTGGATTATTTTCTCACATGTGTTAAGAAAGACTAGGGTTTTTATCTACAAGTTCGATCTTGGAGAAAAGGAGACAAAGAGGTCAAGCGAAGGTCACCAAGGGTCATCCTCAAGCTCCAGAAGTTGAGAAAAGGCAAGAGAAGGTCAAAGGAAGGCTCTAAAGGATGATCAAAGCTCACACATGTGGAAGTTGCAACTACAAGGAGGCCAAAATTTTAGATCTGCAATAGGAGGCTGAAAATCTTGCCACAGGAGGTCGAAGAAGTGCTACTGGTAGAGATTTGACAAGGCTTGACTGGATCGAGGTTAGCACATCCAAAGAGGTTGGTCTTGGTCTTGAAGGGTATTGGTCTCTATCTTAAGGTCATGGAAATTGTCAATTGAAGAATCTATAAGGAAGAGAAGAGATTTACGGGTTTTCCTCTCAAGAGGAGAGGTTTTGGCACTGGCTTGCAACCCATATTATGTGTTCTTGTTCTTCTTGTTTTGATAGTTGTTTGATGATTCACACATATAATAATAAGGAACAAAGCTAATTAGTAAAATGCATAGTTACACGAGTACCACTCCCAAGCATTGCAGAGCACGTACCCTAAGCTACCCCACTCATTGGAGGTTGGGAGTTGGCAGGAAACTTTCCAAAATCGCTGGGAGCTTCAATGGGTACTTTGGAGTTTTTCGAGAGCTTCACTGCAATAGAATTTTGACGTTTTGGGAGTTTCATTGCAATGAATAAGTGCAAACTTAGGTGTATTTGACGGTGCTAGCTTGGGTGTTGCTTAAACTGATGGAACTGTGCGAAGGGAAGGGTATGTCGCTAGGTCTAGATGTGGATAGGGGTCTTGAACTAAGCGAAATAACCCATTTATGGAAAGTCCTTCTATCAAAATGAAGATGAGGCGCCTGGTCGATCCTGATTGGCAAGATTTGGATGGAAATATATAAATTATATTATTTTTATTTTTAATATATATTAAATTTTAATATATTATATTATTGTCACTCCCAACTTGATGTTTCTTGTTAATTTGGGCAAAACTTCTAGTCGTGCCGGATACTCGTTCCTACGTACCGGAAGCTCGTGCAACATAGGTAAAATGGCATCACAAGCATTTATCAAGTAAAGAGAATTAATTATAATCATTTCCCTATAGAATTCTCTACATGCAAAAGAGGCTTCAAGAGGGGGTTGAAATTGGCCTCGCGAGAGGTCTAAAATATAGACTAGAAATTACCCTCAAACAGTTCATAGTGTGCCTCAGAAAAAAATCGTATTATGGCCTCACGATGGACTTGGATTAGAGCTTTAGATCATGCACAGTTTGTCTCGAAGAAGAAAAAGAAAATATGTTCAGTGAGCTTTGAATAGAAGGAGAAAGTCTTACCAAACTTATTTGAGCCAGAATCAAAATATTCCACAACAAGATCAAATAATCAATCTCCAAGCTTGCTCGACCATCTTCAGATCATCAAAAAGGCCCATGCCTTAGACTTCTTCTTCTTGTATTGCTCCTCAAATCACATGAATTTCTTCATGAATTGCATGCCATAAATGTCCATGGCTATGACATATCTATACACATTGGAGGAGGCTATAATGGGGCGGACTTCACCTTTCAACAGACCTGTCTTTTACTGAAGCTGACCTAAATAGAGAGGCTAAGGCTACTTTTAAAAAAATAATTTTTTTTGTGTCGTCCAATATGCATAAGTCAAGGCTAACTTTGACAATGGATTTAGGGCAATTTAATTTATAATGCTAGAACATTTTCTAGGGCAGCAATGAAGTGTTAAGGTCATAAACTCTCGGACCAAAGGTGTTGGTGCTAAACCCATCTTTGGGGCATCAAACTTCAAAAATTAATATCTCTCCAACCAAGAGCACCCATAGGGTGTGCCCACCTATCAAATGAAATGGCTTGGCAAGGGCGTGCTACCAATCTAGAGTGTCATTGCATCCAAATTCATTGAAATGTGCACCCAAATCATCAAACAAATGTTGGCCCATTAGCCTTTTAACATCAATGACAAATTCTTCCAACATGGTTTCAATGGTAATGATCCCAACCTAGCCAATCCTCTTTTTCTCTCAACTGTTTGGAATACTTTCCCGAGGTTTCTTACATTTGGTTTCTGGCCAAGCACGGTTGAATTTTTGTGGGATATTAGCACAATGTGTTTTCTATGGTTTTGTTAGGGTTACTCTGTAGCATCATTGTAGAGAAATCATAGGGGCAACAAGGGTCATATATTGACAAATACCCTGAACAAGGTTTGCAACTAGCCCTGAAGGAAAAAACTAGTGATAGCAAAGTTATTTGCAAAGTAATTCTAAGCAGCAAACACTTAAAGGACCTTGCTAATCAACACCGTACATCGCAAATCAAGAAAAATTTCTAATGTTGAGCGAGGTCTAGGCTTTTTTTGGGTATTCAAGCAAGAGTCTAGTCAAGTTGTGGCATTCCAACTTTGAAGAAACAAAGTCTGGGGAGGATTTCCTCTACAGAAACCCACCTTATAGGAACGAGGAGTTATCCTCATTCCCAGCTAGCAATCGTATATAGCGAGTCAATTGTAGCTAGAAAGAATTCAGAGAGAGCATAGCCTAATTCCCTGAGTCCCAGTTGGGCTACAAAGTACCCTGAGGCAACAAAAGACGAATGAGGGCGTAGAGTGAGAAGCAATGGCTTTTCAATTGAATATCAACACCAAGATTTTGGAGTAGTTGGAATCACATTGGAGGCATTAGCAAGTAAGCAAGCTTGGTAGAGTAGTGAAAGCAATAGAGGTCTTAGTTAAGCAGTCTTAGATTACAAACATTCTTGTAAGTTGACTAGTGGGATAGATTGGTGATTATGGCTTTGACTATTGTTGCAATACTATATAAAATTGTCAGTGTTTTGAAAGGATTTCCACTATATAACCAGGATTATTGGTGTAATAGCCCTAGAGGCAAATTGTTAAATTGGAACTAGTGTAAGTTATTGAAGTCTTGTGAAAACCTATTGCTTGACTATGTGATTGTGATTCCCTTTATATGTAGATTGCAAGAATTAGTCAATTTATTTTGTGATTTTATAACCCTAATGACAAAAATTTCCTAGGGACATCACAATGCTACATCATTTGATGAGCCTCTAGATGTTGAAATTTTGAGTTGAAAGGCTTGGGCATTAAATTATTTGATGATGTGCTCAGATGGACCCAAGATGCCCCTAGGCTGGCCTTGACCCTATTTGAAGGACGATACATTGTTCCAGAGCCCAAATCAGGATGCCTACATCAAAATGACTTAGGAGGGCTAGCACATCCCTCTTCAATGCCAATGCTTGCCCTTGAAGATACCATGTTTACTCCCACATGCTTGGAAAGGGTGACATAGGGCCTCTCATGGATGATGTTATAGTGGAGGACGCTCCATTTGAGAGGTACATATGCATTTTGGGACTTTCTTGGAGTGAGGAGCACTCTTAGACCCTTGTATCATGTTCCTCAATACCTGCTGATCTATTTTGAAGGATTATGTAATGGTGGAAACTATTTTCTCCCTCATGTCTATGCTATTTTTGGCATTTGTTATGTTTTAGAGTTATTTTAAGGTCGGCTTGTGACCTCTTAACCTTGTTAAATGCTCAAGTGAACTTTTTAAGGGTTTATCCTCATATAAATAGAGGGGAGCCTTGATCATTTTTCATCATCATTCATTCATCACACTTCCATCTCTTTGGAGTTGCACACTAGCTCTTTGTCTCTTCTACTTGGTCATAATGCAATGTCAATGATGTGAATTCCTCTTGGAGGTGGATCTTTTGATTGAAGTTGGTTTCTTGGGATTGACTGAAGAGATTGTTGTGGAAAATTATGTAAGTTTATTGCGTATCTTCTATATTTTGCATGTTATATTGTAAAAATTAGGATTTCTACATGTGCCATGGTTAAAATTGCTAAACATATCTAGAAATCTTGATCCTATATGCCATACCAAATTGTTTTTCTTGAATCCTTTATAAGAACTCTGAGGTTTTCATCTCCTAAATTAAAAATCTCCCATGTAAGGAAGCCACTAGGGTTTCTAAGAAGAGGCTTTAATCCTCCAGGCTCCCACCCTCTTCCACAAGGTTCTCCGCATTGAATTTGCCCTAGATGACTCCATTTCCCACTTAGATCAAGGCACAGGTGGTGGTGATCAAACCTTCTACTTTTCTTTATTTCTCTCTTCTCTCTAAAATTCTACATATCTATGGTTAGGGTTTCTTTGAAATATTTCCAAAGAGTAATTTTATTTGATGTGCTATTGCCCTCTAAGTAGGAATTGTATTAAATACATATTAAAAAGCTAGATCTAGCATTTATTGCACATTAAAACACTTTCTAGGGCTGACATAATGGAAACACATTTAGAGATGCCTTACAAACCCTCTTCCCTATGGTTAATCACTTTTCGATCATAAACTTCGGAATCTTGTGAACAAAATAGTAAAGAAAGCACCAAGGGATCCCACTTTCTCCAAAAAGAAGCAATGATACCTCCTTATAATATTATTATATTTGAGACATGTAAAAACAAATTGTTAACCTCAATCACCTAGAAATGGCATAGTTGTAAAATCCTCCCAAACTTTGCAATGTGATAATTTTTCTCGATCTAGAGGTGATGGGGGTAGGATCCCAAGGCATGAACCCAATGATGTCAAATGTCACCAAGATAAAGAATGGTATTGTCTTCCAATTACATTAAATGGGGGATGCAAGTGTTATGAGGGTACCTTCGTTAGATGTTGTCCCTCAATGCCTTGTTGATCTCTCTTTTTGTATAAAGGAGGTGACTAAAACCACCTAAAGAGAAATTGAAAGGACCGGAAGCTTTATAAAGTGCAGATGCACTAAAGAAGTGAGGTGGTTTCACAGAATCAACCCTCTTTGTGTTTAGAGAGGCCTATGGAAGCAACCCCTCAAAGGAAGAAAGAGAGCTAGGGGCATGTGTCCCATCTAGAGGTAAAATCCCAAAGGAGTAAATCCTATGAAATTAAGAAAAGAAAAAGAAAGTAGAGTTTGAAAATGCTCTCTAAAAGTTAAGGATGAACCAAAACATAATTTGGTTGCTGGTTTGTGAGAACATCTATTTTCAACAGATCAAATGCTGGACCATGATAGATTGGACTCTCCCAACTCGTTTTCACATCCATTAATCACATAGTTTAACAGTTTTCTTTAAAATTTCCATTCAAAACTCCTCCAATTTCTTTTTTAATCACTGGCATTCAGCCATAAATATCTGTCATGTGTACCATAGTTGACCATTGTGGCTTTTACTATTTTTCATTAGTTTACTTACTTTTATATATTCAGCAGGGACTTCAAAAGTAATATAAACATTTAACTCTATGTATTATAAACTTAGATAACACACGTACACAGACATTCTAAATGCAATATTCTATCCTTTTGTGGATTAATTCTAACATTAGCCTTATTTAATTAAATAAAGTTCCATCTTATTGGAAGGTTATGTTAAGATGTTATCTGATAATATCAATTCAAATCTCTCAGCACTATTTCTAACCCATTCCTAACATATTAATGTCTTTTAAAAAGGAGTTAGTCATGGTGTCAAATTCCTTCTATTCTTAGTCACATCTTCATAATTCTTAAAATTTCCGTTTCAGCTGCACTCTGTGGAAGAAGAAAGACAAGCTTATCAACAACAATGGTTGTTTTTTGGGTTGATTTGTTACTTCATATTCAGTGTTAGGAACTTAAACATACAAATGATTTAAAAGACGCAAACTGTATGGCTGTTTATATTTTATTCCACAAGTGTATTTGTTTGCTGTTATAATATTTTTTGACTGCTATGTCTGTTTTTCTAATCAATGTTTTTAAAATTTGTTTGTGGAAAACTACTCCTCACATGGTTCTAATATACTGCTGCTCTTTCTCTTGGGTACTTATGGGTAATACCTGTTTAACAAATATTTCTTGACAGTTCTGTTACTGCAAATATTTCACTGTACTTGTGACTTACACAAATGAATGGCCACAGATTTTGTATGCTATTTTAAGATTTTTAAGAGATGCCAGGCAGGTTTTCACAGCAGCTTAATTTCCTTTATGTAGCATCATCTCCCTCTGGAATACTCATTTGAATGAAACGACTTCAATTATTTTAGATTTGTTTCACATGGATGTGCCAGGCAGGTTTTCATAGCAGCTTAATTTCCTTTATGCAACATCTCCCTATGTAATATCAGTTTATGAAACAACTTGAATTATTTTACATTTGTTTTCCAGGGGTATCTGCATACACTCTATTTCAAGTTTCAACTAATGCAGGTTCCAATCAGAGATTAGATGGCAGCAATGCTTTAATGGATTAACAATAATGGATTGCGGTAGTTTTGCTTGATTTGGATAGAATTACAGCCAGTGTATTAAAAACTGGCTGAAATGGATTGTTTGACCTTGCTTTCCACTGATAGCCCAGTGAGTAAACCTGTCAGACCAGCCAGTTCAACCAGTTTCAACCTGAACCAGTCTGGGTCCACAGTGCTACGCACAGTAAAAAACAGAAGGAAACAAAAAAACAGGAAGAACACCTAAACCCAACCCCATGGAAATAACACCTAAAAACAGGAATAACAATGGGAATAGTAAAATTAATTAATGCATGGCCACAGATTTATATACTATTATTTTGAACTTTTCACAGTGATCTTCAAAGCAGCTTAACTTCATTTCTGTAGCAACATATCTTTTCCGAATATCAGTTTGAATCAATCAACTTTATTTATTTATAGTCTCTAGGTATCTGTAAGCATTTTGTTTCAACGCTGAGTCACCTGACACAATAATTCAAGTAACTGATCCAGAACATAGGAGGATTATTTTTATTTTTCGAGGAATCTACAGACTCTCTATTTCAATCTCTTCAGGCTATAGGTCGGTTTTAATGGCAGTGATATTGTAATGGATTAAAGATGACTGATTGCAGTAGTTGTGGTTGATTTAGGTAACATTGCTACAGTAGCAGCTAACTTCTCTCTACCGATGGCAGGATGAACTACTTTGATACCACTTATGGCATACATTGAGCCATGTGGTAGTCACAAGATGCCATACGCATTCATAAGAAAAGGCCAAGCCCATATTGTCAAGGACAGGAATAATGTAAATGATGCCATGAATGAATGATATCCAGTTAAGAACACTGACATATGTAGTACCTAACAGACATGTCTATGCTTAAGGGCACAACCTTCTGCAATAATTACATATAAATAAATATGTTTTAAATACTTGTCAAAAAATCAGGACTCTTATGTGTGGCTGAAAAGAAGTCAAGTTCAATAAGTGCACTTTTCCTTGAACAGTTTTTCTCTTAAGAAGAGCATAGTGATGAAAGACTGTCAAAGAAAGATGAGTGTGCACATCATGTTGTATGATTGTATCCATAACAATTGTGCCAACACATTAACTTACAAACATATGCCTATATAGTATAGCCTCTTAGTAGGCATGAAAAATATGATTCAGCTTCCAAGGGCCACTTAAAGGCAACATGGCATTGAAATGTTTCAATAAACTTAGTAAGTTCAAAATGGTTTGTTACTGGCAGATTGCAATAATGCTCTAAGAAGAGATAAAAATAACACAAGGTTATATAAACAATCCTTGATATTGTCTACAGTTGTAATAATCACGAAAATACGTTAAGCTCACAGAAGAATACAATCACTTGATAGGGAAAAAAGTCCAGATTTCAAGAACTCAAATGTGGAGGACATTAGGAACAGACCATACAACAGCAAGGTTGTTCACTTCATACCCACAATCATATGACAAAATTGAAAGCTGGCAAATGAAAACCACAACCTCCTGCCTAATATTTTTTCAAATTTATGGGAATTTTATGCAATCACTTAAAACCAAAAAATGAAACGAGAATACAACAAAATTTGAAATTTGAAATAGAGATATGTAAGTTCTCACCAAGAGAAGCTAGTAAAATAAAATACACAAGCATTAACTGAGGCAATGTATTCAATTAATTCCCTTCTTATGAAATGTAAAATAAAGAGGATACATGAGAGAAGCTACATACACATCAGCAAACTTGGATGCACCTTCACCTCTAATGACAAGCAATCTTTCCCACCCAGGAGGGGGCTGAGAAATATTTGGCTTGTCAATTGCCCAAAGTCTGCTCTTATCTTGTGAAATATCAGCTGGATCATCACATGATGCATCTGGACGCCAAGGATAAGCATTTTCACATACCCAAGGATCTTCCAGAATGCATTGTCGTATAGCTTCATATTGCTCCTTGGTTGGAATTAACCTCCACTTGAAGCACCTCGCACACTGGACGGTGAATGCCCCTACAGAAGGTAAAACCCGTCTTGAACTGTCTCTCGGCATTGATAAATCATTAAATGGACTTTCTTGTACAACAATGGGATCTGAAACAGAGGCATAGTCTGGATCTTCAAAATAATTTCCACCGGGATTGTAGACATCATTGCATGGAACATACTCCAATGAGGATGCATCTCTCGAATGCACTTCCTGAAAGGGTACAAGTTCATTAGAAATTGGCAGATGTGGATCTGATTTTGCTGAAGCCTGAAGAGCATTAGAGCCAGGATTTTCCTGCTTCAAATATGGGAATAGCATTAGAGTCGGATCTCTGGACTGCTCTGCCTGATATGGTACAATTTCATTAGAAATTGGAGCATGCTGATCTGGTCTTGCTGAAACTTGAATAGCATGAGTGTCAGATTTTTCCTGCTTCAGCAATGGAAATTGGTAGCTGGTAGGTGAAAGTAGGTGGGTTGTTGCAGATTGCCCTGAATGGAAAGATCCAGAAAAAAAAAATACAATTATTTCACATGTATTTTCCGTCCATGCATTTAAAAAAGCCATCAGTTCCAGATAATTTGTACATAACCATAGAGCAACATATAAGCCTAAAATGCTTCTAAACCAAAAGTATTATGGTCATTTAAAAGACACACTGTTAAACATACATATACTGATGTATAATTCATCCTTAAAACAACAAGACATGGCCAGTCAACACAAACATATTTAGCATTTACATTAAAATCTAGGAAATTAGATACATAAAACTAAAAATCTTCTGAAGAACTTTTATAAGTTCCTACAGCTAACCAATTCCCAATAAATTAGATTGCACCTTTTGGGGCAACTACTAGTTTAAGTTTTATATGAATCTCTCTTGTTTTTTTTTCATCATTCACATCAATTTTGTGAAAGACCAAATGAGTTTTTGTAAAAACTTCGAATGCAACCAAAAGTTTCTGGCATAATGTTAGACCCGACCTTTTGGCATAAGTGTGATTATTTGGCAATTTTTGGTACTAGTAATAAGACCGCTAGAGTGTCGACTAAACGACGAGCACAAATTATAATGGCTACCAAAAATGAAAACAGGTTAAGGAATATGTCTACTCAATGTAAAACAAATTTAAAAATATATTTTCATAAATTATGTAATATCTCCAGTTTGCTATGTTTTTATTAGACATTTGAACAAGTCCAAAAATGTACAGTGGACGTCAATGGAAAACATTTATGTGGAATTATTTTATTATTTCAAGTTAATAAAATAAAATGGAAATTAATGTGCAATGACTAGATTATAATTAGAGATCTCGAAACCAATCCATGAGGATGGATAAGGTTGTAAGAATTTTTCAGACTTCTAGAAATCATTGGAAGGAATAAAGTAAATATTAAAATTAGATGAGCGATAAAAATCTAAAAAGTACCTCAGTAAAGAGGAAATTACTGGGATGAGGTGGAATAGAGCTAGAAAGCAGAAACTCTAGCTTTAAAAGTACCTTTGTGGAAGAAACAAAGGGAAGGCCTAGGAAAACAAGAATAGATCATCCTGAATTAACTGGACGCAGTTAAGGGAAACAAGCTGTGGAAATCAAACTTAAATAAGCTGATTCATGATAGACAAAGAGTTGTCTATCACTAGGGAAAACGATCTCTGCTCGGGGGTGAGCTATGGAGAAAGAGCTCTAATGTTGGGAGGTAACTAGTCAAACTTAAGTGGTATGCACATTTAGTTTGGAATGATATTTGACTTAAATTCTAATGTTTTGATGAACTACTGAGAAAGATAAAGTAACCATGTTAATATGAAAATTATGGGTTTAAATTTGTGGTTAGAAATCAGAAAATTTATAAATTACAATTATCTTTTGCTGGTCTGTATATTTAACAGAAATCACTATTGAAGAAATAGTAAAATCCGTATTGTTGCACATACATATTCTGTAGAGAACCAACTCTCAGAATGTCTAAAAACTAGTGATGGGTCTAGATCTGAGGTCGGGTACTTCATAGGGAACTAACGTTTCCATATTTTAGTTGGTTTAGCATTCTGTTATTAATTTGTACATCTCATCGAGAAATACATTTTGAAATAGAAATTAATATACAGATTTAAAGTAAGTAGTTACTTTATAACTAAAGATATGCTGTACTGTACAATTAAATCATTCTGTACTAACTAAATGAAGATAAATCAGAATTGAATTTAATGTAGACATGCATATACCTGAATTGTATCTATATGTTAAAAGCAAAAATTGAAAGCATATTTGTAAAGCACAAACATTCTGATATGGTATACTGAATCAAATCTGAGGAGAAGTTAATTGTACATGAATATTGAATAACTTCATAATACTGCTTTCAATTTTACATACTGACAAGTATATATATAAGAATTGTAATATGAAACAACAGTATCTAATATGACATAACAGTGTACATAAGAGAAATATGTACTGACAAGTTATAGAGACTGCTACATGTATTGTTACAAATATATAACTATAACAAAGACATTCGTGCGTATTATTAGAGAAAGAATTATGTACTATACCAGAAATCGAAATATAGAGGACATGCATTAGAATGCATAGATAGAAAAACATTTAGACATATATGTAATCTAACCTATTTTATCATACGAACCAACTAGAAGAGATATTACGAATAACAGATTGAAAACATATTACTGCAAGAATAAGTATAGTTGGAAATCCCATTTCCTCATTGAGAGGTAAACACTATCCAATTTATGACAGTTATGAGTATCAAACAAAAAGTTACAGGCAGTACTCTATTCTATATAGAGTTATGAGCAGTAAACTTATACAGTTATAGGAACTAAATCCCATATGGATAGAAAATGAAAAATAACAATACGGAGTCATGACAATGATGCTGAGTCTTTCTCAAAGATTGATACCAACCTGGACAGAAGTAAATTTACCCATTTAAAGACTTGAAGTGAAAAGTCGAAATGGGAATTAAACTTTAGTATCCAGGGTCTTCTTTTGCTTAATTTTATATTAGAAAACCCTAAGTTAGATATAGGTATTGTATGGGAATAAATGTATATGTAGAAGAGAAATAAAGGAGTTAAAGAAGGACCCTAAGTACAACTACCTGATGAGAATGGGCTCCATGCTATACCTATAGTTAAGAAAAGAAATGAAGTATAATTAAAAATTTATATAAGACCTCAAAATTTTAAAACAAAGATAACGTGAACTATTAAATGGTGTTTAAGAAGATATAGGATCGACTTAGAAAGTGGTCACTGTTGGAAATGTTGCCATTGATGGCAAAGGAGGTAGCAGATGCAGAAACAGGAACAGTTACAAGGAGACTAAGACAGACAATGGAGCAAAGAGGAAATGAAGAGAAAGGTAGAGACAGAGGAAGCAAATACGGAGACAGACCTATTATCACAGCAGTAGAGGCAGAGGCAGAGTGACAGAAGCGACAGAGGCAGAGCCACAGATGTCATTGCAGAGAAACCGTTGTTATTTCAAAACTATGTACATATATAGATAAATTCCGAGAATATTTCATACATTCCGGGCGTTACACATAACATTTCGGGCATTTTAATCAGTGCGTTATATATATATGGTTTATATATATGCATACACCAAAGAACCAACGTGAATAGAAGCGGAACCATAGTCAGAGGCGGAACCAAAGTCAAAGGAGCGGAACTCTGCGTTGGAGGCGGAATCATAGTCGAAACAAAAAATTATATATATATAATTGAAATGCGAAGGAATTAGCGTTAAATCGGTGTATTGAACTATTAAATTAAAACCCTGAGCGGAACCTGGAGCGGAGGAGAGGAGCGGAACCGAGACTTGTGAATAGTAACAGTGGGTTGGAGTGAAACCATGGTTTTTTCCGCACCACCATCCGTCGGAAAGCGATATTGGAGGAATGGGTAGCGATTCCATACAGGAATCGACACGTGGCATAAGCGGTTTTGATTAAAATGAAATTTTGCGCGTTAACGATCGGCGGAAGATGCCCAGCGAAATGAATAAGATCCGTTGATCTGGGCAAAGGCTATCCGACGGTGGGCGATCGCAGGACTTGCACGAGGTTTAATAAAGGTGCGTGGATGATAAGTCATGTCTGTTGTGTGCATTCGATTGGCGGTTGATGGCATTGTGGGCCCGACAGAAATATACGTAATGAAGTTGGGTTATTAATTTAATATAAGGTCCGAAGGTAATATAAAAGTCGGAGATACGTGCAATGGACTCCGGGTATTAATATAAGGCGGCAACCTTGGTGATCATGTTCGACAATAAAGTTGAACTCGTAATTATATTATATATTACCACGGTCTTGACATTTGATTAATTATAATATAATTTAAATATGCGGATGTCGGGTTATTCATATGGACAAATTTCATATATTATATGTGTTGAGATACTATGGTGTGCATATAATGGAATATGCATATATGATTAAATATGCCGAGGGTCTATTAATATAGTTCTAATCACCAAAGGTCCATGTTATATAGGTGGAGCCACCACAAAGTGGTGGTTACGGGGGCTCCACTTTGTCTGTACGCAGCAGCTGGGGTGAGGCCCCGTAGTTCACCACAACCATTGATCGCTTGGTCAACTGCGATCGGCCAGTCAACTACGGGGGGTGCCTTCCCATTAACCGTCGAGCGGTTTGACCTCCTGTAATCCGTTGATCTCTGTCGCCGTGCTCCCATTTTAACTCCGCGCTGGTTATCCATGCTACTGCCTGCAACTGATCCGGCTGATGAAATTACATTCCAATAGTTAGCGCATATGTACATATAAGAGATTTCCGGATGAGAAAATGGTTGGACACGAAACTTTGAATGCAATTAAAAAGTGGGAGCAGATATTTGTTTTGTTAATAAGGCAAAGTGTTTCCTGTAAAATGAAACCAAACATTATACAGTTGATGGCATATGGTAAAGATTGGGAGCACTGATATATCCGTGTGATTAAAAAGGGTTTATAAAAACGCAGAGTTATATTTAAGTTTGACTAAAAGATAGTTGTACATACATCGGTTATATAACTGGAATGAACAAGAAAAATACAGGGATTCAGAAGAGCAGTGAACAGGTGAAATGTATAGATGACAGTAAACAAAGATGATGCAGAACAGTTTCTTAACAGCAGTAGAAAAAGACAAAAACCAGTAAGCCAAAGTTCAGAAGAGGAGCTGAGTGATATTGAAATATGTAATTTAGAATGTGAATGTAAATGATGTAATTATTTTTTATTGTTTGTGATGCAAAGGCAAGTATCCTAAAGAAAAGACAAAATCCCACTGTAGCATGAAATTGTGTACATATTATTATGATTTTTAAATTGAGTTGGATAAATAAATGAGGAGGCAGAAGACCAAGGGGTATGACCATTCATTTCGAATTCCTAGAGGAAAACAAACAGTCATCAAGAAATTCTATAAGTAATATCATTTTGATATGCAAAATGTGTGTTAGAAGAGAGAGAGAGAGAGACTGAGAGAGAGCATATATAGAGAATGCAGAATATAGAAGAATAAAGCAGAGAAGATTAAGAGAAGAAGAGCAGATACAGAACAGAGCTGATATCTGGAGTAAATCTGCAAACATTCAGCTTAATAGCTGTCAGTTGTAGCTGACAAAGGTTGAAGCCTCCTGTAGGTTGGTGCCTACAGAAAATTGAAGGGAGTTGGTGCTTCCTTGCAAGTTGTAGCTTGCAGAATTGAGGTTGGTGCCTGCAGAAAAACAGTGGTGAAAGGGAGTAGGAGCTTGCCTTTGCATCACAACAATAATAAGATGTGGTTTTCTCCCATTATGGGTTTCCACTTATATCTGGTGTCTCTGTGCATGATAGTTATGTATTGAATCTGATATGTATCATCTGCTTAATATCTGCAACTCTCATATTAAGTCTACTGCTATATTAAACTAATACTTGCTGCTTGCATTCTAAGATTACTTGCACATTAAATTGGATATGAAATGAAGGTGTAAATAGCTTAATGAAAAGTTTTAAAAGATCAGGAATGCATTAAACTGATTAACCCCCCCCCCCCTCTCAGTTTAATTAAAGTTTCAACAATTGGTATCAGAGCAAATTTCCTTGTATATCAGTCTAACAACTGAAAGGAGATCCTAGGCTCTCAAGATGGCAAGTCAAGAAGGAAACTCAACCAATAAAGCCCCTTTCTTTACAGGTGCAAATTATGCCTTTTGGAAAATAAGAATGAAATCTTATATAATGTCTTTAGGATTAGAAGTTTGGGATGCTGTGGAAATTGGATATGTCAAAAAGTCAACTGATACGGAGAAAGAAGCTAAACAAAGCTTTGTAGCTAATGCAAAAGCAATGAATGCAATCTTAAATGGACTATGTGAAGCTAAGTTTATCAAAATAATGCACAGTAAGACTGCCAAAGATATGTGGGACACTCTAGAGAATATCCATGAGGGAAATAAAAAGGTTAAGACTGCCAAACTTCAAGTATATAGAGCCCAGTTTGAAAATTTAAAAATGAATGATGATGAAGATGTTGGGAGCTTCTTCTTAAAAGTTTCAGAAATTGTTAACAGTATGAAGGCTCTTGGAGAAACAATACCAGAAGGTATAATTGTACAAAATATTCTAAGATCTCTTCCATCCAAATTCAATCCCAAGGTGTCTGCAATAGAAGAAACAGCTGATTGGGAGACCTTGACCATGAACCAACTACTAGGAAATCTTACAGCATATGAGATGAGGCTCCCACAGAAGAAGCCAAGTACAAGGGAAGCAACATTCAAAACAGAAAAGAAGAAAGAAGAAAAGGAAGACATATGCTCCTGCTCTGATGAAGAAGAGGCTAAATTTGTCAAGAAATTGGATAGAGGATCAAGTAGATACAAAGGTAAACTTCCTTTTAAATGCTTTAACTATGGAAGAGTTGGACATTATGCTGCTAGATGTCCTCACAAGAAAGTAAGAAATCAAGCTTAAGAATCAGAGAAAGACACTTCAAAGAATTGGCAGAAAGGAAAGAAATTCAACAAAAAATCCTTCTATGCTCAGCAAGATAGCAGTGCATCTGAAGACTTAGATGAACTCTCAGGAGAAGAGGGAACCTCTGAATTTTTATTAATGGCCATAGAAGATCTTGAAGGACTCTTGCTAGAAGAAGAAGAAGAAGGGGAAGTCGATCTTGAGGGGGAGCTAAGAAGTGCTCTGGAGGAGATTGACAGACTCAAACTAAAATGTAGAAAACAAAAAGAGATTCTCCTCAAATGTGTGAAATAAGAACAAAATTCAGAAGTCCTCATGCAGCCGAAGGTAAAGCTTGAAGAAGCCAAGAAGATAGAAGATATGTTACTTCAGCAAATCAAAGATAAAACTCGAGAACAAGAGAAGCTGGAAGAAGAAATTCTTTTTCTGAGAAGGAAATTAGAAAGTGCTCAACAGAAAGTTTCTATATACCCTTCTCAAATGACAAGTTCTGGTAAGTTGAATGAAATCTTGGATGCTCAAATATCTCCTCTAATAAAAACTGGGATAGGCTATGAAGGAGAATCAAGTAAAGGCAAAGAAAAGGAAAACACAAATATAATTTTTGTGAAAGAAAAGAAGGTTGATGAAGCAGCTCAAATAAGTCCTACAAAGGAAGAAACAGGTAATGAGAAAGATAGAGACCAGAAGAAACCTCTAATAACAAAGATTGTAACAAATACTAAGACAACAGAGAAAGGATCATATATTCCTGATTATATCAAATTTGGAAGCCATCAAAGGATATTCTTGCCTCCTATGAAGAATGCCACCTGTTATGTCTACCACAAGCCGGGACACATTGCTGCATATTGTCATGCAAGGAGGAATGATTCAAACCAGCAAAATATGCAAGCATGGAAGAGACAACCTTACATCAGGTATGCAAGTAATTTCTATGGTTATTGTTTTTATTGTAAGGATTTTGGCCATAGAATTATTGAATGTAGAAAGTATGGACAAATACTGATGTTAAATACCTCAAGAAGGTTTATGAGTCAAAGCAATTTTGTTCATGCTCACAATTCTGCAAGAACTATAATCAAATGTTGTATATGCAATCAAGTTGGACATATATCTTCCAAGTGTTCTCTAAAAGGATATAATTCATCACCTCACAAAAGATACCAAACAAAAGCGGGCCTCCAGTGGATAAAGAAGGTGAATAAATGTGACTTGGCTTTAACTGCTCAAGATTTGAAGAGTCAATGGTATTTGGACAGTGGCTGCTCTAAACACATGACAGGAGACAAAACCAAGTTTTTAACTCTTGATGAAAAGAAATCAGGCAATGTCACTTTTGGAAATGACAAATCAGGAAAGATCAAGGGAAAAGGATCAGTCAGCATAGACAATGGTATAGGAAAGGCCCAAGATGTATTATATGTAGATGGGCTGAAAGCAAATTTACTGAGTGTCAGTCAGATGTGTCATAAAGGCTGTGAAGTTCTCTTTAGAGCACAAGATTGTGTAGTTAGATCAAGCACAATAGGAAAAAATCTACTCAAAGGTGTTCGAACAGAGAGTAATGTGTACATAGTGAAAGAGGAGGATGAAGCCTGCCATCTTAGAAAAATCGAGGAATCATGGTTATGGCATAGGAGATTGGGACATCTCAGCTTTGACCATATCATTAGACTGAGCAAGAAGAAAGTTGTCAGAGATATGCCAGAAATAAAAAGGCCCTCAAACACAATATGCAAATCTTGTCAGTTGGGGAAACAAACTCACACATCCTTTAAATCTAAAGAAGAGTTATCAACAAGAAGACCACTACAACTTGTGCACATGGATCTGTGTGGACCTGCAAGAACTAAAACACCAAGTGGAGAGTCCTACTTTATGCTGATAATAGATGATTTCTCCAGAATGACATGGGTTGCTTTTCTCAAGAATAAATCGGAAGCTCTAGACAAATTCAAAACATTTAAAGCATTAGAAGAAAATCAGACAGGATGCAAGCTGAAATGCATCAGATCAGACAGAGGAGGTGAATTCACTGATTATGAATTTGCAGACCTATGCAATGAAGATGGCATAAAACAACAATTTACTATTGCAGGGACACCTCAGCAGAATGGAGTAGCAGAGAGACAAAACAGATCTATTCAACAAATTGCCAGAGCCATGATGCAAGAGAATAATATTGCTCAAGCCTTCTGGGCAGAAGCAGTGCACATAGCAGTACATATCCTTAATAAAGCTCACTTAAGGCCAAGCAGTGACAAGACTCCCTATGAACTATGGCAATGGAAAGCCAGCTTCAATAAAACATTTCAGAGTCTTTGGTAGCAAGTGTTACATAAAGAATAATGATGAAAACCTTGGGAAAATTGATGCAAGAGCAGATGAAGGGATTTTTCTAGGATATGCTTCCAAAAGCAAAGGGTACAGGTGCTACAACAAGATCCTTCGGAAGATAGTTGAAAGTATTGATGTGAGCTTTGATGAAGAACTTCCAAACAATACTAGAGATACAGACTGCTGCAGTACATCAGACAACAATGAAGAAGAAGATCAAAATGATGATGAAACAAGCAAAACATCAGAAGATGCTGGACTGAACTCAAAAACCCCCTCAAGATACACTCAAAAGAACCATCCAGAAGATCAAATCATAGGAGACAAGAATGTAGGAGTGCAAACAAGAAGGCAGTTAACTGAATAGACAAAATAAGTATACATAGCCATGTTGTCACAAATAGAACCAAAGAAATTTGAAGAAGCCAGCAAGGACAAGTCTTGGGTAAATGCAATGAATGAAGAATTGGACCAAATTGAGAAAAACAATACCTGGGAACTAGTTCCTAGACCTGCTGAGAAAAATGTCATTGGCTCAAAATGGGTATTCAAAAACAAAATGAATGAGCAAGGACAAGTAATCAGGAATAAAGCTAGGTTGGTCTGCAAAGGATACTCACAAATAGAAGGACTTGATTATGATGAAACATTTGCCCCTGTAGCCAGAATGGAAGCTATCAGAATGTTCCTAGCATTTGCATGCTACCAAGATTTCAAGGTATATCAAATGGATGTAAAATCTGCTTTTCTTAATGGCGATCTAGAAGAAGAAGTGTACATGGAACAACCAGAAGGTTTCTCATTGACAGATAAAGAAGACTATGTATGCAAACTGAAAAAGGCCCTATATGGACTGAAACAGGCTCCTCGTGCTTGGTACTCAAGACTGGATAAATATTTGCAAAAACATGGTTTTAAAAGAGGTGGAGTAGACAGCAATCTATACATAAAAGCCCATGAAAATGAACTCCTAATTGTTGTTGTATATGTTGATGAAATTATGTTTGGAAGCAACATAGATGAGCTAGCAAAAGGATTTTCAGAAGAGATGAAATCAGAGTTTGAAATGTCCATGATTGGACAACTCAGTTTCTATTTAGGACTTCAAATTCAGCAAAGGAGCACAGGTACATTCATCTCACAAGAAAAATACTTAAAGGAAATGCTGAAAAAGTTCAAAATGGAGGAATGCAAACCTGTGTCAACTCCCATGACCACAGGCTGCAAGCTATGTGCTGAGAATGGGTCTGTTGATATAGATCAAAAACTTTACAGATCCATGATTGGAAGTCTATTGTATCTTACTGCATCAAGACCAGACATCATGCTAGCAGTAGGACTAGTGGCAAGATATCAAGCAGCACCTAAACAAAACCATCTTTTGGCAGTAAAAAGAATACTCAGATATCTACAAGGAACAACACAATACGGAATTTGGTATCCTAAAACCAAAAAATTCACTTTATCAGCATACACAGATGCAGATTGGGCCAGCTGTGTGGATGACAGGAAGAGTACAAGTGGAGGTGCATTCTATCTAGGAGAAAGTCTGGTGGCATGGCTAAGCAAGAAACAAACATCCATCTCTTTGTCTACAACTAAAGCAGAATATATAGCAGCGGCAGCATGTTGTACACAAGTCATGTGGATGAAGCAAACTCTTCAAGACATGAAGGTAAGCATTGATGAACCTATTTCAATCAAATGTGATAATACAAGTGCTATAAGTATATCTAAAAATCTTGTACTTCACTCAAAAACTAAACATATTCGAATTAAGTATCATTTCCTCCAAGAACAAGTGGCTCAGAAGATAGTAAAGCTGGAATATGTACCAACGAAAGAACAGACAGCTAATATATTTACCAAACCTCTTGCTAGAGAACCATTTCAATACTTGAGAGATAAACTAGGGGTAGTATCTGCAGATGCTACTCTCTGATATAAAGAGAAAGCACAATTTCAGGGGGAGAACAAAACGAAAATATCATTCCAGGGGGAGAACAGCCAGCAAGGAAAGCATGAATTAGGTCCTCAGGATCAAAGGATTAAAGCAAAAGAACACCAAGCTATTATCCTAGAACTGTATCAATTTACAGTGTATATTCAAATTCAAAGTGTTCTCTCAACAAGTCTTTTACATCACTATGGAGCAGCATGCAGAAGAGGGCCTAAACATAACTCAGAGATAGGAAATGCAAAAATCAGCCCTTTGCCATTGATGTCAAAAGGGGAGGATGAGCAAACAACAACAGAAAGAGCAGGCAAACAGAGAAAAAGTATTGCCATCAATGCCAAAGGGGGAGACTGTTGGAAATGTTGTCATTGATGGCAAAGGAGGTAATAGATGCAGAGACAGGAACAGTTGCAAGGAGATGGCAAAGAACAGAGGTAGCAGAGAAGAAGCAGAGGCAGCAGAGAAGAAGAATAGGCAGCAAAGACAAAGCAGAGGAAGCAAAGGAAATGAATTGATGTAAAGAGCTATTCAAGGTGCAGAGTAGTGAAGAAGTTTTGCATTACATGAGATTCTGTAATTGGGGGTCTAAATGGGTCTATGATGCTGTAGTGTGCAATTTTGAGGTATGGTGTGTAAATAAACTCTGTGGTGAGGTTTTTTTGTCGAATAAATAAACTCTGTGGTGAGGGTTATGTGTGGATAGACCGTTGAACCCGCAGTGGAACACAAATTGAATATGTGGAATGTATGAGCCGTGATTCTGTGTGGGATTGGAATAAATTGATGCCTACTGAAAGTCATTAGTTATGCATAGCCATACCTATAGTTACCAGCAAGATAAATTATGGTGGAAGATTGTGATGAAAGGTGTCGACTCTGTGTAATGGCTCAATCTCTGAACTCTGGTAGCCAATGATGTTGTGGTATTGATTATCCCACGAGTTTCGGGGTTAACAATTTGATAGAACCTCTGTACATTAAATAGGTAGCGGAACCTAAAGCATTGGAGCGGAATCGAATACGACAATACATTGAAATATGAGTGATTTGTTTTAATAAAGGCGGAAGGAACCATAGTCATATATATAACTGAAATACGATGAAAAGTTATATATATATGAAATCGTGGAGGATCGGAACCTGGAGTAAAGCAACGGAACCACGAGTAGGAACGGGGAACAGTGACAGCTGTTTCTGGTATTTTTCGCACCACTTTTATATGGAAGGTGGTATCTGTGGAATCGGAGCGATTCCATTAGGATTTGGCCGCGTGTCCCAAGCGGTTTTGATTAAAATGAAATTTCGCGCATTAACGATGGGCGGAAGACGCCCAGCGAAATGAATAAGATCCGTTGATCTGGGCAAAGGCTATCCAATGGTGGGAGATCGCAGGACTTGCACGAGGTTTAATAAAGGTGCGTGGATGATAAGTCATGTATGTTGTGTGCATTTGATTGGCGGTTGATGGCATTGTGGGCCCGGTGGAAATATACGTAATGAAGTTGGGTTATTAATTTAGTATAAGGCCCGACGGAGTATAAAAGAACTTATGTATAATGATAGAGACATATTAACCTGTGTAATGGATTAAATACAATATAGTTTAAATATTTATCACCGAGGGTTATATGATAAGGTTGATCGTATATATGTATATGTTCGACGCTGGGTTATTTGCATTGATATATATTAAGGTTGCGAGTAATTAAAGAACGCAGTGATATATGTATGTCTTGGAGAGCACATTATTAGAGGAGGCATTAAAATAAACCCTTAGATTTATTGATTATTATCTGAGTGCCAACTGAGAAAATAGCTAGCCTTACTTAATTGAAATTGCCAGCGTAGAATAAGTGTAGAAAGAGAGATTGCCCGGGTTGGAATATGATTGAGCATGAAAACTTAAATGCAATTATGGAAAAGGAAAAAGAAGAGGAGAGCATGCAGAGATAAACAAAGATTACAGGTTTGACAGGTATACATTCACAGGTGCACACAATTACAGTGAACCAAGGTATGCAGAACATGTTCTTAACTGCAGCAGGAAAAGACAAATCCAGTAAAGCCAAAATCCGGAAAAGGAGCCGAGTGAAATTGAAATATGTAATTAAAATGTGAAAGTAAATGTTGTAATTAATTTTTATTGTTTGTGATGCAAAGGCAAGTATCCTAAAGAAAAGACAAAAATCCCACTGTAGCATGAAAAATTGTACATATTATTATGATTTTAAATTGAGTTGGACAAAGAAATGAGGAGGCAGAAGACCAAGAGGTATGACCATTCATTTCGAATTCCTAGAGGAATACAAACAATCTTGTGAGAATTCCTATATAAGATCAATTTGATAAGCTCAAAAATGAGAGAGAAAGAGAGAGAAAGAGAGAGAGAGAGAGAGAGAGAGAGAGAGAGAGAGCAGATATAGAGAATGCAGAATATAGAAGAATAAAGCAGAGAAGATTAAGAGAAGAAGAGAAGATACAGAACAGAGCTGATATCTGGAGTAAATCAACAAACATTCAGCTTAATAGCTGTCAGTTGTAGCTGACAAAGGTTGAAGCCTCCTATAGGTTGGTGCCTACAGAAAATTGAAGGGAGTTGGTGCTTCCTTGCATGTTGTAGCTTGCAGAATTGAGGTTGGAGCCTCTTGTAGGTTGGTGCCTGCAGAAAAACAGTGGTGAGAGGGAGTAGGAGCTTGCCTTTGCATCACAACAATAATAAGATGTGGTTTTCTCCCGTTATGGGTTTCCACTTATATATGGTGTCTCTGTGCATGATAGTTATGTATTGAATCTGATATGTATCATCTGCTTAATACTTGCAACTCTCATATTAAGTCTACTGCTATATTAAACTAATACTTGCTGCTTGCATTCTAAGATTACTTGCACATTAAATTGGATATGAAATGAAGGTGTAAATAGCTTAATGAAAAGTTTTAAAAGATCAGGAATGCATTAAACTGATTCACCCCCCCCCCCTCTCAGTTTAATTAAAGGTTCAAAAAATATATGATATTTGGGGTTTTCAGCTTCAGGCTTTCCCGTTAAACAACTGTGTTATGTGCGATTGTTTTTATTTATGCTTCACATGTGTTTGTAATTAATTTTCAGAAAAATATTAATAGTGGAATGATTCTTTATTTTGCAAGAAGTTAAATATTATGAGATCAAGGGAATCTAGATGTATGCATGCTTAGTGTATATAATTTCTACAATGGAAACAAGCAATGACTTTGTCCTTCTCTAGCACAACTAGTTGTGCCAATTGTTAGTCATCAATATTTTTCGCTATCTTTAGATGAATATAGGATGTTTATAGATTTTTGAAAATAATCTTCCTTAAACATCTTGAGTTTCATAAATCTCACTGCCTTCATTATCCTTATAAACCTATTTTCACTATTCCTCATCTGGTCTTCTCAAATTCACCCTGTTGCTATTAAGAGACTCATTATGGGCTTATTCTTCTCATTTTCATTTTTCTTCCCTACCTTAGACTTCATTACCCTATTTTCCCCTATCAATAGACTCCATCCTCCCTTTAGGGTTTCCTGTTGCCAACTCATTCCCATGTCCCTTTGGGCATAATAACCTATAATAATACTCTGTTTTCACTTGAAAATCTCCAAGCCAAATTTCAGTCAAAATTAGGTCAAAGGACACTCCCACTAGTTCATTAGGGTTTTACGTTGTTTAAGGTCATCCTTGGATGTTTCAGGCACTACTTTTTCCTTTGCTAGAAGCTGGCTCAGATGTAATAGTAATTCAAGACATGATTATTCAAGAAAGACCTAAAATTTCCAAGGAGGATTATCTTCTCAGTTCAAAAACCTGCAATGAGAAAAATGGATAAGGTTGAGCACTTCTGTAGGAGTGTTGAAATATTTGTCAGCAAAAGGCATTGATGATGTGGACTATCTACTCCTGAATGAAAAAAACTTACAGCAAGGGAAAGGGAAACACTTAGTCTTGAAGATGACTAGGGTTTATACACTTGTTGGTCCATTTGAGTGCCAAAGTAGTAATCACTTGCACAAAAATGACATGGAGGAAGCACACAAGGCCAAGCATGAAGAAAGTCTATAGATTGATGGAATATGGAAAAAAGGTGAGGTGAATTGGACAGAAATGAATGAACTTGAAAGGGCTATAAATAACTTAGAAGATGACACTGATTATTGCTGTAAAGCACTGCAGACACCTAGGGTTTTGGGAAAGTGGCCAGAGAAGGTGGAAGAGTTAAGTTGAACCTTGTGGTGGAAACTATGGAAGATTTTGAAGATGCTACTATGTGACTAAATCCAAAGGTGTCAAAATGAACTTGTCATGCCTAAATGAGAAAAAGAAAAGTCATCTTCATGACTTCATCAACCTGCAAGGAAAAAGTGTAAAAGAATATTAGTGAAAAAGGGAAAAAAGGTTTCAAACATTAGAAAGTGGGTTTTCATAATTAAATCAAATTCCTCTTATCTATAAAAGATCATTTTACACTTCAAGAGAACCATTTTTTCCATTCAAAAGATCAAGAGCATTCAAAGGAGAAGAGTTTGTGATTTTTCAAGCAAAATTTGGGAAAAACTTCTTGGCGTTGCGCTGGGAGTTGGCATTGCGCGCTTGCCATTTCTCCTCCACACAATTTCTGAAGGCGTTTCGCACCTGGAGGTGGCACTACACGCTTGGAGGAGCACTGCGCTCTTGCTCGACAGGACCCTCAGCTCATTTTCATTGGTGTTGCGCGCTTGAGATTGGTGTTGCACCCTCAGCATTGGAGTTGCGTGCTCAGAAAAAGAGGGTTTCTCACTCTTCCAGCCATCCAAATCAAGTCAAATTGCTTCCAAAATCCTGCCAAGGTCCTTCAAGGCACTAATAAGAGGTAAGTGCATGCAATAACCCACTTTGAAGTTATTATGATCATAATTTAATCAATGGAAATCAAACCCTAAAAGGAAACTCTAAGTTTTAGCTTGAAATCAATGTTTCATTCCTGTTTCATCCTCCTTGAAGAAAATCAGTTATAAACAAGGGTCATTATATTGCTTGAAGGTTTTCATTCATATATTTTTCCCTTTTCTCACTCATTCCCTTCATTTTAAAATCTGTCATTTCATTCCTTCCCCTAATTCATTTCACATCAACCATAGGGTTTCCAAAACAAAGTTTAACATGTCTGAGGGTGAAGATAGTGGTACGGAGGCACAAATGCCAAGGAGGCATGATCATAAAGGAGGAAAGATAAAAATATTTGAACCCCTCAATAAAAGGGAACTCATGGCATCTCCTCTTACTGTTTCCTTCTTCAAACATGTAGGCTTCTTTGATTTTTGTGAGAAGGTGCAACAATTACAAAACCACTGTGAGCTAACAAGACTATTTATCATTAATTTGAATGACAAACAAGTTAATCTTGTCGGGGTCACCTTTGAGATGTCTACAAGTGCCATTGCAGATGCTACAAGAATACCAAGTGTGGGAGAAAAGTGGTTCAAGCAAGTAAACCTAGACATGAGTTATTTTGAACCATATCTTAAACCTAGGTATAAAGTTCACCACAAGTCCATCTTTCCTTTTTATCATCTGCTTCATAGATATGCACCCATGATGAGGATAATAATGAAGTATTTCACTTGTGAGGGAAGGTTTTATCGCCTCTACTCCTGCCACATCCGTCTCCTTATGCATTTCACCAGAGTTAGGATGTTGCATATACCATATTACCTTTTCTGTAACATTGACAAAATGGCCTACATAATGCAAAAGAGAGACTATAATCAGCAAATGCAAAGCATTTTTCATCATTCACTTATCAAGATGGTGGTTATGCACCAACTCCAGCAGAAGGACATTCCAAGGGATACCTTCATTTCCCATGAGTTTTTCACTACTTCACATGGCCATCATCAGAAAGATATCCCTTCCTCATCTCATCCTCCCATTCCTACTTCTCCATCACATCCCACTACTCATGCATCACCATCCACTCACATCAAATCACCTCATGATGACCCTTTCACATCACCTTTCCACAACCCTTCACCCTCATATCATGATGACAAAGCATCAAGCAGTGATGAGAACATTGAGACAGATGGCACTAAAATGAGTGACATTGAGCCATTTCCTTTGACATACCGGAGGGGCTACAGGCATGTGTTTGATGCACTTGAGATGCAAGGGGCCATGCCTTGTACATAAAAAAAACAACTTGATAAGGGTAAGGAAAAGGTCACAGAGCATGCAATTTTTTAGGAGGAAGACAAGCATGAAACTAAGCAAGAGTTTCAACTAATTGACCTTGAATATGAGGATGAGGAGAGGATTACAAATGTGTTGCTCAAAAGAAAGGATGCCAATATTAGTTAGCTTCAAGCTAATATTGGTAGGGCTAAGAATGTAATCAACTATTTTGAGCTAGAAAATCAGTAGTTAGAGGCAAAGAAGACCATCAGTGAGGTCAAAGAAATTAGAGCTCAGAAAGAGTCCAGAAAGGCCAAGGCTTTGCTAGATGAGACCTTGGGCACTTTTGATGACAATGAGGGTGAGGAAGAACAACTTCCTAGGAAGAGGCCAAGGACAATTGGGTTGAAGAAAGCTTTAGCTATGGAAAGAGAGAAAGAAGTAGAGTTGGAAAAGAAACTCACTCCAAGTGAGCTGCTTGTGTAATATTCCCACTTAGCCCAAGCTAAGGGGAATATGAAATTTTGTTTCATTTTTTGTTGCATGAATAAATATGTAAAGGAGGAAATGTAAAGCTCCTGAAAATAATGAATAAATCAATGCCCATGTGAACAAATATAAATCTGGGCCATGTAAACAAAACCCTTGCATGTGTGAATGGGTTTGAGCAATGAGACTGGGTCAACCATGGCCAAATATACAATGCATTCTAGATGCAATGTACCTCATGGATGCATAGTGCAGTTTTAGATGGAGGCTCCACATGTGAAAGGAGCTAACTCATTGAAGTGGTTTAGGGTTTGACAAGACTTTTATCTTATAAAAGGAAGAGGAAAGCAGCATGAGAGGTTGTTGAGGATTATCATTTTCTAAATATATTTTCTGTTTAGACATATATCATTCTCTGGCTGTTTAGCTGAGAATAATGCTGCTTAGCATTGGGTGTTCCTGAGCGGGAATCCCACCTCCTTCCTAGAGCAGCTCTTGGAGGAGCCTTGTTTGTCTTGTCCACTATCTGGCATTTGGCCAAGCTTCATCTTGCACCTACAGTGTTGATCCTGTTAAGGATTAGGTTGTCCTTGTGAGTTGCAACAAGTGGAGGATAGTTCTCTTCAGATCTATGCATCTCTAGCACCCCTTTTCACAGGGAAAGTCTTATATCCCTTTGACAAGAGTGTTATAGACCCTTGGAGCTTCAGATCCATATCTTAGCATCAAGCCAAAGCATTCTCAGAGTCTACAACGCAGTCCCTCTTCTAGTACTGTGTTATTTTCAAGATCAGAGTTGTAGGGAGTTTTGGTATCATCTTGGAGGAGAGATCTCTAGTGATTGGATTCTTCCTTTCACTGTGGTGATCCATGGATTAGCCAACTAATCCATGTTTGGTTTCATATATGATCTGGTGTACTTCATATGATTCAGATTTTTCTGAATATTACTGCAGATCTACAACTTAGATATCAGATCTACTCATTGTTATTCATGTTTTTCCCAAAACCCCAAGGGGGTTGTATTAAGGAGCCTTTCTTGTATACATATCTGAATTAGATCTATCTTTTTGTATAAAGATCTACTCTAGATTTGAGTTTTAATCTACTGCTGCTTCAGCTAATGAAAATAACGTTGTCAAGCTTATTCATACATTTCATGTGGTTGTAGCACCTCATCTCTGAGGGTTTCTTATGTATAGTCTTCTATTTTCTCTTGTACATTGTATGGAATGTATTGTAAATCTAAATTACTGATGTACATGTAATATATGAGCCTCCATATTGGTCTCCTACTCTCATTTAGTTCAACGTTGTTATTTCTGAAGCAGTTTGTTGCATATAGCTGCAGCTCCATTCCTTGGGTGTTTTCCAATAAACTAGGTGGTGGGAGGTATGTTTACCTCACCTAGTTTGATTTTTTTTCCCCTCCTTTTGGATCTAGATACTAGATCCATTGATCTAAGGGATCCAGGAGCTGCAAACTCATTTCAGTGCACATATTTCTAAAGAGTGTGTTATTCCAGCAGGCATTGCTGAGTGTTCCCCTTTGGGGATATTACAGCTTGCCATAGAAATTGATGGAGATATGGAGCCTTGGATAGAGAGGGAATACTTGCACCTAGAGGGTTAGCTAGAGATGGCCAAGAGATACACTAACATTCAGAGGAAGATGACAAAACATTATACCATGAGAAATAGGATTGCAAGGGACAAGCTCAAATGGAATGGGTGGACAAGAAGAGTGGTGCACTTCAAATAATCAAAGGCATGTGCACTTACCCCTCACACAACACTTCCACACAAAAAATAGAAATGGATTTTTGCAGTGGAAGCAAGGACCTCACTATCCCTTCCATCATGTTCATGAGATTTTTGCAAGGGGCACTCTTATCTAGTGGCAAACCACCTGGGAGGCCACTTGATTCAATTTTGGTGAGAGATCTATCACTAATTGATGCTTCAAAATCATATCCATGTGGGATGGGAACATTTGAAGACACAGCTACAACGCTAGAAGGCTTGGGCAAGCACAAGAAGGAGGTATATTTTCTTCTCTCATCATCTTCACCCACCTTCATTTCTAATTATGCGTTGTTGGAGGAGGAGAAGGGAAGGTATGTCCTTCCTACTTTTACCTTTGGCATAAGAAATGTCAAAGAAGAGATCAGAAACATGGTAGGCATTCCTATTGATGCATCATCAACGTTGTCACTGTTGGGGAGTGTAGATCTATATTGGAAGTTCGTGGATTATTCCAAATATCTTCACACTTGTATGATGCTTGATGACCATCTACAAGAAGAGGGCTATCTAGTCCATGAGGGAGTCATATATCATCATGATAGGGTCATCTTACCCAGAGCTTCCAAGCTCAAGGAGAAGATGCTGCAAAGGGCCTTCAAAGAGTTCTGTTTCAATCCTACTTATTCTATGAAGATATAAAACACTATCATGAGAAGCTTCGAATGGGAAGGCTTTGGAGGAGAGCTACATCAAAATTTTCTAGAATGCAAGAACTATGTGGAGTTGGGGCAACCAAAGGACTCTATGCAAGAGTAATTTCAGCCATTTCTTCCTTCTCTTGAAAAGGGAGAAAATTTTGTGCACAATTCCATGTATAGAAGAAACATTCATGGTGAAAAATCTGATCATGTAATGCAAGCTTCATTTTCTGATTTGACACATTCTTTCACCCTGTTTTTGTAGGCTACGACTCCCAAGAGGAGTGTTGTATCATGTAAATCTCATGGCAAAACATTGGGCCACTGCAATGTCTGAATTTAGCCACTCCCTTGTTGTGCAAAGGGAGATTCTTTTTCATGATGGGTGCTTCCCAAAGGCACCAAACATATCTCACATTTTCATCCATGGTGAGATAACTTGTGTAGTAATTAAGTGGTGGGGAGACCACTTACCAAACCTTGATCTGATGCATGCAGGAGATGCACTGTGCTGGCACCACATGTGGGACCATGACCCCCCCCTTATGCTCAAATTTTTGTTTGTGTATATGTAAGTATGCTTCCATAATTGGATGATATAGTTGTGCTATTTATGGGACTGTATCGAGGGAGGATGGGAAGTTTGTACCTCATGATACATGTTTTAGAGAGAGCATTGCTCCAACCATGTTTATTTATTTTGATTTTTTCACTCCTTGTGGGATGGATTATGTACATCTTATGATGACCTTGGAGGAACAATTCATGGAGGTTTGGAGTGGTGAACACTTAGATTGTGAGGAGAGCTTGACCTTTGATGGTGTCACCAATGGAGAAGGAGAAGTGTTGCAGCACTCACCCTATGAATTTCTTGAGGACAAGCAACATTTTGGAGGGGAGGACTGTAATATTCCCACTTAGCCCAAGCTAAGGGGAATATGAATTTTTTTTTCATTTTCTGTTGAATGAATAAATATGTAAATGAGGACATGTAAAGCTCCTGAAAATAATGAATAAATCAATTCCCATGTGAACAAAGATAAATATGGGCCATGTAAACAAAACACTTGCATGTGTGAATGGGTTTGAGCTATGAGACTGGTTCAACCATGACCAAATCTACAATTCAGTCTAGATGCAATGTACCTCATGGATGCACAACGAAGTTTAGTTGGTGACTCCACATGTGAAAGGAGCTAACTCATTGAAGTGGTTTAGGGTTTGCAAGGATTTTATCTTAGAAAAGGAAGAGGAGAGCAGCATGAGAGGTTGTTGAGGATTATCATTTTCTAAATATATTTTCTGTTTAGACATATATCATTCTCTGTCTGTTTAGCTGAGAATAATGCTGCTTAGCATTGGGTGTTCCTGAGCGGGAATCCCACCTCCTTCCTAGAGAAACTCTTGGAGGAGCCTTGTTTGTCGTGTCCACTATCTGGCATTTGGCCAAGCTTCATCTTTCACCTACAGCGTTGATCCTGTTAAGGATTAGGTTGTCCTTGTGAGTTGCAGCAAGTGGAGGCTAGATCTTTTCAGATCTATGCATCTCTAGCACCCCTTTTCACTGGGAAAGTATTCTATCCCTTTTACAAGAGTGTTCTAGATCCTTGGAGCTTCAGATCCATATCTTGGCATCAGTCCAAAGCATTCTCAGAGTCTATAGCGTAGTCCCTCTTCTAGTACTGCGTTAGTTTCAAGAGCATAGTTGCAGGGAGTTTTGGCATCATCTTGGAGGAGAGATCTCTAGTGATTGGATTCTTCCTTTCACTGTGGTGATCCATGGATTAGCCAACTAATCCATGTTTGGTTTCATATCTGATCTTTTTTACTTCATATGCTTCAAATTTTTCTAAATATTACTGCAGATCTGCAACTTAGATCTCAGATGTACTCATTGTTATTCATGTTTTTCCCAAAACCCCAAGGGGATTGTATTAAGGAACCTTTCTTGTATACAAATCTGAATTAGATCTATCTTTTTGTATAAATATATGCTCTAGATCTGAGTTGTAATCTAATTTTGCTTCAGCCAATGAAAATAATGTTGTCAATCTTATTCAGACATTTCATGTGGTTGTAGCACCTCATCTCTGAGGGTTTCTTCTGTATAGTCTTCTATTTTCTCTTGTACATTGTATGGGTTGTATTATAAATCTAAATTATTGATGTACATGTAATATTTGAGCCTCCATATTGGTTTTCTGCTCTCATTTAGTTCAACATCGTTATTTCTGAAGCAGTTTGTTGCATATAGATGCAGCCCCATTCCTTGGGTGTTTTCTAGCCATACTAGGTGGTGGGAGGTTTGTTTACCTCACCTGGTTTGATTTGTTTTTGCTCTTTTTTTGGATATAGATACTAGATCCACTGATATAAGGGATCCAGGAGCTACAAAATCATTTCAGAGCACTGATTTCTAAAGAGTTTGTTATTGCAGCAGGCATTGTTGAGTGTTCCCATTTGGGGATATTACAGTGGTATTAGAGCAACCATCTTGGCACATCCCGTGCTTTTATTTATTGAAGAGCCAAGATGTCTTCAGAAGAAGAGGGGAACCTCACTGAAAAATAAAATAGGTACCTAAGAAGAAGACAAAAGAATTTTTATTACACCAATGATGATAAAGACAAGGGAAAATACCCTGAAGATGGGAAGGAGTTTGCAAAAACCCTTCTGAAAGCCATGAAATATCTTGCTATAGAGGTCAAAGAGATGAGATTGGACAGGATCAAGGAATATCCTAGGAGATCTCATCCTGGAGAAATCTCTGACATGTCTCACCACTGGAATGATCAACCAGTGAACCATCCACAAGCTCCACAAAGCTCTACCATGCCTACTTTTATGGTTGTGGAGAATGAAGGGCCTCATGAGAACACATCCCTTGAGGACTAATTTGTGGAATATGATTCTCAGAATCAGAAATTCAAAGACCACTTGAGTTTTCAAGAGTTTTTTCACCTCAAGGACAAAAGAAGACCAAGGCATCAGTATAGAGATGGTGGATTCACTCAGAATCATGATTGACATCACTCTATGGGCAGATTCTTTTTACCCAAGTTTAATGGGTAATCCTGTAGTTCTGCCAAAGCATGGGTAGAAAAACTGGATATCTACTTTTAGTTGAACAAAGTCCTTGAGATGGAAGCTATAAAGATTGCAGCGCTGCACTTTGAAGGTGAAGCACACAACTGGTGGTTCCATGGGTTGTCTACAATGGGCCATGCCAATGTGACTGCCTATTTTGTGTTCACTAGAAGACTGGTGGAAAGGTTTGACAGAAAGGATCTAGAAGCACCTTTCATGAGCCTTGCAAATTTGAAGTAGTCAGGTAATGCAAAGTCTTATATCTCTGAATTTCTGAGATTATCTGTCATGGTCCCTAATCTGTCTGCAGCAAGGAGGGTGTACATATTCATCGATGGCTTGGATGAACCTCTGCATGGGTTGGTTAAATCTACCAAGCCCATTACCTTGCATGATTCCATTGATAGGGATAGAGACCTTCAATATGCCTTACCAAAAGAAAAGGAAAAATTTCAGAATAAGCCCTCTTTTCCTTCTAAAGGAAAATAAGAGAAAGTTTCTCCTTCCAAGGAGAGCTCATACAAGAAGCCTCTTGATGATGAACTCTGGAAAGATCTAAGGAGGAGGAAGCTATGCTTCACTTGCCAAGAACCATGGGTACCTGGACATAGATGTGCTGCTGGTAAAGCACATTACATAGAGGTCTTCTCAAATCTTGAAGAAGATGAAGATGATGAGCTAAGGAGGGCTCACAGCGCTGACAATGTTGGAGGAGATCCAACACCATCTAGAGATGAAAATGGATCATTTTCTCCTATTGGAGGAAATCTTGCATCCTTGAGGGGAGTACCTAAGTACTTGGCCTTAATATTTCAAGGGTCAATCATGAATCGAAGGATTTTTGTATTGATTGACAGTGGGGCTACCCACAATTTCATTGATTCCCATCTTGTGCAAAGGAGGGAAATACCCACGGATACTTTTGAGAGATTATCTGTTTTGGTCCTAGGAGATAGAAAAATGCAATTCATGCATTATGTTCCATCACTTTCTATCACCATGGGATCCTACACTTTGGTGGATCACTTCTTTATAGTTGACATACCAGACACCAATGTCATTTTGGGTGTTCAATGGTTGATTACATTGGGGAAAGTCATCACTGATTGGGAGGCTTTGAAAATGGAATGGGTGGACAAGAAGAGTGGTGCACTTCAAATAATAAAAGGCATGCATACTTACCCCTCACACAACACTTCCACACAAAAAACAAAAATGGATTTACGCAGTGGAAGCAAGGACCTCACTGTCCCTTCCATCATGTTCATGAGATTTCTGCAAGGGGCACTCTTATCTAGTGGTAAACCACCTGGGAGGCCACCTGATTCAGTTTTTATGAGAGATCTCTCACTACTTGATGCTCCAAAATCAAATCCATGTGGGATGGGAGCATTAGAAGACACAACTACAGTGCTGGAAGGCTAGGGCAAGCACAAGAAGGAGGGAGATTTTCTTCTCTCATCATCTTCACCCACCTTCATTTTTTATTCTGCGCTATTGGAGGAGGAGAAGGGAAGGTATGTCCTTCCTACTTGTACCTTTGGCATAATAAATTTCAAAGAAAAGATTAGCAACATGGCAGGCATTCCTATTGATTCATCATCAGTGTTGTCACTGTTGGGGAGTGTAGATCTATATTTGAAATCCCAGCTATTGGTGGATTATTCCAAATATCTTCACACTTGTATGATGCTTGATGAAAAGCTGCAAGAAGAGGGCTATCTAGCCCATGATGGAGTCATCTATCATCATGATAGGGTCATCTTACCTAGAGCTTCCAAGCTCAAGGAGAAGATGTTGCAAAGGGCCTTCAAAGGGTTATGTTTCAATCCTACCTATTCTATGAAGATCTACAACACTATAATGAGAAGCTTTGAATGGGAAGGCTTTGGAGGAGAGCTACATCAGCATTTTCTAGAATGCAAGAACTATGTGGAGTTGGGGCAGCCAAAGGACTCTATGCAAGATTCATTTCATCCATTTCTTCCTTCTCTTGAAAAGGGAGAAAAATTTGTGCACAATTCCATGTATAGAAGAAACATTGATGGTGAAAACTTTGATCATGTAATGCAAGCTTCATTTTCTGATTTGACACATTATTTCACCATGTTTTTGCAGGCCATGACTCCCAAGAGGAGTGTTGTATCATGTAAATCTCATAGCAAACATTGGGCCACTTCAATGTCTGAATTTGGCCACTCCCTTGTTGTGCAAAGGGAGATTCTTTTTCATGATGGGTGCTTCCAAAAATATCTCACATTTTCATCCATGGTGAGATAACTTGTGCAGTAAGTAAGTGGTGGGGAGACCACTTACCAAACCTTGATCTGATGCAGGCAGGAAATGCACTGCGCTTGCACCACATGTGGGACCATGACCCCCCCCTTATGCTCAAATTTCTATTTGTGTATATGTAATTATACTTTCATACTTGGATGATATAGTTGTACTATTTATGGGACTATATGGAGGGAGGATGGGTTGTTTGTATGTACCACATGGAATGGAACTTCTCCATGTAACTCATGCTACATGTTTTAGAGAGAGAATTTCTCTAGCCATGTTTATTTCTATTGAGTTTTTCACTCCTTGTGGGATGGATTATGTACATCTTATGATGACCTTGGAGGAACAATTCATGGAGGTTTGGATTGGTGAACACTTAGCTTGTGAGAAGAGCTTGACCTTTGATGGTGTCACCAATGGAGAAGGAGAAGCGTTGCAGCACTCACCCTATCAGTTGCTTGAGGACAAGAAACATTTTGGAGGGGAGGACTATAATATTCCCACTTAGCCCAAGCTAAGGGGAATATGAAATTTTGTTTCATTTTCTGTTGCATGAATAAATATGTAAAGGAGGACATGTAAAGCTCCTGAAAATAATGAATAAATCAATGCCCATGTGAACAAAGATAAATAAGGGCCATGTAAACAAAACATTTGCATGTGTGAATGGGTTTGAGCTATGAGACTGGGTCAACCGTGACCAAATATACAGTGCAGTCTAGATGCAATTTACCTCATGGATGCACAATGTAGTTTTAGATGGAAGCTCCACATGTGAAAGGAGCTAACTCATTGAAGTGGTTTAGGGTTTGAAAAGGATTTTATATTATAAAAGGAAGAGGAGAGCAACATGAGAGGTTGTTGAGGATTATCATTTTCTAAATATATTGTCTGTTTAGACATATATCATTCTCTGGCTGTTTAGCTGAGAATAATGCTGCTTAGCATTGGGTGTTCCTGAGCGGGAATCCCACCTCCTTCCTAGAGCAGCTCTTAGAGGAGCCTTGTTTGTCTTGTCCACTATCTGGAATTTGGCCAAGCTTCATCTTTCACCTACAGCGTTGATCCTGTTAAGGATTAGGTTTTCCTTGTGAGTTGTAGCAAGTGGAGGATAGATCTCTTCAGATATATGCATCTCTGGCACCCCTTTTCACAGGGAAAGTATTCTATCCCTTTGACAAGAGTGTTATAGACCCTTGGCGCTTCAGATCCATATCTTGGCATCATGCCAAAGCATTCTCAGAGTCTACAGTGTATTCCCTCTTCCATTATTGCGTTATTTGCAAGAGCAGAGTTGCAGAGAGTTTTGGCATCATCTTGGAGGAGAGATCTCTGATGATTGAATTCTTCCTTTCACTATGGTGATCCATGGATTAGCCAACTAATACATGTTTGGTTTCAGATCTGATCTTTTGTACTTCATATGCTTCATATTTTTCCGAATATTACTGTAGATCTGCAACTTAGATCTCAGATGTACTCATTGTTATTCATGTTTTGCCTAAAACCCCAAGGGGATTGTATTAAGGAGCATTTCTTGTATACAGATCTGAATTAGATCTATATTTTTGTATACATATCTGCTCTATATCTGAGTTGTAATCTACTGCTGCTTCAGCCAATGAAAATAATGTTTTCAAGATTATTCAGACATTTCATGTGGTTGTAGCACCTCATCTCTGAGGGTTTCTTATGTATAGTCTTCTATTTTCTCTTGTACATTGTATGGGATGTATTGTAAATCTGAATTACTGATGTACATGTAATATTTGAGCCTCCATATTGGTATCCTTCTCTCATTTAGTTAAACAACGTTATTTCTGAAGCAGTTTGTTGCATCTAGCTACAACCCCATTCCTTGGGTGTTTTCCAACCATACTAGGTGGTGGGAGGTCTGTTTAATTCACATATTTTGATTTTTTTTTTCTCTCCTTTTGGATCTAGATAATAGATCCACTAACCTAAGGGATCCAGGAGCTGCAAACTCATTTCAATGCACAGATTTCTGAAGAGTGCGCTATTCCAGCAGGCATTGTTGAGTGTTCCCATTTGGGGATATTACAGCTTGCCATAGAAATTGATGGAGATAGGGAGTCTTGGCTAAAGAGGAAAAACTTGCACCTAGAGGGTCAGCTAGAGATTTCCAATAGAGACACTAACATGCAAAGGAAGATGGCAAACCATTATGCCATGAGAAACAAGATTGCAAGGGCCAAGCTCAAACGATCCCTTGCAAAGATTGAAGCTCAAAATGAAGAAAAAGAGAAGGAAAAACTGAACATTCTTGCTGATGTGTCCCTCCAAGCCTCCCAACCATGATCAACAAAGCAAAATCCAAATTTGGCACCTTTTTGTACAATCTTGATTTTTGACAGTTTGGCTTGCAGAAATTGGGCCAAATGTGCAGCGCCACTGGCGTTGCGCTATTTTTTTGGGCACGTAAATTGGAAAATTTCAACATATTCATGTTTCTCATGTCAAGGAAATCATCCTCAAAAAATTTCAGACCATTTGAAGCAAAATTGGTCCCTCAAAAGGGCAAAAAACCACCAAAAAATCACCTTTCTACCCTCTTTTCAGCACTAGCGTTGTGCATTTAGCAGCCTTGGGAGAAGTGATTTTTGACTAGAAAAATGGGCGCCATTTTAAAAATTGAAGGTAGATCTAGAAACTAGATGGGACAAGATTTCAAATGAGCTATCATGGAGCTCATTTTGACACCGAGAAGGCCTCCAAAAATTAGCTGCAAAACAGGAAATTTTCCCAGTCTTGGCGTTGCGCGTTTGGCTTGGTGCTGCACCCCTATACCTTGTGTAGGTTTTAAACCTGAACAAAAATTATCTACACACGAATCTTATAACAGAAAATAAACAATAGGAAGAGCATAACACATAAAACAGATAAACACAGAGATTTTCCCCTGGATCCCAAATCGGGACGACCAACTTGATTTTTCATTATATTCCTTTTAGTGTTACAACACATATATATACATGTCGAAGCATACATAAACCCCAATCCATTAACCTTGGATTGAAGCAACCCTGGAACTACTTGATTTAACCTACAAAAGACCAGGGGCCGAAAACCATCGTACCCCAAAACCATGTGCAAACTCATGCACAAAACATGGGTGGGTCCGCCTATGAGTGGGACCGCACACCAATAAAAAATTTGCCGAGGCGCTGCCCCAGACCCCGACAGGGGGGGCTGCCGCCCCCCCTGTGACCCCCCTGCTGCGCCCGGTGAAACGTACAACACATCAGGCTATCCATGGAAAGAATATAACACACACCCAACATTCTCCCACTTGTTGTTTTCTTTCCACAGGGGGCCACAGGAGAACTTAGTCATTTGGCCAATTCTTCAACACCCATTATTTCTCTACACCAAGAGAACTTCTGAGTGCTTACAAACTTCGTCAACGCATCTGCAACATTCTTCAATGTGTCCACCTTTACTAGCAACACCCTTTTAGCCTCAACCATATCTCTAACAAAGTGATATTGAACATCAATGTGCTTTGTCTTTGAATGATAAGCAGGGTTCTTAGCCAAGAAAATTGCACTTTGGCTATCACAGTCTATCCTTATAGATTGTTGTACCAACCCCATACTTTAACACAATCTCTGCAACCAAACTGCTTCCTTGCTTGCATGAGTGGTTGCTATGTATTCTGCTTCTGTAGTTGAAAGCGCCACTACAGACTGTCTTTTACTCATCCAACTGACTGCACCTCCAAATAGGTTAAACACATACCCACTTGTAGATCTTCTTTGGTCCAAATCTCCAGCCCAGTCTGCATCAACAAAACCATGAATTTCCAACATTCTTTCTAATCCTAGTCTTCCTTGGTAGTACAAGCCATAATCACTAGTGCCACGTAAATATCTGAAAACCTACTTCATTGTTGTCCAATGCTCCTTCCCTGTGTTTGACATAAACTTGCTCAATACTCCCACTGCATGTGCAATGTCTGGTCTAGTACAGACCATTGCATACATCAGGCTACCCACTGCACTTGCATATGGAACACGGGACATATCCTCCTCTTCTTCTTGTGTCTTGGGACACTGTTCAGTAGACAGCTTTGCACCTATAGGAATAGGAACACTCACCGGTTTACTATCCTGCATATTGAACCTCTGCAATATAGTCTCGACATACTTCCTCTGGTTTAACCAGAGCTTCCTCTTTGCCCGATCTCTCTTAATTTCCATGCCCAGAATATAGTTTGCAACACCAAGATCCTTCATGTCGAATTTGGAGAACAGTTGGGTCTTCAAATCTTGGATAATTTCTTTGTCATTTCCAATCAACAAAATATCATCCACATACAAGACCAAATAAATAAAACGGTCACCAATTAATTTAAAATAAACACAGTGATCCTCCTTCCTTCTAGTGAAGCCAAGTCCCCGTATATAGGTATCAAATTTCTGATACCACATCCTTGGTGACTGTTTCAACCCATACAGAGACTTCTTCAACTTGCACACCAGTTCTTTCTTACCCTTCAACATAAAGCCTTCAGGTTGCTTCATGTAGATCTCCTCTTCTAGATCCCCATGAAGAAATTTCGTCTTCACATCCATCTGTTCTATCTCAAAATCAAATGCAGCAGCAACAGATAAAAGTAATCTAATAGAAGTAGCTTTGGCAACAGAAGAAAGAATATCACCAAAATCAATTCTCGGCACCTGGGAATAACCTTTGGCTACCAACCGAGCTTTGTATTTCTCCACCTTTCCTTCTACATTCATCTTCTTCTTAAACACCCATTTTCTCCCGAAGGGCTTCCTTCCAGCCGGCAACTCCACAAAATCCCATGCCTCATTTTTATGCAAGGATGCCATTTCATCAACCATGGCATCCTTCTAGAGTTTTCCATCCTCTGACTCTACTGCCTCCTTGAAAGTTCTGGGATCATCATCAGTTATAGTTAAGGAAAAACCTGAATAGAAAGAAGATGTACTATACCTTTCTGGTTGCCTTCTTTCTCGAATCGATCTTCTCAAAGCTGGGGTTTGTGGCTCTTCCTCTTCTGAATCTTCTTCTGTTGTAGAGTCTGATTCATACTCCTTTAGCTCAAACTCTATCTTCTCAGGTTCCTTTGGTAGGACTTCATGTGTAACAACATCTTTCACCTCTCTAAACACCACATCTCGGCTGTAGACAACCTTCCTTGTTTCTGGGTTCCAAAGCTTATAACCCTTTAAACCATCCTTATACCAAATAAAGATGCACCTTTCAGATTTATTATCCAACTTGGTCCTTTTCTCCTTTGGAACATGTACATATGCATCACATCCAAATACCCTTAGATGTGAAAGAGGGGGTTTCTTACCAGTCCATACCTCATGTGGAGTCTTATCCTCCAACACTGATGAAGGTGATCTGTTAACCAGATAGCATGCAGTCTCCACTGCCTCTGCCCAGAATTCTTGTCCTAACCCGGTACCACTGAGCATGATTCTTGCCTTTTCCATCAGTGTTCTGTTCATTCTTTCTGCAACTCCATTTTGCTGAGGTGTGCATGGAGTAGTCTTCTGCCGTGCTATACCACACTTCTTACAGAACTCTTCAAATTCCTTCTTGCAGAACTCCCCACCATTATCTGTCCTCAATGCCTTTATCTTCTTCTCTGTCTGGTTTTCCACCAGAGCCTTAAATTCTTTAAATTTGCCAAAGACTTCAGATTTCTTCCTCAAGAAATATATCCATGTATTCCTTGAGAAGTCATCTATGAATGAAACATAGTACACAGACTTTCCCAGTGATGGAACTGATACAAGTCCAGACACATCACTGTGCACAAGTTCTAATATCTTGTTAGCCCTCTTAGCACCAAAAGGAAAACTCACTCGATTCTGCTTCCCATATACACAATGTTCACAGAAATCGAAATCTAGAGAGCAATTAGACATACCTTCTACCATACCATTTCTATGTAGTATCCGAAGGCCCTTCTCTCCAATATGTCCAAGCCTTTGATGCCATAGCATGGTCTTTTCTCCAGAGACAACTAGGCTTTCCGCTCCACTTTCAGGAACCACAGAACTGTTACACCCATCAATAACAGTGCTACCTTGTAGCTTGTATAGAGTTCCAATCTGAACTCCTCGCATTAATACCAGTGCTCCCCGAACCATCTTGCGGGCATCTTTCTCGAACACTGTTTTTACACCTGCATCATCCATCTTGCTTACAGAAATCAGATTTCTGGCCAATGCAGGAATATGCAGAACACCAGGAAGTGTTCTAATCCTCCCACCTTGCAGCTTCAGCTTGACCTTTCCACGTTCGAATATTCTAGCCTTCCTATCATCCCCTAGGAGGACATCACCACCATCATATTTCTCATACTCGCAGAACCACTCCCTATGGGGAGTGAAGTGAAAGGATGCACCTGAGTCAATCAACCATGACTCATGATCTACATGTGTATTTGAAGAAGAAGACAAATACACATCCCCACCTTCATCCGAGGTGGTTTTTGCCTCTACAAAAGGAGCATCATCAGATCCCTTTCCTTTCTCAGGAGCTTTAGATCTGCAGTCCTTTTTGTAGTGCCCTTCCTTTCCGCATTTCCAGCACACCTTTACAAACTTTCCAGGAGATTTAGATCTCCCTCTAGATTTAGATCTCCCACTCGAAACCTTATTCTTGTTTCTGTTCTAGGACCTTCCTCGTACAGATAAGGCATCTCCATTCTGACCCTCCATATTTCTCCGTCTCATTTCCTCCGACAGTAAGGCTGAGACAATATCATCAAAATTCAAGGTAGTTGTATTGCTACCTATTGCAATAACCAGACTGTCCCACGAGTCTGGTAGAGAGCACAACAAACTGATGCACTTATCTTCATCTGAGATTTTAATATCAACAGACAACAGCTGACTTACCACAGTATTGAAGGCGTTCAGATGCTCTGTCACCGAGTCTCCATCCTTCATCCTCGGGTTATACAGCTTTTTCCGCAGGAACAACTTATTCACCAGAGACTTAGATTGGTACAAAGTCCCAAGTTTTTCCCACAAATTCTTCATCGTAGCTTCCCCAAATACATTCAACAATACTGAATCTGAGACACACAACCGTATTGTGCTCTTAGCCTTCCAATCTAGTTTCTTCCAGTCTTCATCTGACATTTCTGTTGGTTTAGTACCTGGATCTACCACGATCCACTGATCTTTATCCACCAGTAGATCCTCCATCTTGAGCTTCCATAACTCAAAGCTCTGACCATTAAATTTCTCGATCTCTATCTTCCCACCGCTCCCCATCTTCTTTCACCGCAAGAATCGATCCTGCAGATCTCCCACTGAACAGGGTCTACCCCAGGCCCGAGAAAAAAACCCTCAGCAGCAAAGGCGTCCCCTTGAAGCCGAAACAACTCTGATACCAAATGTAGGTTTTAACCCTGAACAAAAATTATCTACACACGAATCTTATAACAGAAAATAAACAATAGCAAGAGCATAAAACATAAAACAGATAACACAGAGATTTTCCCCTGGATCCAAAATCGAGACGACTAGCTTGATTTTTCATTATATTCCTTTCAGTGTTACAACACATATATATACATGCTGAAGCATACATAAACCTCAATCCATTAACCCTGGATTAGAACATAACCGTAGTTCCCTTGACCAGATCTACAAAATACCAAGGGCCAAAAACCATCGTACCCCAAAACCATGTGCAAACTCATGCACAAAACATGGGTGGGTCTGCCTATGAGTGGGACCGCACACCAAAAAAAAATTTGCCGAGGCGCTGCCCCAGACCCCGACAGGGGGGGCTGCCGCCCCCCCTGTGACCCCCCTGCTGTGTCCGGCGCAATGTACAACACGTCGGGCTAGCCGTGGAAAGAATATAACACACACCCAACACCTTGGAGCTGCACCCTTACCAGGAGTTATTGAAAAATATATTTTGAACCCTTAAAGTCAAAATTTTCTCCAAAATTAGGTGAGTTATGTTAGAAGTTATTTTTGTCATAAATGAGTTTTAGATATTTTTCCTTGGGCCTTGCATGGTCTCAAAGGTCAAATGCATTAATTATGTAATGAATGACATTTGAAACCCTAGCTAGGGTTTCATCTCCTTATTTTGCAGATAAATACTGCATGTAATGCTTCATAATGTTGTTGGTTGGTAAGTTGTTTTGCTGAGCTAAATGCTATTTAGACTCTGAGTTGTAAATAAGTTTGGCTTTGGAGCCTTGTAAATGTCTTGGATTGAATATCAATGGAATGATCACATTCATAGGATTCATGAACTATGTTATATGGTGATGTTATTCCACTCTTGTCAATGTTTTCCTTTGATTTTCATTATGTTCGTTACTTCTCTGATAATAGAACATAAATTTTAGATTGAGATATGTTTTTTTGGCACCTCAAATATGTCTTTCATTATTATCTCTATGTTTTCCTTTGAAAGTAATAATTAGATAATTCTTAACTACTCTCTAGGATTACTGGATTGTTGTTTTGAGGTCTTTCTAGTGAAGTCTAGCTGAAGAATTCTTAACTGCTCTTCATTTTTATTAAGCTATTGTCCTGAAGGCTTTCCTTGTTTGGAGTATAGTTAAAAGATTCTTAATAGCCCTTTATTTTTACTGAATTCATAACTTATTGTCATCATATACTCATTTTATCTAAAGGATCCATTTGGCTTTGTTAGCTTTCCCTATGAAACACCCTTGATTTATTTTTGTACTCTTCAAACCTTTCACAGACCCCATAACCCAATGGTTTGAATTTCTCTTACTCTATCTATTCTACTTAACAAGCAACCCAACCAAAAAAAACAAAACAAACAAACCCTATCATTATAACTAGCCTAAAATTAGCATCCTAAAGCAATCAAGTCATATATTTTATCAAATATAGAGAGAGCCCTCTCTAAGCCCAGGAAGGCTAGGTCCTAGGAATCCAAATTTAGTTTGATGTTACCCTTGTCTATTTGGTCTTTCCAAATTGACAAATTGTAGGGACCTAACATAATGGCGATTATGGTGGGACCACTTATTTAAAATCTTAGTGGTACATAAAGAACTCAGAAAACCTAAAAATATTTCAAGATTGGTATCCAATTGTTGATGGTGGACAACAAACAAATACTCAAAACAATTAGCATCATCCACCTGGTGACTCCATTAGTTTCCAGTAGACCTGGTGACTCCACTGTTTCTCACAGACTCCTTTGGGAATGTATTAATCAATCCTGATAGAAGGAAACCCAGTCACATACTTTGTGAATTCAGTATTCTTACAAAGTGGTTCTGTTTTCAAAACTCTTATAAACTTGCAGCCTCTCTGTGTTGTGGGTCTGAAATCTGGCTTCACAAAGAATCAGCACCAGATCTCACCCAAACCCAAACCCTCCTTATATAGTTGATGACCTAGAAATAATTTTAAGAAAAACTTCTAGGACTAAAGATTCAACTATTTTCAGACCAATTCACAAAGAAAGTGCTTTTCCTGAAAACCTACATCCTTGCAAGATACCCAACTTGACATACACCATAGAAGAAACCTATTCAGAACCAAGTCTCAAAGTTGGATAGACCAGATGGACCTTGAGCCTACAAGCTTACAAAAAAGTCCTAGAAGAGAAGCCCCTCCTTCCACTCCTCCTGATTTTAAGCTTCTCAAACACTTTGACTCCTTTCGTTCCAAATCTTCTCAATATCAACTAGCTGGTCCAAGTACATCTGCTACCCCCACTCATATATCCACTGTGAAAACCACTCCATTTCATCCTCCACCTCCACTCATAAACCCTCCTCTTATAAATCCTCCCTGGGTTCCATTACCTCCTATCATGGCAGCATGGTATGCCCCCTTGGTACTACCACAACCTTTACTGCCTATTCCATAGGACTATCAATCTAGAATCCCTCACTTTAATGGAACCGATTCTACAATTGCCCAACAACATGTAGACAAGATGAATGATGCTTTTGATTACCAAGAAATAGAATATGAAACCATAAAGATGAGAATGTTTGCCCAAATTTTAGGGGGAGAAGCAAATAAATGGTTCAAGAACTCAACCCCTAATAGCATTCATGATCTCCCTTCCCTTTATCAAACATTCATAAACAAGTGGGAGACCAAGAAAAATCCTCTTCAAATCCTATCAGAATATGATAACCTTAAAATAAATGTTGTAGAGAGTGTCTAAGACTACTGCACTAGGTTCAATAGTGTATAAAATGCACTCTCTCCCCACATGAAACCCCCACAAGGCCTAGCCTTAATAAAATTTCCAAATGGATTTGATCCAAACATGGCTTATCAATTAAGAGAAAGAGATCCCCTTACCTTAGAAGACAGGCAAAGGGGAGCAGTGAGTGTAGAAGCCAACCTAATTGCTAAAAGGGCTAGAATGAGAGCAGAGAATAAGGTTACATACAAAGAGGAAACTATGGCCTCCACATCTGATGCTAAAATTGACAGTCTAGTTAGGAAAATGGAAAGGATGATGGAGAGAATCAACTTGAATGAAAGAGAACCTCCCAGGGAAAACCAAACAAACCCTCAAAAAAGAAACAAAAACCAAAACTTCAGAAGAGATCCTCCTCAAATCAAACAAAGAAAAAATGACCAGCAAATTAGACCTCCTTTCCAAGAAAACTATGTAGATGAAGAGGAGAGAGAGACTGAAGAGCCATAAGAAAATCATGTCAATCTAATAGACTCCAATCATGAGGATGATGTTTTTCTCACAGAAGAAGAACAAGGTCTGGCCAAATCAAAACAAAATGAAAGAACATATGATGATTCTGAAGAATAAAAACTAGGGTTTGAAAACACTATCATGGAGGTTCATAGGCAGTATGACGTCAGAAGTAAGAAATTCCAAGATGCCTCCAAAAGGAACAACCCAAAAAATTCTGCTAGGAAGACCCCTGCAAATAGTCCTAGAAAGACAGTAGAAAGCACAAACACCATGTCTAAGAATTCTAATCAAAGAAAAAACAAAATGAGCCAACATAATGGTGACCAAAGTTTCCCTAGTAAATCAGCTAGTGGCCCTCAAAAAATTGTTTTAACTAAGATTCCAAATCAAAATTAGCAAGCTAAACTTGCTGACAAGACAATGTCTGAAAAAACTAATTTAAATCTACCAAGAACACAGACACCATTCAGTATTGAGAGTGAAATCGCCAAGATAAAAATAGCCATACCCCTTACTGAATTAGTGACTCAAGATGTACATAGATCTCAATTTTTGAAAGCTTTAAACATAGTAAATGACACCGATACTCTAAATCTGACTGATGACAATCCAGAATTGTTGTTTGGACCAGAGGTAGAGGGAAAATTTCAAGAGGGAGTTGTGCCTCCATTCTATGTCAGTTTGAACATTCATGACAAAATCCTACACAATGCCATGCTAGATTATGGTGCTTCACATAACCTCATGCCAAAGGTAGTGATGGAGAGATTAGGCCTCAAAATAACCAGACCATACAAAGGCTTGTATTATTTTGATTCAAGTAGAGTTAAATGTCTGGGCCTGATCAAAGATCTGTGTGTCAATATGGCACTAATACCAGCCAAGAGCCTAGTCATGGATATTGTAGTGGCTGACATACCCCTAAAATATGGCATGCTTTTATCTAGATCATGGGGATCCAAACTCCAAGGAAACCTCCAAATGGACATGAAATATGCTACCATTCGAGTCTTTAACCAAACAATAAGACTGTACATAGAATCTCACATGAAATACATGGTAAGCAGCCAAGATAGGCCAAACAACACTCCTCTCTATTCTATCCATTCAGACCTTGATTCATTTATTTTTTACAATGAAGATGAAATTAATGAACAAGTAGATGAAAAAGAGGAAGAGCATGACCTGTCAAAATAGTGAAACCAAACATAAGATGAAGAACATGACAGCCAAAACCCTAGCAGCCATGAACAACAACATAATGGAGAATCTTAACTTGAAACACTTTGTAACATGAGCTTTTATGGCTCTTGTGGCAAATATGGTTTAGGAGTAGGTGTTTGGATACACAACACTAATGAAGGTCACTCTTACAAGCTAGATTTTCCATGTACAAACAATATTTCAAAGTATGAAGCTCTTCTCTTAGGGTTACAATTGCTGAAAATTATAGGAGCTAAGAGGATTTC